>JAVYIG010000663.1:0-495136 GCA_035222895.1 Strongylocentrotus droebachiensis | reverse complement strand
CATTGCTCATTATGGTGAGAGCAATAGGAAGGGTCGGCTGTTAATTAAAGTTGCACTTTGACAGGGATTATCAGGTCTAATACTTCATACCGGTTCCTAATACCCCTCTCTTGGTATTCTTTGTGCATCTAGTTTCGTTCAAAGGTCTCCGAAGGGATTTGAGCGTGTGTTAAAATCCTGTGAAGCGTGCCTTACTTGAAAGAGCAGTTCTCCCTCACCTTTAAAAGTATACAATACGCATTGGGAATAATGAGATCCGCTGGCACTGAAAAGATCGACGCACTCGATGAAATAGCATTTTTAATACACACGAGATATGGCAAGGTGGCGTTCAATGTCCACTAGCTGCAATGTAGATGCGTGTATACCAAGGCGTGCAGAAAATTAAATGCTCGCTCGTTGCTATGGCGGGCAAGGATGGTGATCCAAAGTTAGTTGAAGTTGTAATCACTGAAGTCATGGGCTATAGCTCAATTTGGTCAACACCTGAAACGAATCATAAACGATTATTCATCTTCTGCTATTATACTGGTAGGTGGTATAATTGGTATCAAAGTTAATCATCCGTTAATGTTGGTTGCTAAAGAACTGGAAGTGGTAACGATTCAATCACTTGCTGGTATGGATAGAGTTGATCATGTCCCTTAGCTATTTCGTCATAGAATGCTATGTAGATCATTATCTCTAAATACGTTGTCACTCGACCCTAATCAGCACTATGAGAGTACATGGAATGCTGCATATGCTTGTGTATAAAACAGTATACTTCCAGTATCCACAACACACCATGCACGTACACCGTGCAGCCGACTCCACCTCAATTATAATGTGGACAAGAAGCACTACTCTAGGAGAACCGCGCTCTATAGCTAGCTAGCTCTGTCTGTTTCCCCTACAGCCCCTACGTCACTAACGTCTCACAATCACCAAGGACCCACGCTAAGTCCTGCCCACAAGCGGCACGATCTTTCCCGCGCTAAACCGATAGGAGTGACCTTTGTATCATACCCTGTCGTGCTTGCACTGGAAAATTCTGATCATTTTCCGGAGCACTTGAGTCTCCCAGTGAGTGAATGCTTGATAGATTAGACATGTGTGTCGCCTCTGCGCTTGCTGGTTGGCTTACACTGGGAGATTCACAGCCAGCCACGTACACACAATAGCTCCTCGCTGGCATTCTGCGAGGATGTCTGTACTGTGTGTTTTGTGTGTTCAGTGCTCGCTCTGGCGCAAAAGGGAGAGATGGACAGAGAGAGTCCACAGGCGACTCCAGGCACACATAGGCGGGCAGGGTTTTCAAGAGGTCATTGAGGGAACAGCTTGCCAAGTGTGGCATATGTGTGAGGCATGTCTGGTGTTCCTGCATAAATTATGACAAAGGAGGAGTGTAGAGAGTGAGGCAGATAGGAAGTACAGCCTGAACCGCACAGGCATACAATCATGTACAACGTGTACAGGGGTAGAATTAATGACATGAATTGATGGTTGTTTTGTCTTTAATGTTCCAGGAAAGCTGTAGCGTATTTCATACATTGTGTCTAGGGTTTGGTTTTGTTGTACGTGGCATATTCTTTTAAAAGATAGCAAATTAGCGGTTAATCAATATACAGATTGATACTCAAGAGTGGACGCTGCGTATGTCGTGGCTCCAGAAAGTCCAGATAAGGGGGGCAAAGTGGCCTACCAGTAGAATCCGTGACATACACATAGTGAAATAGCTAGAAAGGATTGTTTTGGCAGTACCAGATAAATATGACGGATAAGAAAAGTTGAAGCTAAGCAACAGATCGAGTTTTTATATAAATTATTTTTTTTCTAAATCTACAACCATGATATCTTGCGTCCAGACAATTATCTTTGCAGAATGCAGTCCTGAAATAGAAGACTACATAGATTCACTCCTGGTTTCGATCTTGCACCTGCCACTACATGTGTGTATGGATATATCTTCTCTTTTTTCATTCTGTGAGTCTCTATCCCTATCTCTATCTCTATCACAACCTGAGTCTGCGAGCTAGCTAGCTGAAGGAAGTAACTGTGATTCGAGGATAGTAGGGGGGGGGGGGTATACCCGCACCTTTAACAATAGTGACGGAGGTCTCTTATGATACAACCTGGTATGCTTTATCTGCAAGAATATATCGACCACGTCACGCATTTCTTAACCCGACTGACCGTGGTTTCCTCGAACATCACCACCCGGTCGGGGTAGTCTGTGGAATAATCAACCACCAAATGGGGGAATGCACTACTATTTTTTGGCCAAGAGCTAAGCGTTTATCTATTACAGTTCGATGATTCTACAAAGAAGAGAGTCCTTCACTTTTGTGACGTTGTGCTTTGCATAAGAAAGGGAAATCCCTTCAGTGTACGAGTATCTCATTGCACTTCCTCAAAGCAGGGAAGTCCAACGAATGAAATAGATTCGATTGTCCAATGACCTTGGCGGCTACCCTGGCTCCTCCCCAAATGCAAGACGCTCACTGACCACACGACTAGACACCCGGTCCCTCTCTTTCATCCCCTCTCTCTGCCCTGCCCCCCCCCCCCAACATTCTCTCTTTCTTTCGCTTATATATAGTTGCAGGCATAAAAACCACACAGTCGTAATGCATAAAACAAAGTCTGAACTACAGACTATGGACTATAATGTTCAGTATTAGGTCCATTACCATAGCTTCTCTCTCTCTCTCTCTCTCTCTCTCTCTTTCTCTCTCTCTCTCTCTCCTTCTCTGTCCACTCTATTTAGTCTTCCGGATCAGACATAATTTGCCTGGCAAGCCTCTAATCACGACTGTCTAAAATAGTCTGTGTCCAAGACATAATAAGCAATTTCCTTATCAGATATTTATATTATTATAGTCTACAATGTCTGGGTTACTGTAAAGTGCCCAAGGGGACGAGGTTGAAAGTGAAGACATGTATCTACCTGATTCAGTATAGTTTTCACTCGAGGTATCACAAAGTCCATATTATATTAAAACAATTGCACTTTCAAATTTTCAAAAGTTACACGTACATGCATATAGGTGGGCTTGGGCCGCCCGCCCCCACCCCCCCCCCATGAAAATTGACAATACTTATGTTCAGGCAGCGAGATGCCCGAGTATATTCTATCTGGATTATTTTTAAGATAAAAATTACATTGAACAATAACAATAAAAAGTGTTTCTTCTTATTTTTCTCGATCGCTTCGCTCTTCCTTAATATCTAAAAACTAGAATATTGGAATTCTGAAACGGGGTGTCACCCCAGTGGCGGATCCAAGGAGGCGTTCCGGGGGGCCTTAAACAGTTAAAAACACGTTAATTTAACCATTATTTGAAGACGGACCCCCTCCCCTGGTGCTCGAAGGGGGGTGCGATCTTCTTTCTTTTTTTTTGGGGGGGGGGCAAAATTATTCACCGGCTGGCTATTTCGCCGCTAAATATTTTCTCACGAATTGGGCCCCCTCCCCTGTCGCCGGCTGGATCCGCCCCTGGTCGCCCTCCCACCCCCCCCCCCCCCCCCCCACCCATCTAATTCTTCAATGGGATACCGTAGTTGTTATTGTCGCTAGCGCTACATTGGAATTAAAAGCAAAATGTCGCCCTCTTCACATGATAAGGAAACAAATTCACGAGAGCTCAATAAAATAACAATATTGTTCTCCTTCTTGTTAATGGTTAATCCCCCCCCCCCCCACTCAGTGTTATTTAGGGTACGCATATGCTCGTATACCCTCTTTTTGAAAGCACCCCCTATCTGAGGACTGCCAACATTTCCGAACCCCCCTTTCGCGGGCTTTTCGTGGGCTTTTCCTGCCTTGGAGACCCCCCTAAATCAGGAAAAATGTTCAATGTACCCCCCCCTCAATTCGGAATAATTTCTCAGGAGTCCAAAGAGATGAGAGAGAAAAAGAAAAACACCCCCTTTTTAAAGAAATCTCCAGGTAAAAAGTCATATACACCCCTTTTCTTACAATTCTCGGGCCGGACTTTGTCGCACGAAAAGTACCCCTTTACCGGACATTTTGGCAACACGCATGCGGTCATTCCGACCTCTGAGTGGGGGGCCGGGTGGTAAATCTGGTTAATACTGAAGATTCTTGCAGATGACACCGGGGTGTGCAGGTGGACCACTACACCGGGGTTTTCCCCTACTCTTATACAAATAGTGCAGTGGGTTCTTAACGTGCAAAGGTGGTGACTCTCCTCGACACGGGGCCTCCATTAACGTCCTATCCGAAGGACGGGGTGTTTTCCACATAACATAGCCTGCATCTACAAAACAAGGAGAGGGGTACGCAGGCTTCAGTCATCCGCCTGGGTGGGATTTGATCCCGAGATCTTTGGTTCGACAGGCAGACGCTTTACCGACTGAGCCAACTCGCATTCCTCCTAATTCGACAGTGGAGGGACGAACACCCCCTCTACCAGGAATCAACCTAAAACTAATCTAAGCTTTCCCTTTAATTCGACAGTGAAGGGAAGAAATATCGGTCTATGAAGTATGAGTTTTCGGTCTCGCCGGAAACAGTTTGGGATTGGGGGGGGGGGGCAAACATTCCAAGGGGCTCTCCTTTCAGGGGCAGTGACGTAATGTGACGGCAGTGACGTAATGAGCAAAAAGGTCAAGGGGCGGAGTCCCCGGAAGCTCAGGGGTTTTAGGCATTTAATTACAAGAAAGATAATATCTCAAACAATTAATTTAATTTTTGTTCTAAATTATTCATCATCAATAATGATCTGTCGGTTTATGACAGGTTCAGTGACCCAATCAAAATGTTATATCAAGTGTCTCTCCAAGTTCCTCGGTCTTGAGCCATCCGTTTCAGCGTTTCATGGTCTCACGAATACATGTAGTGAAAAATAATGCTTAAATATTAAGAATATATGATTTATGGGTAAAAATGTGAATTTTTATGACCTTATGTGCACAAATTATTATCCCCCACAAATTCAATATTAGTATTAACCCTAATAAGGCCGATGGGGCATTATGCCCCCCCCCCCCACCTCCGCGATTTTTCTGATTGTTCGGGAATGCATACGGATGGCGCCCCGCCGTTCGCTGACTTTTTTCTTTTGAGCCTTGCGCATATTTTAAAACAATTTTTGTTTTAAATCAGGGGTACAGTTACAAGGTCACGTGACCTTTTGTCTTTGCATGTCAGCCCGAAAAACGTTAATTTTCTTGTTTGTGTACAAAACAGTCATATGGAAATGTAATTTTTCCTAAAAGAGACAAAACATTGGTTATTGGGTCTTGTTTAAAGGCACACTGTCCTACTTGTAGCTAGTTGCTCCCTCTATATAGAAAACTTCCCAAATCGGTGCCTGTTGGTCCCCCATGATCCTCTTTTTCTTATGTTAAATGAGAGCTGAGTTAATGAGATAGCCACCTGTCACAGTGACCTCGCTGGCTCTCTAGGCGGTCTTATCCCTTCTAGCTGCAGTAGTAAAGCCTCCCTTTAAAGTGTAGGTGTTTGTTTTGGGAGTCAAAATAGTTGAATTGTAGTTAGAAATTTAAAAAAAAAAAAAAAAAAGGTTGAAAAAACATCGAAATACATAAGAAATTATCAAAACAAGAGATAAAATAAGGAATAACCTAGCTCTTCCAAATTTGTCGTCGTATTATCGTTTCAAACGGTCTCACGAATACATGAAGTGACAAAGAATGCTTAAATATAAAGAATATATGATTTATGGGTAAAAAGGTGAACTGTTTGATCTTATCTGCATAAATTACCATAAATACGCAAATGAGTGAATTTTTCAAAAATTTTAATTTACCATAGTATTTTATACACTTCTCTTGACATGGCTGTACATTTTAGCGGCTATCGGCCGTTTCACGGCCGAGATCTTAGGGGGGTCGTAATGCCCCCCCCCCCCCCCCCGCCGCCGTATGAAGACCTCGAATAGCCCGGCCTTTTTTTAGTGTTAAAGGAATTGTACTTTCAATTTTTCAAAAGTTACACTTATATGCATATGTGTACGACGCGGTGGGCTTGGGCTGCAGCCCCCCCCCCCCCCGAGAATTGATAATACTTATGTTCGGGCAGTGAGATGCCCAAGTATATTTTATTTTATTAAAGATAAAAATTACATTGAATAGTAAACAAGTTTTTCTTCTTATTTTTCTCGATAGCGATCCTCATCTATAGAAACTAAAATGTGGGAATTCTTAAACGGGGCGTCACCCCTTCCACCCTACCCCCCCCCCACATAATAATTAAAATATCACTTGTTTTAATGGACTACTGTAGTTGTTATTGTCGCTAGCGTAATTTTTATATATATATTTTTTTTAATGCGCTATATTGGAATGAAAAGCGAAATGTCGCCCTCTTCACATAATGATAAGGTAACAAATTCACGAGAGCACAACAAATAACAATATTCAAGAAAGATGATATCTCAAACAATTGATTTTTTTTTAAATAATTATTATACCCTATTACGCCCCCACCCCCCCCCCCCCGCCCACCCCTGAACCCCGCCCCTTCCTCCTACCCCCAAAAAGGCTGAAAGGCTAACGACTTGCAAGCATTTCTTATTCTTCGATTACACCCATACAGAAGATTTATTAACATTCCACGCATAATGAGCAAAATAAGGTTCAATTGTATAAGCAATGAAGTATATAACGAATTGTAACTGTATTGAAAAATAAAAACAATCTTTGCACAGAAACGAAAATATCTTAAAGAGGTTTTAATTGATTCTTGCTTATATTTCTTGAAGTTTATCAATGACAGCCAACTGACTATTAAATATGGCCTAATATTTTCAGATAGTGTTTTATCAGGTCCCTGGTTGAAGTAAACATGGACACCACATGCATGACTATCTCAAGCGAATCAAACGAGGCATTTTAAAGGGGAAATGAGAAAGATGTATCAAAAAAGATATTTCAGGTCGAAAAAATCTGTTTCTTGAACCGAATTCCCACAGGAGTAAACAATTACGAAGCAGCCATCCTAATTAACCTTCCTTTTGGAATCAAAACATTGCCAAGAGTATTGAACTGTGTCTGAGACATCGCGCGCACGTCAATTGTTCGCATGCTTCTCCGATTCTATAGAACTAATTCCGTCTTTACCCGAACTTGATGGCCGTAACAATAGGTCTTCCCCCTTTAATACCCTTTCTTGTCCAGGTGGTGCTGTGGGTGGGATAATGAGGATGAAAAGAATGAACGGCTAGCCTGCCTAATTAGCCCCTAATGGTTGCTTTTATAGAAATAAAGGTCGAAAGAAAAGCAATTGCCATGCTTCCAAAACAACCGTTTAGAAAAGTTTAGAGAAACAAATTGAAAATGTACATTAAATGCAGATTTTGAAAATCTTACTCTCATTGTGAAATCATCAATTCTAATATCTTTTTTTAAAATTAATACATTCAAGTTCAATTTTAACGTGGAAAATGAACACTATCTAATCATTACTCCCTCTCTCTCTTTTCTATCGCTCTCTCTTATGTCGCTCTACGTCTTTCTCTCTCTATCTCTCTCTCTCTCTTCACTTCGTAATGTCAATCGCGTAACACACTTTAGATAACCAACATCCAGCAACAGCACAATCGGACACTACGCAGATTCCAACATTTACCAGCACCGACCATACACACCATGGTTTTATATTGTTATGTATTCATTGGTTTTTATGTAATTGAAGAGTATTTGGCCAAAAAAAACTCCATTAGTTGTATTGTTGTACCTTTGTATAGTATTTTTGTTAAAGATGCATTGTATGAAGGGTATTTGCATGACCTTGTCATCAATCTCAACTGCACTTAGCTCGCTCAACCAAAGACACAAACATGCTCATTACATTTATACACAAACCATGCAAGCAAAATGATCGAATATTCACTCAGAAGATTTCGATTATATCATATTATTGCATTTTATTATGAATACATTATAGCTGGAATCATAAACACATAGTTTGATAAAATATAGATTGTATAATAATTTATGGCAAAACATTTACAGTCATTCATTTCGATTTTCATTGAATATCAAGCTTTAAAAGGTTGCAAAACTCATGAATGCAACCATACCCATGTATCACGAGTATAATCATACTCCGAAAGTACTTGTCTTTTAGACTATTTCAGACATACTACAGCACACACACACTATATAAAATCAACCTTCTTCTTTTCGATAGGTTATTAAGTTCGTCATACTCTCTCCTTCTGTGGCGAATTCATACCACTTTGGAACGAAAAGTCATCTTCTCTCTCCCTGTAAATGCTATTCTTTCAACCATTTTGATGCTCTTTTGATTATCAGGGAGTTATTAGTACCGAAAAGTTCACTGTCATCATATCAATGTCTCACGAGCTGAATCATAATAAGCAGCTGCAGTCTTCGACGATCATGTTCGGGATCTCCTCCACTTTCAGCTCCACAGCCCCGCTCTCTGTTGCAGCCAGGTACATCATTGGTAACGCAGATGATCTGGACACGCCGCAAGTCCGGTGACTACCTGACCTGGAGGGCAACCCCGATGGAGAGCCACTGTAGAACGGGAGCCTGAAGATATCTCTGATGTGACGGCTACGAAGGTTGTGACATGGGCCGAAGCAGTCGAAGGCTTCAAAGCCGGCTGGCTCGATGATCCAGCGACTTGTCCACGAGAGGTCGCGGAAGTCGACGTACTTTCGGCGGCGACAACAACGGTGTTCTTCTTCACCTTCGTATTGACACTCGTTTGGTTCATCACTAAAAACAAATAAAGAACAAGAAAAGAGAAAAATGAATGTCATGCTCGATAAAAAAAAAGACAATACAAAAGTCAAAACTGTGTCATCGCTCACATGTCAAATAGTGATGAAACATCACAGAGTGATGAATAATGGTTCTGCAACAGTTGAAATGAATATTCCATGGACCTCATCTTAACTATCAAACTTTGTCTATGATTATATTTATTTTTATTTTTTAATTCCAATGTCACATCTTGCACTCCCGCATCATTGAATTGATTTTGAAGAAACTGAATATAATGGATGCAATTAAATTCAATTTGTTTAAAATATCATCAATGGGTTTTGTTTCGAATGTGTGAGCAGACTTAATGATTCTTACCTTGGTGCGAATTTAGTCGTGTAGATGACGAGAACAGGTCTGCTATCGGGAGAGTTCGGAGAATCAGGATAAAAGTCGGTTGCGAAGACCATCTCGTCGGCCACCTGCCTGGCGTGATGACTTCTCTCGATCGGGTCGATGTTGAATGCGACGCCGAGGTTGCTGTCGGGATCCGCTACCCAGGTCTGGATTGTGTTAGTGACGTCGAAGACTTTCCATCCTGAGCCGTCGAGATTCACCTCTCTGTAAAATAAAATAATTACAATCGTTTAATTGATTTATCAGAAATTGTTTTCATAACCAAACAGTATGTGTTCTATTGGAGAAAAAGATTACATAACTTTGCCCCCAATCAAATCGCCCCCTTCCCATGATAATATTTATTCTTTCGATCAACTATCGCAAATGATTTTTATTGATACATTCATTTACAAATGAGATGTTTATAAGTTACTGGCCTTAAGAAATATTTCTTAAATATATTTTGGTTTTAACCATATTGGTATCAGTTGTATTTCTAAAGAATCTTCACAAACTGGACACAAAAATAGAGGATAAACATGTTTCCATATAGGAGTTTATATTTTCCAGTCTGTTCAATACATGTATACTATCAGAAAGTTGTAATCATCTAATAATACTATACTCGTAAAGTTTAATTGATTATGAAACTAACCTCTGATCGATGGTGTTGGTTTTCATGCCGTTGTGTTGGTTGACGACGTCGGCTGCCAGATCGGTTGGGTCTGCATCCAAGTCGATCTCCTCGTTGGTGAGTTGGTTGACGGAGACCAAGGCGGAGTGGACGTGGCCGTGGTTGACGATGTGAGTCTCGTCATCGGGCTTGAAGATGGAATGGTTGGGTCGCTCCTTGTAGACCTTGAGCTCAGCCATGATGACCTCACTGCCTTCGGGGATGCCGGAGATGTCAAACGTGAAGAGTTGGCGATTGCTCTCGCTGAACGACACTTCTCCATAAATTTCTGTTAATGAAGAAAAATATGACGGGTTAATTACTTGGAGATTTAACCACATTTTGTCCGTTGAAAATAATCTTCGAGTATATTGCATTTGAGATAATCTAATTTTCATACACTGTTCTACAAATGTATATATCGCACATCAACATTTACAAGGCAATTGATAACAATAGTTGCTCAGATAGATTAGGCCGTCTGGCGATATTTACGTATCTATGAGCAAGGTAAAATAAAGTATATCATTTAATTTGGTTGTAATACATTTCAGTAATCATTGTTTTTTCTTGCAATCTTCATGTATATCCAATTCTCATCGAGTCAAATAAGCAAGCAACATTTTAATACAATATGTTAAAACTTCTAATAACTGTAAACACACATTACTCTTGACAACACTCACCTTCATTTTTATGAATTCCCTTTGTGATGTAGGAACGACGAACACGATGTTGACGGTGCAACGACTCGTACTGGAAACGGAGATGGTCGGGGACCGTTATCTTACTCGCATCCACCGAAGGGAAATTCCAAGGATTTGTAACTCCGATCTTATCAAGAATATCCATTTGCAAGTTCAAATCACCATCCAAAGGAGCACCGGCAGTGATACCGATCAGAACAACCAAAAGAGCGACGAAAACTGGAGCACCGAGTGATAATTCCATATTGATAGATGTGCAGAGCGTGACAAAATAACTGTGGATACTTCGAAGATGCAATGTTTTCTACTTCGGAATGGGTAAGTAGGGCCAGGAGATGTTTGTCGTATGAAGTTCGCTGTGGAAGTGAGGAGTTTGGAGCAAATGTCTCTATTTAAATGGGCCGTCTGAGAAGTTGAGCCGAGACGATTATAATTGGGTTTGAATAGATTACGGGGATAGCGGTTGTCTGATTAGAAAGGATCCGCTAGGTGGCTTTTCGGGACAGCCGATGTCGATAATTAAGCTGTCTCGAGATAACAAAAGGGGGCGCACACAGGCATTTAGGTTTGCGTTGTCTGCTGATGACACCGGTCACAATAGAGGTGATAGTCTTGTGTGGTGGAAGATATACCTTTCTGGAAAGCTTCACAAATGAAGCGTATAAATGCTCTTTTGTCAATTACCACAGCTGTGTGACAATAGAGATAATGGTTTCGTCTCGAGTATGGTTTCGTTGGATTCTCCGACGCACTAATCATTGGCAAACGACATATTTTCTACTAATGGGGGTTGATTCATATCTGTTTTCCCCTTGTCGTTTAATATACAGAGAACGTGCATAATTGCATATACCTTCTCCATAATTATAAACATGAAAATATAAGTAGAAATAAGTTGGATTGTATCCTAATAACTTACCACTATCACATGGTTGTATTGATACACTTAGATTAATTGCTGTCAATGTCAACAGTTTTATTTTAGAAAGACGAAATTTGAGGTAGTCCATAGAAAACGCAATTAGTACTCTTTCGTGGAAATGAACACGTTGAAGTCAGGGCATGGAAATAATGATACTATAGATCTATTAAAATTTGGGTTTCTTCAAAATAGAAATAGAGAGAAGTGGTTTTAAACAAAACTAAAGAAGTCTATATTTGTGTTTATTTGTTTTGAAATTACAGAGGTCACATGGAAAGGAAGGACTTAACAAAGGTCGCATTTATTAACAAAAATAACGCAAATATCACTGAGTGATGCGTTTATGTCATTATAATACTTGGCAGTCTGCTGATTGCTGAAAGCATACTTGCTCTCTGAGTATCGACTGATAAAATTGTACAATATATATTCTATACCGGAACTCAGGAGAAAGAGGTCAAATGCAGCTCCATGTCAAACT
Source organism: Strongylocentrotus droebachiensis (assembly GCA_035222895.1). Taxonomy (NCBI): domain Eukaryota; kingdom Metazoa; phylum Echinodermata; class Echinoidea; order Camarodonta; family Strongylocentrotidae; genus Strongylocentrotus; species Strongylocentrotus droebachiensis. Next base: position 483,251 of record JAVYIG010000663.1, on the reverse strand, counting down.
GAATCAATTTTTGCCCATTATCCATACAAATGGTCGTAGGATCAAATCAACGTATGTCAATCAATCATTTTCTGTCATAATTAGTAATCTCTACCATATTGTTTATTTCTAATTTAATATATTTATAATTTCAGTGATATATCCATGAGAATTAACTATTGTTTTGATCAGTGCCATACGCAGGATTTGTTTTCAAGGGGAGTGCTTTAAAAGTTGAAAATTGCGCCCGCCGATATTTAGCTCAATAGGCGGGGGGGGGGGGGGGGCAAGGAGCACATAAAAAAAATCAACATCCGCCCCCCCCCCTTAGCAAAAAAGGAGAGCTTTTAAAAGTTTTTTCCACTCAAAGAAACATTGAGGGGCTATCCCACCCTAACCCCCCCCCCCCCCCCTGCATACGCGCCTGGTCATGTTATCCATCATTATCAGTGGTGATGAGTGGGCCTATATTTACCAATATCACACGATGCATTCAAACAAAAAGGGACAATTTCATTTGTTTGTCAATACATAGGCCTAATCGAATAAAAGAAATAGACGAAAAAACAAAATCATATTGACATTTGTAATACTCATTCTACCAAGAACAAGAAACATAATTTTGTTGTCATCATTAAACAAAATTTTGCAGGTGTGTCGTATTAGCTTACGCACAGGCATGGACCAAGGTGACAAAGGGCAGTGATTATTTACGCAAACAAATATATTCTCAACTTTCAACATCTATATCAACTACCTGTGATTGAGACATTTAAAGATAAAGACCAGTTATGGTCATGCGATTGCATTGTGAAAAAAACGTTGTGGAATCGATCAGAAAAGGTTAATCATCTAGCATATAAGTATTGGTGTGTACTGCAAGGTTCTGGAATCATCAAAATGATACGAAATTTGGCCCAGTCTTGGTAAAGTTACAAGCACTGTACACAGAAAGATGATGATATGGGACTACGCACACATGCGTGATACGTGCGTTTATCTCTCACATGCCAACAGATAAACTAATTTACTAAATGTATTAATTAGTGGGCGGTTTTCCGGCAAAATTTGTATCATCATGTATTAGTCAAAACATATTCTTTCACATGATTGGTAATAAGAGTTTCCATTTCATTTTTTGAAATTGGGGCATTTCCAATACTGGTCTTTACCTTTAAGATGAAGCATCAACACTTCACCAGACCCTTGAACCTGCCCATCCAAATGTGTAGCGAAATCTCGAGTAAATATGTTTACGTTCCACTAGACAGGATTGTAAATGGATCTATCAAGGGCTCACACCTCTATAAAATCAAGCTTATTGATATCCACGCCATCACAATGGATGACCTTACAAATACGAGATTATCGCAATTAGACACAACAATGTGCGATCCAAATACACGAGACGGTGATTGTGTCGGAAATGAAAGGATAGCCAGATCAGACTCATTGGCTCGTCAGAGTCAGACTAGCATCAAGCACCAATTTAACTTTCTACGGTCCCGTAATTTGGAACAAGGAGACAACTGGGACCCCAAATCTGATGCACGTGTGTTCTTTTCGTCAGGAAAATTGGCGTCACAACCATATTGAGAGATATCAGCCGATGGGATTGAATGCAAATTTGATTTTGCATTTGATTCGTTAATGAGACACCCTAACTGGTGTGAGTGACAGTTCAAGTCCACAAGTGTTTCGCCTCATTAATAAGGTTCATTTATAATAAGTAGGTAAATTGATTATGACGAGCCATCTTTACGCACCGTTACACTAGCGCACCTTCGTAGATGCATGATCCGGGGGGGGGGGGGGGGTACCCAGATTTGGTTTGGACGGAGGTGTTCTGCTGAAGCCTCGAAACCCCTATCCATTTTTAAGGGCCAGTTTGGGGGAATTTACTGGAAGTAAAGCTAATTTTGTGGGTGTTTGCCATGCAAAAACCGTAATTTATTTAAAAACGGACCCATGTTTAGAGATATTTTTGTTAAAAATGGGACCCATGTTTAGGGATTTTTTTGTAAAAAAGTGACTCATTACAGCGGCACACCCCCATGTGTCTTAATATGTGAGTATCCCCCTCCCCCCTCCCCGGGAGGGGGGGGGGGGTATGATTTACCTAGGCTTGACCGAAAAAGATGGCTCAATGCACCGCGCTGACAGGTAAGACTGCGGCTTAGAAAGGACAGGGCAAACGAAGTTGGAAACACTGGCAACAATATTCTACACTCATATTTTAACGTCGTAATTCTTTCTTTAAATTAATCGACATTGCAAATGTCATCCATCTCCGGCAGACGTACATACAAACGATCATGTTATCTGTGACTATTATTCAGTTCAAAGTAAGACTGAAAGAAGGCGAATTAACGGCAGACGCGCTTTTTTAAATTTCCGTTTATAATGAAATGACGATACATCAAAAACACAAATATTCATATAACGTAATTTTTAAAGCTTCTAAATCATTATCCCCAACCGATGACATTTTCTGTATCAAATATAATGGTATTTGATTTGGAGCTGTTAATAAGTTGTTCCATTTTTCAATGCTGTCGTGTTGACCTATTTATCGATGAAAACTACCTTGTAAATTATCCTCGGAAATTAAAACATCTAGGTTTTTCTTTATTGGATAATAGATTGCAAGACAATTTGTATGCTAACTCATATGCCGAACAGTCAATGGGGTGGGGCCGAGAAGTAAACTTTGATAAATACACAAAAACGTATGACAAAAAAGATGTTTACAAAACCAAAGATTCCACCAGATCTTGAAGTAACACATCATATGAGTATATTACATTCTTTAGAACAGTTCTTTTAGTGCAAAATGTCACACGCCCAACCGTCAATATAATAAACTGGTTAACGTAAATACCGTTGTGATCATCTATTCATAAGACCAACAAGACTAAAATATCATTGATTTCAATTATGTTTAAATGCCAAAGCAAAGCATTTCAAACAGAATAGTAATGATAAACATGGCTCTTATCGCCTTTGAAATACCTGATGATCATTTAGGTTACAAAAAGAAGACAAAAAAGGGAAAGAGAAGCAAAAGGGGGGCTTCAATGGGACAACATGTCTCGAGTATTCTTCAAGTGGGCGTTTCATTCTTTACCTCAAGTGTAATGATCAGAGTAATTGTCTGGTCCCGATGGCCTATTCAAATATATCCTCTCCATTGAACAGGTCGATTTCCCTGGTCCTCGGAGGGCTTCGATTCAAGTTCTCGATGCGCCGTCGCTGATTTGCCCGTCTCAAAGACGGCTTACTCCTTTCTTGAGGTGTGCGGAATGTGGGTACTCTAAACCCACCGCTTATAGGTGTGGTAACGCGTGGTACGATCTGTTCACCTGAGTGTATGAATGGTTTAAATGTTAATATTTTAATAGAAAATTGTCGTTTTATTCATAGCAAGGGATGATTCATCTTTCCAGAAATATGTTGGATAATTTAAAATGCGACCCCAAAAAAATTCACACGTTTCTTTGACGTATTATATCATCTACCATCACTAATTCATGTAATAGGAATTTATTATTTCATTTAGTTTATCAACAAATGAATGATGAGCGTCATCAAAACCAAATCAACAAGGAATTAAACTATTGATATAATTCGGACATTACCTGAATCCATGCATGGTGTAGCCTGAGATTTTTGCCCATGAACTGTACTTTGGGAAACGGGTGTGCCTGGTACGCCACGAGCTATACGAAAATAAATGGAAATATGCCTGCTTACTTTCAACAATATCATTTTTTGCCTCATATTGAAGGCACACTTGTACGTGCAAACGTGAGTAATAGTTTGTGTGGTTAATATTACAACCATTTTCCGACTTGGAATATCATATCAAAATGAAAACAAATTGGGGAAAAATTAATAAAAACATGTTAACAAAAGTTATATTGTGAACGGGTATCGAAAACAGACAGTAAGAATTTTCCCAATATATTATTGAATATTGAACAGTCATTTTAATCATTGACCCCATCAGTATCTATACAATCATTGATATCTTTGGGGGGAGGGATAGCAGATACATGGGATAACAATGCTCATTTTTAATTTTGCTATGATTTTCTAAGTAATGATGTTCAGGACAAAATATGAATTACCGATATGCCTTTAAACTTTAAAAAAAAAACTTTTTTCCTGTCTCCATCCATGACAACCTATCTTATTGAACCCTTCCGTGTATTATTACATGCTAAATCGACCCGTGGACTTTCTTCTGGGTTACGATCGGTAGTATCTGGAGTTGAAGGTACTGCCTGTGAATGTTTGGTAAGATCTCTTCCGATACATGGAGAGCATGGAACAAGCTGGAAAGGAGACTGTGATATTCCAGTCATGTCATAATCTGCAACGATAGAAGCAATGCAGGTGTATTAAAAACAAACAATTAAAATAAATGAAATATAAACATGTGGGTCGTATTTTACGAATTCAGGTAGATCTGACCATGGGTCTTAGATCTCGTTAAACAAAGAACAAAACCTTAAGCCCATCTTCAAGTTTAAATTTTAGTATAGAATACATATTATTAGAGTGACTTTCTACATCGATTCTCGGTTAAACGTTTTGACTGATTGGTCATGCTGGGTTGTCGTTTTCTAAAACGGAAGAGAAGATGCTTTTGTAAGACTGTAATCAACTTAAAATCATCCTTACATTACTTAACTATGTCTCAAGATTTGATCATATTATCTATAAAATTACATGATGGCCGGTAAAGTTTATGAGGTATAGGGGTCCACTCAAACCACCCAAAATGTTATGCTTTTTTCTGAGCCCACCCCCTCCCACCTTAATGAGGGTAATTCTATGTTATTGGTGTTATATCGCATATTCATTCAAACAGGGTCATATAGAGTCACTTTCGATTCAAATTTCCATAAAACTAAGGGAAACATCTAATACGTAAATGAATCCAGTAACCATGGTAGAAATAATAATGTAAGCGCTTTGGTCAGTTGATGTTAAAGCACTGTTATGAAAAAATGGAATAAAACAAGCCCGAGTAGAAAAATCAGACCAGTTTTTTATAATTTTAATACAAAGATTATTAAATTGGGTTCTTCAAACTTCAAATGAACACCTTTATTCTTCTCTAACTATTATAACCTTTGACTGTGTCCTAGATATAATAATTTATTCTATTTATTCAATTATTCACTTATTTATTTCATATACATGTTATATGATCCATTCATCAATGTATCTGACCTTCAATACCTTAAGAACAGACAAGGACATTTTCACAACTTAAAAGAAATGAAATAAATCACTGTCACAATTACATCAGAGCAACTGAATAAATGAGCAGGTGTATGTACATGTAGTACAATCAACTGGTTTTTTCTAAATGATAAAACTTACAAACAAAACATGAATTGAAGATAATTAATCCAATAATTGGAAATCATCAAATTTAACACCTATTTCTTCATCAATAATCGTATAAAGGGGTTAACAGATTTATGAAGTTTTTTAACACAAAACTACAATGCAAGTCATGACGTGATGCCTCTTGAATATGATGTAAGACAAGTTCATTTAATTCATCTTTAAAAAAGTTAATAAAATGTGAGTCTTTTGTTTTGCTTTTGTGTTTAAACACATCTTTAAAAAGCTCAGTCATACTCAATATCCTATTCATAGCCCGGATGTACGTGTCACTGGAAATGATCACGTCTGTCAACAAAACTCCTAAACAGCTAGTCCAGGCCGAACAAATAAGTTCATGTAAAAAAACATATTTCCCAAACTGTAACATAATTTTCGAGAATCTGTTCTTGCATGTTTCGTCTTTTTCTTGTTCTTCTTGTTCATTTGCTGCTGCATAATAATGTTCTGTTTTACAACAGAGAGATTCAAAACAGGGGGTAACTTTACACAATTCCCTGACCGGGACACAACAACCCGTTCTTATCTACTCCCCTCCCTCCCCCCCCCCCCGGTCCCCCACTCAGGGGTCGGAATGACCGCATGCGTGTTGCCAAAATGTCCGGTAAAGGGGTACTTTTCGTGCGACAAAGTCCGGCCCGAGAATTGTAAAAAAGGGGTGTATTTGACTTTTCACCCGGAGATTTCTTTAAAAAGGGGGTGTTTTTTCTTTTTTCTCTCATCTCTTTGGACTCCTGAGAAATTATTCCGAATTTAGGGGGGTACATTGAGCATTTTTCATGATTAAGGGGGGCTCCAAGGCACGAAAAGCCCGCGAAAGGGGGGTTCAGAAATGTCGGCAGTCCTCAGATAGGGGGTGCTTTCAAAAAGAGGGAACGAGCATACATGTATGCGTACCCTAAATAACACTGAGTGGGTGGCCGGCCCCCTCCCCCCCCCCCCCGTAACCTACTCATCGTGATTTTTAACTTAAACTTTGACTATTTCGCCTGTTCGGGGAAGTGGTAGATCTATTCTAGGTCGATAGAGTCACGAACGACTGCGCCCAGCTAAGGCCAAGAGCCCGGCAAACTGCCCTGCTCCAACTAGCCAAAAAAAATTGCAATTAGCTGGGCGCAATGCCATACCAATGGCAATTCTAATTATTGAATAAATGAGCATGATGAGAAAAAATGATTGATGGCAATTAATTGACAATAAGATGTTATATACCTCATTTTAAGATTCTTTACTAATCCTGTATTCTGATTGGTTGAAAATGCAGTCATGTTCTTAACCATGCCCGCTAATTGAAATTCATAGTCATTTTTGCCGGCTCTACCGGTTTATATCCATTTTTCATAGCACTTTTTCCATGGCTGTGAAACGTGACGTCATTTTGCTGCGATCCCCATTTTGGTTTACGCACAGTCTGTGTAAATATGTTGCGAATTTGTGAATTTATAAAGTTACTGTTCATGTTCTACTGTTCTACTGGAGCACAGCTTGTTGGTGATATCATCCTGTACAAAAGTTACTGTTCGTGTAAACGTGTTTGGTATTCCCTGTTCTACTGGAGCACAGCTTGTTGGATTTCATACTGTACACAAGTTATTGTTGGTGTTAATATTCATGACTTCAAAGAGATGGAAACCTAAATGGGCGAGTCAACATTTTCCTTTTTTTCGGTATATAAAATATATATTGACTGCTTTTAATATTCGAGGCATAGTTGTTTCTATAGGGTCTCGGGAAACTCACAACCTGCTATGACCCCGCGGCGCAAGCGCCTTGGGGTCATAGCAGGTTGTGAGTTTCCCTTGACCCTATAGAAACCACTATGCCTCTCAAAGCAGTCAATATATCCTTAATATAGGTCTACGGTTATGATTTCAGAATCTAACTTTATTGATGTGTCAACACGAGGAATAACTTGAGAAGTAAGATGGGGGTTGAGTGTCCGGACACTTATTACTTGTACTATACTAAGAATAAGTTGTAGTATTACAATTTGCATGATAAAGCCTTCTCTTGTGCCTTGAACCTTGTACCTTGTGTTCGTCTCTCCCGAAAGGTCCGCTAGGAACTATAACTGAAGTATAACTTGGCGTGACGAGAGTATAAATTTGTGTATTTCAGGGGTAATGCTATTTCAGTAGATCTATTTGGTTTAATTTTTGGATCGTACCAAACAATAGTCATCAAATACTTGAAATAGCACTTACCCCATGAATATTAGTCCATGATAATATTATTTAACATAACTTAAGTCGTAAAAGGTTTATGAAGTTTTGTTCGTTGACTTCTTCAAATTGCTGTTTTAAATCAACTGTCCGGATACACAACCTGTCCGGAGGGGTCCGGACACATAACGTCAGTCTGGGTATACCGTGCCGGATCAAGGTACGGTACCGGGTAGTCATAAATTACCGTCTGGACTCTGCCTTGGTACAATATGGGGCATGACTTGTACAGTTGTAGGCCTAGAATAAAACTGACATCTGCATCTGTCAACCTTCCCTAGAGCCTTAGAAGTTAGAGGCGGTCAGTGGGGCTAGACATAGTCTCAGCTGGGGTCTCAGCAGAGCAACCGTAAATATCAGAGACTGAAGCTTTAGGTCTAGAGGTTACCCGGTTATTCTCGATCTAACCTAGATTTAGAGGCTAGGCGCTTGCATGCAGCGAATCAACACACACCTTATCGCGATGTCGCTGGGCGCTCGAGTCACCCGGTACCTGGTAGTAACTCCAGGGAGCTCCGCCGCCGTAGACATAGCGCAGCCAGCTACTGCTGTCAAGTTTGCTCCTAATCCTACGTTCGGCGCAAAAGTTGTTTGCGGGTGTCAGGTATAATCAAAATCACGTTAAAGTTATATATGTTTCCCATAATTTTTCTTATTTCATGATGTTCCGATAACTTACCCTAGTGAAGATCACTACGGTAGAAGTGTCCATCCATCCAAAAAGTAAACCGCAATGAATTATCCTCTATGAATTCTGATACAGTTCACACACAACTTAACTTTACAAGCAAGCACCATTTTAAGGAAATTATTGTAAAAGTTAATATTTGCGATACCGGTATATATCGATCGCGTATCGATGATGTGATCAAACGATCAAATTATAATATTCTGCGTTTAGAGCTGCACTAGAGTCGCTCGTGGCCTCGTTTCTCAATTCACTTTCCAGCCATTTGAGTAGCCCCATATTTTTCAAATTCAGTTCCAGATTATTAAAGAAAATACATTTCCTCGTTGACCCTGTTACCACTAGCACTGACGACTGGGAGGACTCTTCTTGCCCGCGCCACCCCCTTTTTTTTAACCACCCAATTTTTTTAACGAGTCATCCTCCCCCCCCCCCCCCACCCACGCCCCCATTCTGGCTCCACCGCCCCTGCCTCTCCTTTAATATATTTTCCCTTGGAATGACTTAAACAGAGACGAACAAATTGTTAAACCTATCCTATCGGAAGGTTAAGATTCCCCTACGGTCTTGCCATTCTTTAGTAATAATTTCCCATGTTTGTTCTCAATGAAGGGAACCATCTATCCCCCTTTTCCGCGAGATGAAGATATTAAATAGAATACCAATGATTTGAGCCCCACTCGACGCGGTCATACTGGTAAAATCCACTATGTTTCTTTATTATTCGGGACTATATAGCGTATTATGTAAATTTTGAACTAGCTTTTTATTTCTTACATTTCAATTTTCTGTATATGAACATTTCTTTAGACGTTCTTTCTTCCGATTTTCTTTGATGATGACTCAAAAAAATTCTATACACAATCGCAAGCTTCTGAACAAAAAAGATCTTCCATTACCAGCACTCATCATGTTGTATGCTATTAATAGCTGACAAAAAGGCTTTTTGGGGAAATGCTAAAATAATATCTGAGGCATTTGCATTAGGCCGACCCCTCCCCAAAGCCCTTCCCCTTTGAAAAAGAAAAAGTTACATGGGTCTGTATGCTAGGACGGTTCAAAGGGAGAAATTTGGATTTCTCCCACCCCCAGCGAGTCTGAGAGAGCTGGCAGAATTCCCGACGGGGAAGAAAAGAAATCGCCATTTAGAAGTTTTGCCCGCTGCTCACCCCCCCCCCCCCCCCCCCCCCCAACCTCCATCTTAGCTTCCCTTACACATTGACAATTGTCAAAACAAAAAGGAACATACGATACCGATATCAAAAACTTTGCGATCGGGTACTTCTATTTTTTGGAGGCGCCATATTCGCTTCACTTCGCTGCATAAAATTCATTGCACCTTGTCGTTCTTGAAAAATGCTTGATGCTCGGTCGGCATGTAAAATTTAGATTTTACTGAGAATGGATTTATGAGATTGGATAGACGGGATTGGAGGACGCCTAACAGAATAAGGTGAGAATAGGTTTTAATTAAGAATTTATAAATCATCTATTCGTTTTGGTGGTAGAAAATAATTCAACAGGGACTCGACTGACTGAAGTAAAGTGTGACTGTGACTGAGTGTGACTTGTGTGAGTGCAATGCAGCGCGCGAGCTTGCCTTGCCTTGGCCCTGGATTGGACTTGCCCTTGCTACTGCTCTAGCGGTTAGACCTCATACATTTTAGGAGTGGTCCCCGATGCTGGGACTGCGCCGGCCGCCTCAGCCTGGCGACCCTAGTACTAATAATAATATACTAGTTGTAGAGGCAGTGGCCAGTGCCTTCATTCATCTTTGCTTGTCCTCCATTCCAAAGCCAGGGGCCGTAATTATTCTGAACCCTGTGTTATCTCTAATATTGTATCTTTAAAGATAAGATAAAGTTGGTATTCTGAACATTGTTGTAACTTTTGTTGTATCTTTTCTCTCATCTGTTTGGTCTCGCCTGCGTTCAAACTTTTGTGCGCTTGTTATTGTGCGTATTATTACTATTATTAATAAAATGGCGCCTTAATCCTCATTTCATGATTTGCATAGTCTATGCGCACGAGAGATTAAATATGACAAGATAATTGGTATTCTGAAAGTTGTTGTATCTTTTATCTTATCTTATTTATCTTGCATGGTATTTACAACAATATTTACAATAGGTAGACCTCTAGTCTAGGGGGTTGTTGTATCTTTTGTGGTGATATAATGGCGGCAATCTTTCTTGCCCAGAACCAACTTCGTGCCAATACAATAGACGAGTTAGAACTTAATAATAGAAGAAGATTGTGTGCTGACTGGAAACATCACAGATGAGAAATTCCTAAGAAATTACATGCTAGGATATGACGATTTTAATGCTCTCATCTTAACCAATATAAGTGAAAGCGTGACTTGTGTTCATTAAACACATGCCACAGCGCATATGATGACGCGCGTAATACGCGCTCACAATTACGCCCAAGATTAGTATGCACTAGGCGTAACCTATCTTCAGATATGGCATAAAGTATTCCTATTGGTTGACCTACTTATCATGCTTATATAAAATAGATTTTGATTGGTGTGATCCATAAAAATCGGCGTGTCAACAGTGGTCAAAGATAAGATAGAGGCGGTCCTTCAAGAGATAACACAGGGATAAAATGATTGTCAGAATACCAACTTACAACAGTATTAACGCTGTGTTATCTCTGAAAGATACAACAAAAGATAACACAAAACTTACAACAATGTTCAGAATACCACGCCAGGAGTCCTGGCTTTGGAATTCGTTTGTCATTCTCACTGTAGTGTTAATGTTATGTTACTGCTAGTGTTAGTATTACTTTAATGTTATTGTTACTGTCACTTAGTGTTACTACCGTAACTAACTAGATTAGAATCTATGTTACTGTTAGTGTTGTTAGATCTACATTTGATTAGGCCTAGATCTAGGCCTACACAAGATACATTTTGAAGATTTGAAAATAATGAATGCACAATAAACAATATTTTTATTAAATCTAAACACTACACAGTTACAGTAGGCCTACACTGTCTTGTTACTGTAAGTGTAACTAAGAATCAAAGAAATAAAATAAGACTCCTTCCGTACTTGTATTTGTAACAATTAGATTCTACTAATTTGTTTATCTCGTCTCTTCTTTCTATGCATATTTATTTCACATCGTTTTCTTATTCACTTACATTACATATATTTATTCATTTACTTCAATTATTCAACCCAACTCCTTCCCCGATTCATCTCCTCTACACCCAAAGTAACCAAGTCTTCCATCTCACCAATGAAATAAACCAATTTTGTTGTTGTCTATGTTACTGTATAGTTTAGTTTTATCGCATGTGGATCTACAAATTTTAAATAACTTTCTCTCTTTTAACATCAACCTCTCTCTCTCTCTCTCTTTCTCTCTAGACCCTTAATTACTTGAATTGACCAGAGGAGGCAATGACTTTGTCAATGATTCTTGAATCGATTTGATTGGTACCCTGGAAAAAGTAGAAGGCTAGATTGAAAGTATGTCACGCTTTCTCAACACATACTCTAGATTGAAGCCTGTTTCCAAGAAGGCTGATGTTGATGAATTTTCTGAGCTGCTAAGATATGCAGCTTCCAAGAGAAAAACAAAAGTGACTGGTTTGTGAAAATTTACATATTCTGCCTATAAAATAAAACATAAAGTCAAGGTGGTGTGACTATTGCTTTTGACTTTGTTAATAAGTGACCATTTACAGGTATGTTTTCAAAACCCTTGTGAACTATTTAAAGTTATATTTCCATCAAAGTTATTTTTGCAGGTAAAACCGAGTCTTTTCTATAGTTACTTTTACCAATCTTACTGGTGGTAGAGCTGTATTGCACTGTCATTTCTCTGCATTGGTAATTTTTTTATTCGTCGAAGGGACTGGACAATTTGTCTCAGTCACTTTCATCACTTTTAAACCAATGCAAATGTGGATTGAATGTGTAATCAATGGGTTACCGGTATCTATTGGTGAAAATATACCCGCGTAATTCACACAATTATTGTAAAGTAATGGATTTTCTGTTCTTCTTCAAAGAGCAATGTTTGAAGGAGAAGTATGTATTGGTGTGGTAATGTGGTCTGTTCACATCAAATTCATGTTGAAAATGTGAAACCATAAACATGTAAATGTACTTGTAAGTTTGTCGTTATGTTAATCATCTTCATCTGTAGCCCTCAAGTCCATTGCAGAAAGTGAGACAGGTGATCAGGATGAAGGTTACATGGCTGAAACATTTCAGTAAGTATCCAAGCTGCAAGTTTGTACCTTAATTGCATTACGATAACTGGAAAAAAAAAATGTAATAGTCTAATACTCTCATCACATATCATGTTCAATGACCTTTATAGACAGGATTTCTAGCCTGATGTGCACAAATATGACAAATAATGTTCTTCAAATAAGCATTGTAGGCATGGCATTGAGAGCTGTATTTTAATAGTGGCACAATTCAAAGTCTGTTGACCAGAATTCTAGGCATTACAAGAATGGCATATGCACTTGTTTGCATTGGCAGTAAAACATTGACAGTTGCACTTACATTGTATATTTTTGTTATTTTGCAAAATTATTATATTCACAAGATAGTGCTCTACTATCTGTATTTTAACATGCTTTTCTAATTGATGACATGTAATACGTGTCCGTCCATGGTTTGATTTTTCTCCCAGAGCCACAATGAAGAGGATGTCAAAACCAATCTCACAAAAGTCATCAAGAAGGGTAAGAGCCATTTGTAATAGAAAGATACTATGTAGATGAACAAGTACAGTCACTCACCTGCATTGTTTCATTAACAGGTAGTATTGATTCCAAGATGAGAAGTCTAGGGCCCCGTCTTGTAAAGAATTGTGATTGATCTAAATTAGGTGTGCCACAAGGTTCAATTCTTGGTCCCCTTTTATTTTCAATATATGTTAATAGTCTACCTGAATGTACTCCTGAAGGTATCATAGATATGTATGCTGACGATACGACACTTACCGTCGGTGCAAATGATGCAACTGTTGTGGAAGAAAAATTAACTGTTGCGTTAAACAGAGTCATGGCATGGATTAAGGAAAATCGTCTTGTTCTTAACACTGAAAACACTTGTGTCATGTTAATAGGCTCTCCTGCTAATCTCAAGAAAATTGAATCTTTCACCATTTCATTAAACGGCAATTTGATCAAAAGAGTTTAATTCACCAAATGCTTAGGACTTTTGATAGATGAAGAATTGAAATGGTCTAAACAAATCGAAAACGTAAGTAAACTTACCCAGAAAAACATTAGCATGATAAAGAGAGCAAAGAGTTTTTTGCCTCAAAAATCCTTAAAGTTACTTTATAACAGTCTAGTGTTGCCACGATTAGATTACTGCTCTGTTGTATGGTCGAACCGATTTCATTCTCATACAACTAAGCTGCAAAAAATTCAAAAGAGGGCCGCAAGAATAATATTGAACAAGACATATGACACACCGTCGGCTGATTTGTTCACAAGTCTTAAATGGATGACACTAGACAAGCGGTTTGAGTTAAGTCGCGTTATGATGATATATAAATGCGTTCATAACTTAGCACCTTCTTACCTTCAGGTAGACTTAATCAATCCTAATGATGTACATGAGCATCATACAAGGCAAATAGACAGTGGATGTTTACGTGTGCCTAGATTTCACACTGATTGATATAAGTGTAGCCCAATTGTGTCTTCCATATTTGAATGGAATAAGCTAGATAATTCGTTGAGAACGGCTTCCTCTGTCAATTAATTTAAGAGATTGTTTAAACAAAGTTGTAATTTTTGAATGGCTCAGCCGTACATACACTACGTGCATGTTCTGTAATATTTACATGACTTATTCACATAATTGCGACTTAATTAATATTTTCCTATTGACATTACTGCTTACTAGGTTAATGATATATGTTTATTTTGCAAACGAGTATTATTTTTGTAACTGTTCTGTATAAATGTTATAAACGATGTAAATATGTTCATTCAGGGCCCCATGGAAGACCACTACTTGCTGGTGAATGGGCTACCCTGTCAAAAGATCAGAAATAAATAAATAAATAAATAAATAAATTGCAAGTTTGCAGTCTCCTATCTCTTTTGTACATAGTTGAAATCGATATCAATCTCAAATAAGTTGCAATTAATAGCAACTATTCATAAGACAGGGCCCAGGTCATTTTTTATTTGGTGTATGTGAACCAATTACTGACATTTCAAAGACATTCTGATAGTGAATTAATTCATTCTTAGTCCTACCTAAGTTGAGGATATTTATGGAATTAATGCATTAGGGAAAAATCTTGCTATTAAAAATGGATATTGAAAGATGAAAATAACTACTTCCTGGTATTCAATGGGTTTTTCGAATGTCTTGTTGTAAAATGTGTGTTGAAGTTTATTTATTTTGCAATGTATTCTTCGTATCTGATACAAGGAGCAAGGATTGTTATACCACTGCATAAGGTCTATTTTCTTATCTTTACAGAAGCCAACTCCTCTGAAAATAGAAGGAAAGAGGTTAGGCGGAAGACACTATTCACCAATGGCTAGAAACTCCCTTCATGAAGACCCAAGTGATGATATTGATGACTCTATTGTGTACCTCTCAGGTAAGTGATGCATAGATCCAAGATGATTATTCTGTGCTCACCTTTCAAAATTTATAGTAATGCTCTCAGCAAGCTCACAAACAAAATATCATGTATTATCCTATTTGTAAAATTGTTGAATCAAATGTATGTAACCATAAGATACTTTGAAGGAGACCCTTGCACGTTTCTTTTCAAATACTTTATTTTAAATTATTTTATTATGCAGTAGTCATGTTAAAAGATGTGGAACCATTTTGATAAAGTCAGGGGGAGGCAAATTAGTAAGAATACCTGTCAATGAAACAAATTAACTGCAAAATCAAAATGTATTTATATTTGACCATGATTATTGCTGAGGTGTGTTAAATAAAATACAATTGTTATTTATCCCTATGCTAGGGTTTTACTGCAGTATTACAATAGAACAGCAGTAAAACAACAAAATTGAAATATGTTGATACCAAAAATGCATTATCAAATTGTAGTACAATTATTTTTAGAGTATGATTAATGACAAGAAGCATTAACTGAAAGAACAATGGTGTACCCTACCCTATGCTTTTAAACAACTTGAACTTCTATCTCCTAAATTTTTTTTTATATAGAAATAGGTTGTAAGTAGATAATGAAAATAAGGATAGTATTGTTAACAGTCTGACTTCACTGCAATTATGAGTCAGTTGCCTATTATTCATTCAAGGTTCAAGTTTTATTGTCCAATCATAATAATACAGAAATTTGTTTCCCATTGGTGTTACATACCATATAACACACAGGCATAAAATTGATATTGTGCTGAGAGCCAGGTGAGTTTTAAGTTATTATTGTATATTATTCAATTCTTCTGCATTTCCATGAGTAATTTAAATTTCTCATGGCCTAATATTCAAATATGGATTCTTCTCCTAGACTTTCTTGAAGAAAACACAACCTTGTCTGATGCAGAGACGACCCTTACAAATGCAGAGACTTGTGAAGACTCAGACAATGAGTACTCTGATATTGAGGTACCCAGGGATTTACCAGGTAAAACATGTGAAAAGTTTAACCGTCTAATAGCTCCATCCTGCAAGACAAGGAACAATTAATTCCTGACATTACAAGTGGTATAAAACTAGTCATGTTTAAAGCGGGACTGCCCTACTTGTTTCTACCTGCGGCCTCTATATAGCCAACAATACCTAAGTGGTACCCGGTGGTCCCCCATGATCCCCTTTTTCTTATGTTAATTGAGAGCTGATTTGATGAGATAACCACCTGTCAGTGACCTCACAGGGTGGTCTAATCCCTCCTGGCTAAACTAGTGCAGATGGGCTTTAATGGATATGGTACCAAGTATATTAAATATATCTCACTTTTACTATATATTACTGTTTGGGGCAATGCTCTTATTCATTAGGTACTGTTCGTTCTAAAAGCAGTAGGCAAAGCTAATACAAAAGGGGAATATAAAGGGATTATCAAGGAGTACCTTTTCCAATCATTCTGTATTTTCCAATAATATAAATGTAGTATACCAGCAGGCATGTTAATGATGTAATACAACTGTTATTACTATTGTTGGAAAGCTAGGTGATAAAAACTATTTTACTTTATTTTTGGCCTTCAGAGCAAAGCATGACCTTGCCTTCAGGACTTTGATGTAGTACAGATAGTACCTACTCTCCATGTACCTTGAACATACACCACAGCTGAAGACAATGCTTTCTTGTCATAAGTTCCTCAACTCCTGGAATTAACTTTCACGATGCATTCATACATCATCCTCTTTGGATGTGTACGGTACAACAAACAACATCTCTATTTGTAGGAGTTCCATGTAATGACATTGTATTATAAGGACCGTGTCATGGCATTCGATTTTGGTATGAATGGTAGCTTGCAAGACTCTAAGCTGTGAAAATATGCTTTTATAATGCACAATGTTTGTTTTTTCTACTTTCTAGAGCAAAAGAGAAAGTCTAGCACCATATCAAGCAGAATTCTGAAACTGACACAGATATCCAATAAGAAACCGCCATATATGAACCCCAAATCAAAAGGTAAACAAGACACAATTGCGAAGGGCAATTTCAATACAATATGTTTAGAGCATTCATTATTTCATGGTCATGTTCGTACATTTCAAAGGTGATGCACAACGTTATTGGAATGGCCTCATGCCATTTTATTTAAAGTCTTTGTGATCATGTTATAAATACTGTTAAACATTTTGTAAAATCATCGAGCATTCTTCAGAGAATGGTACCCAAATTAGCACAAAATAAAATGTTGAACTCCCAAAAGCCATATCATCCAACACAAAAAGGTGCTTCATAGTATGTGAAGTGTACCTGATAATCCTAACATTGCTTGTGAAATGGATAACTGCATTCAACAATAATAAAAAATCTGTGCAGTGCAGATTAGATGGAGGTAAATATAGATATGTCCCTGTAACACTCTGTTACATAGAGTTTATCTTGTCAGTAATCCCTATATACATATACTTCTCATTCTGTAGTTTTTAAACACTGGACAGTTTGTGAACATAGTGGATGCCCAATATTTGGAGTTTTAGCATACAAAAACAGAATTCTCTTGAGATCAGAAACAAATATGCTTAAAAATACCCATTCATTTTTGGCTAAAATGATTAAATGATGACAGTAGTGGAGGTCATTTCATGTTTCAAACTGATGTGGTTGCAAATTTTTTGTTTAAAATTGTTTTTAATAGAGTTGTTGAACAGCTATTTACTAGCACATAGATTAAAATCACGATTTTGTATAAACCAATGATAGTAATTCCACATCTGAAGTAGATCATAGCTTAATAAAATAAAAAATATGATGATGGGTATTTGTGCATATTTGCTAAGAGTACTGATTTGCACACATCATTCTTCTGCTAAAAAATATCTACACATGATGTAAATCCGACTTATTTTTACAGGTTACAGCCGTGAGTCTTCATCATCATATTCAATTCTTGGGCAAGGTTCACCTAATGGCAACAAGAAGAGGTCCACTTCTAAAATCTTATCAGGTAGGTTCAGTTGTGTTGATTGACATGGAAATGGTAATGTTCAATATTCCGAAAGTGCAGTAAAAGAAACTTAATTTGAATACAATATATTTTTTACCAAGTAGAGAAAGACATATCCATAAAAACAGTAGCTTAATGACATTCTGTAACACTAAAAACTTTTTTGTGCATGACATGTTCACAAATTTTGTGAGCGATTTAGATTTCCCCATTTTGTTTTGGTTTCACAGTTGTTTTACTTTGTAATAGTGGCCAAAACATCAAAATTAAGATATCTTATTAGATTTTATTTCTCATTGTCTCTGATTGTCTTTGTCACTTTTTTTATTTTTTTATTTTACAATATTTTTCTTTACTATATACAATACTCACTTCATTTTTCTCATTGAAAAAATGTGTTGTCATTTTATTACACGAAGGAGGACATAATTTGTCAGAGAAGGGAAAGAAATTGCAGACTACTACTAGATCTGTTTACAGCCTTTTGAGCGAAGAAAGCGACACTAGCCTCACTAGATCTCCATCAAAGAAAGAAGGTATTTCATGAGATCTACCTTGTAGTCTCCGCATTTTCCTAATGTTCCTCACAATTGAACTAAAAATTTGATGAAGTGTCAAAATTGTGAAAAAATCTGTATGGTAGATTAAACTGTATGGCCAGAATGAAATAGAGTTAACCCTGCATAAACCGATCTGTTGGGACTGCAAAAAAAAAGGTTCACCTTATGCAAATTTTAGAATAGGAAGTTTATATAACACGTGTTTTGCATAATTAGGTCCAAAAATGATTAGATATGATTGTATTGTATTTAACAGAGACATTGAATTAGCAATGTAATCCAATGTTTTTTTTTTTACTTGAATTATTTTCAGGGAATGAACCCAAACTGAAAGTTACTGGCAAGAAAGTACCACTTGCAAAGAAAAGTCCAACAAAGACTACACAGCCACATCATGATAGCATTGGTGAATTATCCGGAAAGGTATGTCATTCACCATCATCATCATCAATTTTATTAAAGTCATCATTTTCCCTCTTATAATAATAGTGAGTTCTTGTATAGCGCTCATGTTTGTCAGACTTGACACTCCAGGCGCTCCCGATTATGAGGGGTAACCTACTTTCACGCAATGATGACACTCCCTCTCTACACTTCTTGTCTTCAGCAACCTTCTCATGGAATTAGGAAAGAAAATATGTTAAGCTTTATCATCTGGTGTGTTGAACGTCAAATAAAACACAATAGAATGTGAGAAACTTTCAAGAGATCCATGGGGAGATATCCGATATATCTAACTTGTCAATATTCATGGCAGAGAATTTTTTTTTCCACCAGATTGGAATGAGCTGGTTTCTCAACTTCATTGACATGATCGATACATACAAACTTGTTTTTTTAAGTCAATTAAATCTTAATATGCTTCATTGTAACAAAATGATACAACTAATCTACTCAAGATGTGGAACTACTATCATATTTTTATAACATTCATTCAAATAAACTTTGCAATTCATATACTTCTGCGGACTAGCTTGTCAGCATACATATAATACTTACTGATTAATCAATGTCTTACAAATGTTTGCAGTCTGAATTATTTAGCTATACTCTACTGAAGATGTGGAACTACTATCATATTTTAATAACATGCATTCAAATAAACTTTGCAATTCATATACATGTACTTCTGTTGAATAAATTATAAGCATACAAGCAATATATTCTAATTAAACCATGTGTTACAGATGTTTGCAGTCCAAAATATTTGCCTATAATCTACCAAAGATGTGGAGTTACTATCGTTGATTTATACAAACTTGCAATTGTAATCGATGTGCCTTCAAATGAATGATCAAAAACAGTTTTGTACTCAAGTATCCTCCTCATTAAGACCAACCTTACATTGATTTATACAAACTTGAAATTGTAATTAATTATTTTAATACATAGCTTTGTCTATTTTTCACCAGGATGGAAAGAAGCAAGTTTCATTCCAGCTGAAAACCAAGCCAAAAGTCTTTGATCCTTTAGACCCCAGCATGAGCACTCCTTTCAATGTCTCTCTACCTCATTGTTCTTCTTCAAATAGCATTCTTAAAAGGGTAATTGATTTGCAGTTCATTTCTACAATTTACCACACACACTCTCCGTTTTGTTTCCTTTCATCCAAGGGTTTATATCTCTAGTACATGTCCAGTAAATAGGGTATCGAAATTAGAGCTTGCACTTACAGAGAATTACATAACGAGGGGTCAGTGACACAAAGACGTAGCTCCATTTTTAGAAAAAGTGGTTTAAAGATGGAGGTCCACTTGGGCCTGTAAGAGTTAAGTGTATGTTTCACTAGCCATTGACTTCAATGGGGTGTTGGGTGGAGTTAAGTCTTTGTATTTCCTGGAAAGTCCACATTTTTCGGAACATTTTGATATCAAATACTCATTTTGGCAAAATTTGGAGTTACGTCTTTGTGTCACTGAACCCTCGATAAAGTCTTCAGCAGGAGCTCCATTACTTGGTTCCTCGCTCCTCTCCCCTCGAGCCATCTCTGTAGATTGTCCAATCACAGTGCTCTTCTTCCTCTACTCATCTTTCCTTCTAATGCCATATTCTCGAAACCACAATAAATTGAATTTAAAACAAAAACAAAAATGCATATTGAGTGATTATAATATTTTGGTGCTTATTATTTCATCATACCAGACAGCTGCAGTAGAACCTAGTGATGAAGCTAATAGGAAGGCCACGAGAGCAACCAGTACACCCCAGAAGTCGAGTACACATTCAAGGAAGACCCATGGGTGTCATATCATGGACCTCTCTGTAAGTCATACTCTTTGATTAAGCAGAAATGATTTCTTTCTAATATTATCAATTTAAGAATATCTAAGATATAAGAACGAAGATTAGCTGAAAAGAAAACACATACCAGTGATATGTATTTTGTATTTTTGTTTATTTTGTGGCTCAGACAATTAGTATTGCTAAAAGCGAGTTGTCATGGAGGAATACTTCATAATCATATAGTGTGATGTAACAGTATATTGATTTTAGGTCATTGCGCAGCAGTGCTGTTATAGCATTAATTAATATGGTCATCTTGCTATTTTATATTTTATCATTTCATGTAACCTGCACTCCCTTTCAAGCTGTTTTTTCTTCTATTAAATCTTTTTTATACTAGAGTTCATAGGGCACAAATAATTTATCAGCATTCATAAAAAAGCAATAAAAAATGACAGTGTTGCTGGCAACCACCAACACATTCAAAGACATTGTGTCCATATTTCTACCTCAATTTAACACATAATTTCTTCTTCTTGATTGATTTTTGTTGTCCATAGTTTTAAAATCAGATATATATACTATGAATGAATTCTCACATTGTATCCTTTTACTGTAGTTTGATGTTTCTGCTGTGTCACTGCCCCTGGACAATGACCTGGTGATAACAACAAAAAAAATGAACCATGATAAGATTCAAGAAGTGAAACGAGATAGAAAGTCAGAAGGACCTGGTGAAACAACAGAAAATCTGCTAGATTTTGAGGTCAGTGTTCATATTTCAAAATAGAATTACTTCATCTTGTTCATGTTTTCTTTTAGTCTTGAATTAAACTCCAAACTTTGTGTATTTTCAATGGTCTTAGTAGAAGAGACAGAACGCACTGAATAAATAAAAAAATAAAAAAATAAAAGAGGAGTGTTATAAGTTGCCTTTGTTATTTAACCAACTTGTAATTCAAAATAGAATATTGTTGGGGTTTTTTTTCTCACTAATTGTGGGATAGGTGAGTAAAGATGTCTGGGGACCAACCTTTAAAGATGAAGTTGAGTTCTGGTCATGCGATTGCATTGTAAAAGAAACGGTGTGGAAACAACCAGAAAAGGTTGATCATCTAGCATATAAGTATTTGTGTGTATTGCAAGGTTCTGGATTCATCAAAATGATAAGAAATTTGGCCAAGTCTTGGTAAAGTTACAAACACTGTACCGTACACAGAAAGATGTACATGGGACTACACAAACACGTGGCGTAAAAATCTCTCCTGATTTTTACGATGTAACATGACATATTTAGAATATGAAGGCATTTGAAGAGCCATGCTTTTCAGGGAACATGTTTAATCTGATGTTCTTTCACACTTGCATAATAACAATGATAATGCTCACAATTTTTTTTTTACCTCTTTCCCAGAACTCAACCTTCTTTTTAACATCACCATCCAAAAGTATTTTTTGGGTAGCTTTAAAAGACCATCTCTCTCAGTCCAACATTTAGTTTATAACCCGTGAGATATCACATTTGTTTCACAGTTACTGAAAAATTCCCAACAATTCTGCTAATTTTGTTCAGTATCTTGATATATTAGTTTGAATATAGTGATTGTCCATTTAGCAATGCAGACAGTTCAAAGGATAAGGAGTGCTGAGTGATCAGTACTGTTTTTACTTAAAATTGTGATGTTTAGTAAGTAATCTCAATTCCATTTAAATTGGCATCAAAATGTAGATGATTTAGTTATCTTTCATATGACACAAAACTCATGGTGGCTCAAGGTTTCCTCCAAATAATATTTACAAAATATTATTTTTCGTCAAAATTGCTGCCCTCTCCGATTTAGGGGTGATCGCTAGAAATTTAAAAGAAACACCTCTAAAATACTGTGTAGGCTACTATGATAAAATCTTTCGAATAAACAAGGTGTGCTTGCCAACACTGAACAGGTATACCAAAGTTATCTGTAGATGAAGCTAAGGTTCTCCATTCAAAATAATGTTGCTAGTATTCTAAAGTCAGCAAACCCACAAGACCTATTCTCTCCAGAACGGATAGTAGAGCAGTTAAAAGTTTGGCCAAGGATGAAGATCGTATTGTTCTACCATCTGACAAAGGAAGAGCCACTGTCATTTGGACAAGATATATACAGTATACAGACATATATATAGTATACAAATATACACTGTCTTGAGAGGTTCTGGTTAAAACTATGCGCAAGAGGCGACTCCAATAGTACTATTTGGTGAGGGGCACAGCCCTGAAGCAAATAGTTTTGGATTCACAGAGGCCCATAGTTTTATCCAGTACCTCGAATAGAAGGCATGGTATATTTGTTTTATATCCTGCATCAAAAATTTATTTTATTTATAAAAATTTAAAAAAATAAAACATTTATCTAAAAAGATTTAAAATATTTTGTTTTCATTAAATTCAGTTTAAAAAATATATATATATATTTCTGGTCAAGTGACGAGCTCTCAACCAATCATAATATACAGTATACAGTCAGATACCAATACTGATAAACGGTTAAACAGGGACCCCACAAATAAATTAAAGTCTGCATATCTAACTCACTGAGGGAACTACAGGAACAATAACATAAAGGAGAAGACTAACAGAAAGTCTCGCCATCCGTCTCATGTCCATGCACTTCGTTGATAAAGTAAAATCATGTAAGTAATATCAGCCAATGAGAAAGTTGTGAGATATGACATACATGTAAGTTCACTTTTCACAAGTGTTCCTATCCAACATTGAATAGAACGATGATACCATAAAATACTCCTACATGTATTTTGAGCACACACTTTCACTTAACTCTTCCACCAACTTTTTCACAACTTCAGTGGATATTTTAGTCTTTTTTTCCTTCCTGTCTTCATTTTTCTCAATGTTGTTTTCCCAGGATTTGTAATAAAGCCAGTTGCGTTTGGCAAGATATTCCATGTGCCAATTTCCCTGTAAATCCTTTGGCCACATCTCAAGAACTCCCGATCCCTCCTGCATGAAAACGACAAAGCCAAAAGCTGCTCCATGCATGCCGATCATGATGTCCGTGTTACCAATGACCTCCAGTTGTCTCTTCACAGGGTATTTCTCAAGTTGTTTTCCGATGACGCTGTATTTAGGGAAGCGACTTTTTGTTACGGTCAACAGTTCGTCTTCATTGGAAATTTTTCTTGAAATAACACCTGATGGGTTTCGTGGATGTGCAATATAATTCCTGCGCCAAATAAAGAGCACGTTGAGTTGCATCTCAACGCAACGCCTTTTACGATCTGCCAGCGGATGAAGATCAATTTTCAATGCCGCTATAACTTGACTTCTGAATTCTTTCACAAGAGGTAAAGGCTCAAGAATCTTTTTCAGAACAGGGCTTTTCCCTCGATGGAAACACTGGACTAAGTTCCTGAAACGAGTGGGCCGGCTGAAGTCGTTTGGTCGGATTACATGCCTGAACACTCCGTCAAAAATATCATTGAGTTTTGTCTGTGGGTGAGCGTCAAAGATCCAGAGGTCAGTTGAGTCGAATGTTCTATTATAGAGTTGCATCAGGAGGAAAGCATCATAGAGATCAATGACAGTCCAGTATACGTTGGCATACTCGTAGCGTGTTATCATAATGACAAAATCACCGTCATATTGCTGTTTGACGTCTGCATGATTCTCTGAAATTGCCACTGCCTTATTCAGTTCTTTTATGTGGTCATTATTTTCCACGTCAATTTGTACACTTTTAGGGGCTGGTACATTGGAGCAATCGTCGACTATGAGGTATCCCTTTTTAAGGCGGTAAAACTCCAGAGATTCATTCTGTAAAAGGACATCCTTGATGCTGGCTCTGCTTTGTGCCTGGGCGCTGCCAAGGGAAGGATTAATTACTGCATTCCTGAACATTGCCACGGCACTGTCTATCATTTCAATCTTGCCATTACAAAAAGACGTGCTCTTTGAAAACAAATGAAGCAGCCATTTACTTCCTGCCACTCGAACTTTACTGACCCGGACATTCTTGGGGTCATTAACCAAAATCTTCCGGGGAAGTTTACTTAGGTTAGACGTCTTTAGATGAGCACTGTTGTCCTTAGCTGAGTTAGCTGTGTCTTGGCGCTTAAGTTTGTATAGATTACCCTCAGCGTTGTTGTTATCAAGAGCCACCCATAGTACGCCCACATATGTCAGAACAACCTCCATCAGGATAAGTGCCATCAGAGCTGATAAGTTGCGCCTGCTTGCAAGTTTTTTCAGACGCATTTTGGAAGTGCTTTAAGTGCTGAAGACACTAACAAATTTAAACTCCTCACTGATGGAAGAACAAAACAAAACAAAACAAATAGTAAGACGAAGCAGTTCAAGTTTTTGCAACACACTGCTGCGTACATACACTGTACATGTGCATCTATGTTGAAACTGAAAAAGACATACATGTACACACATATCGTCCCTATTTTGATGGATGAGAGCGCAATTAAAAGAAAATTAGTTTTTAATAAATCGCTTTCAAAGTCCGGGGGGGGGGGGGTACTCAGATTTGGTTTGGACGGGGGTGTGCCGCTCAAGCTACTAAAGTAAACCCCTACCCATTATTAGGGGTCATTTGGGGTCATTTTTCTCGAAGAAAAAAACAATTTTCCACAACTTTCTGGTGTTTTTCAGAAACTTTGCATAATTTATTTATAATTCAACAAAATGTTTAAGATGTTATGTCATAGATTGATGCACAATATTTTGATTATTCAAACTCAATTGCTCATGGCATGAATCTCAGAGAGTTAAGAGTTTGCGAGTGAGTAAGAAAGTGGATGCATCTCTCCCATATCTTACTACTGAGTTGATTTATTGGCCTTTCATTACATCTTGTATTCTTGTAGGCAATCAATCATCTTCGAGCATTCATTTACAGACCAGCAATGATATGAAATGTAGTTTAGTTCTGGAGAAGAAATATTCATCTAGATGTAAGTAAGTTCATAATATCAACTTTTGGGTCCCACTGCTTGGAATAATTTTCCACTGGATATTCCTTCATGCCCTTCAGTTGGATCGTACAAGAAAAAATGAAAAACGTAATACAGTCTGTGTATTAATTTGAAACATGGTACAAGCAGAAAAAATATATATACATGATATGAACTTTCACAAGGCTTTTCTCAAAAAGCAAGCTATCCAGCAAGGTGAAAAAAAGATAACTGTTGATCAAAGCAAAGTCCTAAAAAATCAACTACCCGGCCAGGCCTTAAATTTCAATATTTTTAGGGCAAGGCCACTTTTCTGCAGGGCACATTCCTATATTACAGCACAAATAGGAAGAATTGGAAAGGGCACAAAAAATCTCCAAGGCCAATAATAGGGCCATCCACGGCCATGGCCTTGGATTAATTTAAGCCCTGACTACCGGTACATGTATTCCGATTTTTTGGGGGGGGGCCACCCAATATAATGTAATAACATACTTCACCATTTCTTCTACTCATTAACAAAAGTCATGTCCGTTTTGCTTATGGAGCAGCTAGGCCGTCTGTGAACCTTAAGACTTTTTCGCAATGCATGCAGCAAGCAGACTATGATCGGAGCCGATTATTATTTTATTAATGTCGTCAAATTTCCCATATTCCACATTATTAAAGAAAATAATTAATGTGTGCTATAAACATATTTGACTTGTTACATAAAAATATATGGTATACTTTTGTCGTAAATTCTACCAAAATCCTAATCTTTGCACTGTAAGTACCAAGTTCAGTCAATAAATGTCCTGCCAACCACAGTAATTCTATAGATTCAATATACACCTGAATGAATGTCCGCTTTTCTCTTAAACGTGTGTGTTAACTTGTTAAGATTAGGGGGTACTGGTACATAATAAGTACAGTATATATTGGGATAAATAATTACACAGTAACAAGTGAGTGATATGACTTTGAAGTGTTTCTAGAAACAAGATCATTTTCACCTACATGAAGGAACATGTACAGTAGACAATAGAATGCTCTGCAAGATTCAAGATAGCAATAACATTCTCCAAAGGAACATAAATCGCAGAAAGCTTAGACACGATCATGTTGCCACCAGTACCGGTATAAAAGAAATTAATATATTCTTTATCTTCTATCGTTTCATCTCTGGTATTAGCCAATGTGTCTACAGGCATCTCAGACCATTGGTTCGGTGCTAGAGACACAGGTAAAAGATGATAGGAGGAAACATAATGAAATGACTCCTTCAACCCAGATGAAACGTCAGAGCCCAGAGGCTGGTACCCCTTCCAAACAGCTACCCAAGAAATCAAGAATCCTTGTAAGATTGCTTTAAAGAACATATTCTCTTATATCTTATATTTCTGAATTGTATATCATGAAGAATGTTTTTCTGTGTACTTTTATAGGGCACTCAGTGCAAGTTTGATTCTGTGAGAATCAATTTTTTTGCCATTACGTACAGTCCAAGATTACTTTTGATTCACCCTAAAATCGTAACACCTGAGTTGCCTCATATTGTGATGTTTTACTACGAGAAAAGAAGATTGGAGGCAAATGAATAAAAAATGTATTGAAATCACCAAGAGAAAAACCAGCATTGTGAGGCTGAACTGTGGAACAAAATGAAGAAAATATATCGTCGCCTGGCTGGCAGAAGGGCGTTAGCTCGAAGATCAGGAAAAATTAAGCGTTAAGCAGAAGGGCGTTGGCGCTAAATCGCCTCAAACTTTTATAAAACTGACTTATTTCCGAGAAAAAAATTGTGGCCGTGTTCTACTACATGTATAACATTTCTATTAGTCTTTTAAGTTTTAAACCAATTTTCAGGACGGAAAGCAGTTTAAATATAAAACAGATTTTTAAATGCGAATAATTCGAAAAGTAGTTTTTTGAGTCAATCGCGCGCTAACACCCTTTTGCCAGCCGGCCGACGATATATTGATTTGAATTGAGGCAGGATTATTTGCACATTTTGCATGTAAGACAAGTAGATTACATGCTGAGTTTGGGGGGAAATTATGTTTCAGAGGAATTCCAAGAATGATATACCATGTCGGTGGTGTCTTTGAACCAAATTTTAACTGAAATATTGTTGTACGAGTAATAACGTTTCATATAATATGAATTTCTTCAGATTTTGTTATGCAGTCGGTAGTCTTCTGAATATTCCCTTTGATTGAATAAATAATCTCATCCCCCCCCCCCCCCCCCTCCCCATTTATTTTTGCAGAAACCTTCTGGAAATGGGGGTCTGGGCAACAGAAAGCGTCTTAACTACCAGCAGCCTGGTGCATCAGAACGCACTCCGGAGTGTGTGATCACCACGCTACCGTTTCCTGGGTACAATCTTCATCCATCCATGGAGCAGAAACCTCCACCACCAGGACATGTCAATATGAGGCACATCAGACAGCACCCTCAAGGCAAGAATATTCTTCTTTTACGATAGATCTACTTTTGAGTTTTTTCTTTGTGTGGTATCTCATATCTAATAGTGTATTCAGTTCATCATCATAAGGTACCATCCGTTGAATCAGTATATGTCACTCTGCATACCACTGTAGACTCTTGGAAAGGACTGAAGTGTATCTATCATTATGCAGGATCCTTGCTTATTTCTAGTAGGAATGCATGTCCAGTGCTAGATAACTGTTACTGTAGTGATAACTATATGGTGGTCATTTCAGAAAATTGTGCAAAATTCTTTTGAGGTATTGAAATAAAGACTCCAGTGGGAGGACATTTAAGTTGCCTGACAGAATTGTACTTTTGTAGGTCTATCTCTCCCAGACAGTTGTTTATTTGAGCCTTTTTGCACCACTCCCCAGTAAAAGATATGATTTATAGAAACAAAGTTTATTTAGTTTTGTGAAGTATGTACCGATATCTGAGTAAAGCCCTAATACAAAAGCTTCTTGACTTTAAAAGCAATGCATCCCTTTGGAGAAAAGTGAGAAATATAAATACTTCCTGAGTACAAATGATGAACTCCTGAGCTTCGAAAACTTGAATGTCAAAGTATAATATTAAAGGCATCATATTTTTGACATCTTTATACACATATATAGATATACTGGAGACAATTCCTGACAGAGCTTTTCTGCATCTGAAATCTGCCATCGGCTATCACAGTTGAATAGAGTGCTATTTTACCTACTGGTAATGCTCAAACTCTCAAAGGAAAAAGTGTACATGAGGTTACACACACATGTGTTCACTACTGTGCTGAATTAGAACTAAGATTAGACATCTACTAAATTGCACTCAAGCTACAAACTTTTCAGGAATACGGCTGAATACCTAAACATATTCAGGCTTATTTGTAGTATGTCAGTCAACATTATATTAATGGTTTGGTTGTGATGCATTCATTTGAATACAACTGCATCAGTGACACATATTTGACTGTTTGAACTAAAAGTGTTATTCAGGATATTTTGTTTCTTGATATTTTAATGGACTTTGTTTATTGATTTCATTATACTACCAGGCAATGAAAGGTGTGAGGATAGGGATCACCTTTTGATATCTGCATATCTTAAAATTTGTCAGGTTAATACCTCATCAGATATTGAACCAACTATATTTTATATTTTCAGTCTTGTTATGAATACAGTTGGTGTAGAATTTGTAGAGATATGAAGGAGCTTCCTGGTTGTAAGATAGTATATATCCATGAAAATATCCATGGTTATTTCATTTCCTGTAAATTATAAGCAGATTTTGTTCCATACATATGGAGATCACATAATGTTGTGCATTTGAAATATAGAGCCTATGCACAAAGAATTGCATTAGAGCCAAACTGCCAAAGGGTATTTGTTTATAATATCTGTTGAAAGTTTTGTAATGACTTAATAGATTAAAATGTATTCACTAATACATGTATGTATTATGTGTGTGAAATATTTTCAAATTTATTTACAAGCATTTCCTGATATTGGATGAGAAATATGAAATGTTATGTTACTAGGTGAATACAATATATTTTATTGATATATTTTGTATATGAATTTTCAGAATTTCGATTTCATATATTCAATGTAATATATACAGGTACATACATGTACATGTACATTGAATACTTTGCCAAAAGAGTCAGACATTTTGTATTGGATATTGTCATTTATTTCTTTAGTTACAAACACTGTCATTCTCCTTTGGCAAAACCTTT
Source organism: Strongylocentrotus droebachiensis (assembly GCA_035222895.1). Classification (NCBI taxonomy): domain Eukaryota; kingdom Metazoa; phylum Echinodermata; class Echinoidea; order Camarodonta; family Strongylocentrotidae; genus Strongylocentrotus; species Strongylocentrotus droebachiensis. The sequence continues at coordinate 453,386 of JAVYIG010000663.1, read as the reverse complement.
ATATTATTAATAGAGATTTATCACACATCTAATATTTGTTGTACATTTCAAATATTACAAATTTGATTTTTGTTTTCATATATATGTGTTCCTAATATATGGTTAGGATATGCTAATAGAAGGAGTAGAAGTGGAAGCATTGATTTCTGATTTTGCATCAAATGGTACTAAATATTGTGATTAAAAAGAGATGAATAATATGAAGAAAAGTTTTGAAACCATTGCTAGAAGAATGTTTGTTTATTTGGGCACCATTTTGCTTATAACAGCTTATAGAATGTGTTATTGCTCCTTTTAATTTGAGTTAGAAATCAATGCTACTACATTTCCTATGCAAATAAGTTCACCAAATGAAGATAAAAATACAACTGAAGAGAAATATAGTATATTGAAATACGTTGTTTATTTATTGACATGTCCAAAAGAGACATTGATACTGAGGTAATATATATCATTATTTATGAAAAGTTCAAAGTTGAGAACAAAAATAGATTTGCAAAATAAAAAAGCTTTGACAAAGCAATAAAAGAGATACATGCTTGAAATTGTCTAATAATTTTACATTCACTTCAGTGGTTCTAGGACAATTGCCGCCAGAGGGAGAAAAAAAAATCTGCTTTTGTTAAAACCAACTTGTTATCAGGGTAGACTTCCCTTTGATGAGCAAAGGAATGAGAATGTTACTGAAACTTTGAAACGAGATTCGCCCATCTGATGTTGATTTTATAAGAATCTTATGATACCTTATGTTCTTACCCCCTGAATAGTAATGTACGCTTTCATGCTATAGTCCCAAACATACATGTATCTTTTAAGTACAATTAATTTGTTTCTAAAATTTTCACGACCAAAATTGTAAATGTGAAATATTAACTACCACAAAAGAATCCGATCCATTTCATTTATTGACGTACAAGAGATGATTTCAATTTTTGTAAACTGTACTTTATATGCAGGTAGTTGCTTAAAGGGGTCTAGTTGTCTAGATACAGGACAACTGTTCCCCCCCCCCCCTTCTTTCCATACGTCTTGTAGTTGTCAAATTGGGTTTTCAATAAAAGCTGAATCCGTCATTAGTAAGTTAAAGAGAAATTTCAAATGAAATATTACACTACTCCGCACATGTTTTGGTACATAATGTTTACACAGATCAGCCATAATGTAAATGTTCTTACTTTATTTACAACCAAAATTTGTTACATCTCTAAACTGACAAAACATCAAGGATATTCTTGACTATTAGATATCACTGCACAAAGATAGGCTAAGTATTGTATAGTGCCAGAGCAGATACTGCATGAAGGAATATATATTGTTTTTAAAGTTCCAACAGAGTTTTAAAATGTAAGAAAAAGCAAAAATGTCAAGTGTTTGTATTAACAGTTCACCTAAAAGTGGGGTAAATGGGGGATTCTCTTCTCTTGGTTCGGTCATATGAAGTAAAATATTCATGACTTGTTCCAGGAATGTTGTATAAAAATGATTCATAAAAACATAACATACTAAAATTGATCTCCTTTAAAAACACTCCATTATTAACTGGCGTCCAATAATTCACAATGTGATTTATATGTTCAATGTTGTTGCTTCCTTTTTACCAGCATTTATTGACTTCTTAATTTAAAAAACAGGTGACGTTTGTACTCTTTCCATATACCTGCATTGTAAGGTGCTTATCATCAATCAGTCTCTGCTCATTTCTTTTTTCCCTTCTTCCCTTTTGCTCCCTTAGAAAGGAGTGATGGGTCTATTTCAGATGGTTCAAGTCCTCTCACAGAGTACAGCCTCTGGGCTCTTTCTTGCAGGGTACCTCCACATTTCATTCCTCTCTCCATCAGGGCGCTTTTCAGGCGTTCCAGGCCAAGTTCCTCTAGGTCTTCCACAGATGAATAATCCTCAAGGTTGATAGGCACTTCTTCCTGCAAGGATATGATGTGAGACCAAAAAATGAGTTCATTCATTCTATATTCCAACATTAAAAAAGGAATGAATTTCAATTTTAAATAACCATTCATATAAGGTAAAGGGACTTATGGACAAGATGGGATTATCTTTCGTGCTAGACGAGAAGACACTACCTTGATGATTGATTCACCAGATTAGTACGAAAATATAGTCGCAAATCCTTATGAATCACATCCTTACAGCAACCAAAATAAATTTCAGGTGCCCCATATGGGTATCTCTTTATTCAACATTTCAGCTAAATTCCTTTTTGAAATATCATATACCCCATCTACTTCCTGAATTTAAACTCGACTGTAAAAGTTAGAACATACCGTTGTGGATGAAGAGGTCCCCATTCTTGGTGGAGGAAGACTGCTCAGAAGGGTCTTGGAACCAGAAGAAGTTGGCTCAGTGGCAGTTCCTGCATTCTCCTCTCCCGTCGGTGTCTTGGCCCCTGATTCTCCTTCAATAGGCGATACAGAGGATGATGATGATGTGGAAGTCGATGGAGCAGATATGTTTTCTGAGATGTCCTCAACTGCCTTGTCATCCTCCATATCATCGTCTTCTTCCTCGTCTCCTTCAATACCAAGCCTGAATAAAAAACAATAAATTTTAAAGGTATTACCAACATGTGTTACCGGTTAGCTTGTTTACTTACAACACAAACAATGAAACTGACTTAAATAGTAGATGGTTCCAGACTCTAGAATATTCTTGTTTGTGCTATGTTAGATGTGATATAATGTAATGGCTATGCAATGAACATGACATATAATTTGTACAAATTTGTTCATAGAAGCCTACATTTTTCCATTTCCAAGTAGAAAATGTGCATTGATTTTGAATGCAAACTTGAATGACAACGACAACTTCGGGATTATACCATTTGGAAAAGAAACATGTTTAGCACAGTGCACAAAATATTTCATTGGTTTATCTTTTGGAAAATATAAAACTTTGCTTCTTACCACATGCAGTGCTTCTTGAATTCAGCCTCATCAGCCTCATCATCATCTTCATCACTGTCTGTATCAGTTTTCCTCTTAACGCCTCCAGAGGCAGACGCTTCACTTTTACTGGAACCAGCCACATCAATACCTGTACCAAAGAAAATTGGATTCTCTTAATTTTTTTTTAAACTTCAGATGTTCTGCAATACTTCATATTAAGATGTAACATAATTATTATTAATCAAATATATATCCTTTCTCAGTTTCCAAAGAGAAATTATGTAATGTGTTACAAACATAACATTTTTAGAATAACAAAGAACTACCGGTACTTGTTTCGAGCACGAGGGATGAATTGTGTACAGTACTCCCATTATTATCCTTCTTTGAATCAACCTATTTCATTTACATACAGTAAACAACTAAATTATTCATATCCTTACCAAGGTTTGTAAAATGTGAAGAATGTTAAAGTATTCAACTAGTCCATCTTGCATTCCTGAGTTGCAAAAAACATCAATTTTAAAGGGGTATGAATAATTTGGTTGTTAACTGTATATTGCTCATATTGTGCTAACCTGTGGTCACGGCTTCGTCCAGGCTATCTGTTACAGCTTCTCTCTGTTTGTCATAGCTTGGGTCAACAAAGTAGTGCTTGGGGGTAGAACGCAACCTCTCCAGCTTATCTCTCCTCTTCTTTTGACGCTCTTCCTCCTGTTGTTTCTTCGTCTCAATCCATGATTCCAGTCTGTTTGAAAACAAAAATAGTTACAGTATGAAAGAAAAGTAAACTTTTGCATAGAATGTGTAGGGTATATGTCCCAATTAAAATGGGAGAGAGCCATGGCATTTTTTTAAAATAAATCAATGTGATTGTATATTGGAAAATTCAAGGGCATTAGTCTGTAATTGTAAAACTTGCAATTTGGGAACTAGAGCAAATAGTGCTCATCGACTACTTACCATCCACCACATCAATTTAAAATAAACTAAACCAGCACCAAGGACAATTTGTCTGTGTTTCACTACAGCATTACTAGGTATTTTTCCGTCATACATAACCAGCTCATTTACACTAAAACTTGTCAATAATAACTACTGAAACACTGCCATTGTCAAATGTTTTGCTGATATGAAATTAAGTTAAATGAATGAAGTTATATTACTTACTTTTTTTCATTGTTTACATCTCTCATTCTCCTCCCACTGAGGTCACGGCATGCTTCATGGTTCGTTGTCTTCTCGATTTGAGCACCAATCATCCGCAGCATAGCACCAAATCCTGCAAAATAGAACAAGATACTACATTAGTTGTTCAATTCACCCTTGATCACAAATATTTTACGATCATTCACAATGAATAACTTATAAGTCAGCACTGAAACTACCCTGTAGGATAACATTAGGTATCACAGCTAAAGTTTGAAAGTATCTACATTTCATTTCCCCTGCCAATTTCATTTTAGAGCACATGGAAAGAGGAGTTTTGATACCTCATTTGTCAAATTTGAATAAGTACTTTTGAAAATACGGCCACTTACATAAGAGACGAAATGGTCAAATTTTGCGTAATTAGGCTATAACTGACAACTAGCCATTTTCAAGGTGACATAATTTTGTAATTAATTGATGAATCACCTTTCTTTTCAAGAAATCTGTTCTCTGTATGGATTTCTACATGCCTATTTTTTCCAGGTTCTTTAGACAAAAATTTTTTTTTGTGGAATTTTTCAAATAATTAAATGAAGCCCATTTTGATGCGTGTGACAAATGGCTATTTTTGCGTCACCGGAACAAGTTTTCATGGGTTTTGAAACATGGCTAGATTTAAGAGTGTCTATGAAGTGGGGCTGAATTTCGGCATATCTGGGGTATGTATATAGCTTAATTATTTCTGTAAGTTTGGACCATCAAATCCATTTAAATTAATTTTAAATGGCATTTGAAAAAGGCTCTAAACTCTTAAAACTTCATATTTTAAAGCACCCTTAAGCTTTTTTGTGTGTTTTCAAGTCTGCCTAAATTGAAAACCGTTAATGGTAGGGGAATGAATTTTGGCACATCAAAAAAAAGTATGGCAGTGGCGGATCCAGGGGGGGGGGGCACAGGGGGCATGTACCCCCCCCCCCCACCCCCTGGCCAAAAAAATATGTTAAAATCAGCCCTAAATTCCCCCAAAATGTACTGAAAAACAGGGATGTGCCCCCCACTAAGGGAGAACATTAAAAAAAATTAAAAATTCTTGACCTCTTGATCTCAAGCAACTGTGTCGTAAGTAATTAATGGATTTTGATGAAAATGACATGACATGAAAGACAGAATCCGGAGCTTTCGAGAGACACATAATTTTATAATATTTATTTTTTCCATGATATGAAAATCTTCCTTCACAAAGAGAGAATTTGCGTGGTTGAGCTCTGTGTGTCCCCACTCAATGCAGCTCTTCTGTGATACCTAATAACATTTGCCCTTTTAGGGAGTTAAAGTCAACAGTCTTTTTAGGCTAGCTGGGACATTCAAGGCGTAGAGTTGTAACAAGCATGCACAAATTAAGTTATCATACAACTAGCATTTATTATCTGTATTTTAGATATAAATGATGACATTTGCATAGAAACAGTTCCGTAAAAGGAGAGATTCAAAATTCAAAGGATTCAATTATTTACTTGTAGTAACTCCTTTCATTCTAGTACAAAATTTATGTTAAAGCTTACCTCCTTTTCCACCCCGAAGAGCCAAGGTAACATGGTAGGTCCCATTCTCTTGTAGCCTCTCATCCTCTTGGACAAGCCTGCCATTATAGTAAAACTGCAAGTCTTGTTTTGGATATTTCTGAGAAAGAAACAAAAGTTTAAAGTCAATAGGTTTCCACTTTGATAATATATAAAAGGTCTAATGTTCTTGTAAATCATTTAGAACAGTAAATGTTTATGTTTTTTAATTCAATGCAAAGAGTTCAGTCAGATATTTGGGATCAATTCAAACTTTCTGGCTTAACCAGCCCCCCCCCCCCCACAAAAAAAAATGATAATAACAATAATTAAATAAACAAATAGATAAAGAAAAGAAAATTGAATAAATAGATAAACCCCTAAATAAATCTTGAGTAACAGATAAAACAAGACCAGAAAATAAAAAAAACAGAGGCACTGCAACACCACACATATTCAACTTGTTGTGTTCTTCGTTCCGTTTTCATGATTATGTCTTCTTTTAATTTCAGCAATGTCTGGCCTTTCTCAATCTCAAAGTCATACTTAGACCGAAAATTGATGTCTCTTTTGTTCGTTAGCCTCTTATTTTGGTAGGATCGGCTAGAAGAAGACAGAAATTTTTAGTCCAAGTCACTTGGCCTAGACTCTACTCGGTTTAGTAACACAATAAAAACTTGAAACTCCATATTCATAATCATAGACTAATTAACATTTAACAGACAGTAAAAGCAAACATAAAACTATAATGAAAAAATCCGCCTGCCAGGAGGAGTCTTCTTTAAAAATCTGTTGACTTTTGACGCTCTTCTCAAAAACGTAACGTCAAATCTTGTCTCACTCTCAGCTCAGCTCAGCGGAACCCGAACATGCATGTCCAAACGAAATAATTTTTCGGTCCAACATGAAACTCAGTACATGGGACCCTGATGTCGAATTCATGACAGCTTATATGGAAATTACGCACCTTTTCTTCACAGATTTTCTTCGTCAAACACTCAAGACCATAGTTGACATCTTGAAGATTGCAACACATTTGCGTTCCATCAAATATTTTAACAAAAACGGCCATTTCTATAGGATATACTGGATGACGATCGCAGGAAAAGCCGGAAAGCGTTTTTGATGTGTTTTTCTAGGTTTATCAAGGACGCCCTCTTGAGACCTATTTATTGTAAGGGGATTAATTATGTTTTCCGTGGGTACAACTTTACAATATCAAGAATCTCTCTAAATGTTTTAATTTTATTAATTTAAATTGAAAATAAACATTGATATATCACAGCTATTTAACTCTTGATTTAAGTGTGGGAGATTTGAATAACATTATCCTAGATTATAATTAACTCTTTTTTAATATAGATTGTGAAATGTCTTGTGGAAATCATAGCAAATGTCCCCCGGTGAAACCAGGGACGCTACACCTAGCTAGTCTAGTGCAGTACAGAATGCAATGCAATGCAGTGCGTGCATCTCGACCGTATTTCGTCGTTTACACCCGGTACAGTTACCCGTGCTGTTAGTGTTAGTGTTGCGTTGCATATATGCATTGCATTGGAATTGTTTTGAGGAGTTGATGCAACCATGGATGACGCTGACTTGGAAAAGCTTTCAATCAAGCCAGGCTCCCTAAATCCCAAGTTCCACAGAAACACTACAGAATACAACGTGACGGTAGCAAGTGATGTGGGCAAATTAACCATCAGTTGTTTGACAAGTGACAGCAATGCAAGTTATCAAATTGTGGTGAGCAGCGAGTGAGAGAGAGTGAGAAACTGAGTGAGATAAACTAACTAACTTTCGTTTCATCACAAGAGAGTTAACTAACAGTTTTCAATCCCATGTTACATATCAATAAGTTAACTAAGTTATCAGTGACTGCTAAGCGAGACTTTTATTCGGTTCTCTGGCCCGGTTAATAATTTTATAATGCGTCATTAAAAAAAATAATAATTAAAAAACGCAAGGAACAAAGTCATACGGATTACACGTGCAGCTTTAATGGGTTGCTTTTTCTCATAAAATATCTAAAAAATGGGTCCCATTAAATAAAATATATCACTAGTCTATAAACATCACGTCATCAGTAGGGGCACTGGTCCGAGAATAAGGATCGTCTTTGTAAACGCGGACGGAGGCGCCTGCTAAAATAAGGATCACCCGCATTTTCGCAGACGTTTCGACTTCCCATCCACGCATTGGTGATGCGGAAAACAGATTCTGCAATGATTTCACGTTATGAGCGATAAATCCTTGGGGAGACGGACAACCCATAAAAGTAGATGGTGAATTGGTGTTATTTTCTTACGCGAAATTCATTTTTGCATCGCCAGCGGGTGGTCCAGGAACTCACACCCACAGAGCGCTGGACGATCCTTTTTCTCGGACCAGCGCCCCTACTGAACATGCCTTTTTTTTTCTTCAAAATTTCCAAAATGGCGAACACCCAAAAAATGGGCCTATATTTTGGAGAAACTCTACCAAAATGACCCTTAAAAATGGGTAGGGGTTTTGAGGCTTGAGCGAGTACCTCCCCCCCCCCCCCCCCTAAATCAATGGGGGAGGGGGGGTTGTTGTGTTTCCTGATGATAAACAAAAATAAATTCGTCTTTTTTGCCTACAGACTTACAAAAAATATGTATTAAATTGCACTAACCATCATCAATTTATTTCCATTATAATATTGTCTAACATACCGGTAAGTGGTATAAGATTTCTGACATATTGCATGTAAACTTCTTCAAATTACTGGTTTGAATATACCGTCCAGACACACAACATATACTTTATACATTCATACATGCTTATTTCTAAAATGTGTTTTATTTTAAGTCTTTTTCTGTTAGCAAAATATAATAAACAGGAATATATGAAGTGTATATGAGATCATTAAATTGTATTCTACTCATTATGGATTGGTTTGCGATGCAGGGAGGGGATGGAGGAAGGACTGTAGATCTTGCTGAGGGGAAGACGACAACGATCAAGATTGATGTATCAGCCGAAGATGGCACTTCCAAGCTGTACACCATCCACGCCAAGAGGCTGTCTGCCAAGGATGCTTCCCTGAGTGATATCAAGATAGCAGATGGATGTCTGGTTCCGGACTTCGACCCGGATACACTCAACTATTCATGTGAGAACTAGGGGCATATTCTGAAATTGATGTTATCTTTTATGCTAGGGAAAATTATGTTCATTGTCATTTAAAAAAACAGAATCACACAAAAATAACACTAAACCAAAGTTGGCCCTTGAGCAGACGTCTCTTTTAATTTAATACGAATGCCGCCAGCTTTTTTCCTTATTTGTTATGACGATTAATCTTTTTTTATTAACATGCTGGTCTACAAGGGAACATGGTTTTTAGAACGCTATAGCCCTGTTAAAATGAAATTGGGGTTTGTTTTGGAGTGTATTATTGTTTTCATGTTTGTTAGGGAAGGACAGGAATTTAAAAAAAGAACTAAAGGGCAGCAACCCCAAAGTGCCACAGTGGTAAAAAGGGTAGTTTTATTTTTTTCTTTTTAGTTTACTTGAGGCAATATTGGTACTACTAAATTCTAATAAATCATACAGTTCAAATAGGTTTGTACTAGAAGCAAATCACTTCTATTTAAACTGTTTTCAAGTCAAAAATAATTTGATTTTATTCTTTTATCCTGTCATTTGGTTGTTTAATATGTAAATGTATTACATTTAGGAGTGAGAAGAATAGCTATGACTTTGATGGCCTCATCAGAACTAGCTGCATACATAACACACCAGTTGGGGAAAAAAGGCTTTGAGACCACCTAACATTCAAAGCCATGAATAAACATATTTAGCATCATATCACTTAATTTGCATAAGTTACTACATATCCATCAGCAGCCACAAGTCTCTGCAATAGTTCAGTTCTGTATTCACATTCTTTGCACGCCCATGCTAGTATGGTTAAGAATGACACTATGAACATGACTGACAAAGAAAGCGGACAAAATATACAGTTCCTCAGGTAGACAAAGGAACATCCCTTCACTGCTATATTATCTAAAAATGTGTAGAACAGGTGTCACATGCATATTCACCTTTTTACATAATAGCAGTGAAGGGATGTTCCTTTGTCTACCTGAGGAACTGTATATTTTGTCCGCTTTCTTTGTCAGTCATGTTCATAGTGTGAGGCACTTTTGGCTTGCCCAACATGTATACATTCTTTCTATTGAAAGACATTTACTGGTACAACAGTTCACCAATTCTTGGGGTAGAAGCATGCATAAATTTGAATACATTTGTGTGTTCTTTAAATTGAAAGAAAGGATGCATACATACGGTAATGAGGCTTAGAGCTCAGGAAACAACATGAAGAATTCACTAATCACAGGTGGTTGTTTTCTGATGAGTAGGGTATGCATTGTGTCCATCTCCCAGAAAATGTTTTAATTGAGCTCTTCTGTCTGCATACCATGTGGTCCAATTTATTCTTCTTAGCCCCATGACTCCATGCATAGCATTCCTGTCAGTGCAGCCACGCCTCAAAACTGATTCTTAGTAATATAGTGCTGTTTGTACTTATGACAGTTTATGTGAGATGCCACCCTGGTCTTCATACATTGTATGACATTGGATATGATTATGATATTATGTCAAATTCTGTTTGTCAATTGGGCCAGCACTGGCTCACAGTGACCATTTGATTTTGAAGCAAGATTGGTTAAACGCTGCATGAGATTGTGCAGGCCAATGATTTGTGAGGTTGGTCCAAGGTTGTGTTGCTATTGGGAATACTTCATCACTTTTAGTTTTTAGTTTAGTTTTTACTTTTACAATTTACTTCAACTCATTTCCTTTTCTTGCAGGCCTCCTTCCTTACACTGCCAGTGCACTAAAGGTCACTCCTACTGCTCCTGATAAGAAGAATGTGGTGAAGGTCAATGGTCAAGATCCAGGGTCAGAGGTCAACCTCAATGTGGGTGACACAGCTGTGGAGATTGAGGTCACGTCTGCTGATGGTTCCAATAAGCAGGTCAGAGTTCGTTTAGATGTTTATTTATTCAGGGGTCCACACTAATTTTTTATTCATTGAATTCACAATGAATTCTCATTAAGTCATTTTTTGGTAGGAATTAAGATATGCAGGCTATGCACAATGCAATTGTCAAACACACTCTGGTTATTCATTTGAAAATGGTTATAGAGCCTATAGAGGGAAGACTATTATTTTAATACATACATATTCCTTTGGTTTTGTTTACAGCGTCACTCTTCACACAGGCAAATGGGTGCAAATCAAGGCTGGCTGATATCAATATAATTTTCACATTATTACTGACCCCTTATTAAAGGCTAGTTTAAATTTTGTCCTGGGATTGCATATTTTTTTTCTTTTCATTTCAGACGTACACAGTTAATGCCACGAAAAGATGGCTGGGTCGTGCAGTGCAGTTTGCAGATAGCAAAGATGCCATGAAGTTTGAATGCCCAATCACCACCAGCCCATTCTACAAGCCATGCAGTATCAAAGGTACTTATTATTATCGCTCTGGAGCTCTTTCTTTTCATTGCCTTTCTAGAACATCACAAATTATTTTCAAAATGCTCCTAACCCGCCATTTGGTCGGAATATTGAAATGGTAGCTTACAAATTCTTTCCCCAAGTACAACAACCAAGCTTGTTTGGTATGGTAAGAGTTTTACGTTATCAGTAATAATGTAATTTACACTTACCGTAAATAAAATTTAGTGATCATTTAATTCAAAAATACTGTTGACAGCAAATTTATACAGCTACCAGTATAATATCTTCTTTTGACAACATACAGCTGAATTAAAGCTTTGAAATTCAAGTTTATTCACTGGTGCCCAATATATATCTAAACAAATGATACAGAGTTCATTTTCAATGTTTAAAAAATCACAATTATGGTGCAGGTAACATAATGGGCAATTCCGTGCAATCTGTTCCGTAAGCCATATGACATTTATCCACATATTTCATCCATGAACGAATATTCTTTCAATGCGACTATGAGACATGGTAGCTACATGTATAGGGGTACCAGAAAGCACCAATTCTTCATTTTTGGATAATATATGCATATTTTAAAAAAACGTGTCACATGGGACGCATGGCACAGGCATCCCCCTAACAATTAATAATTGCTACATTATATTCTAAAAGGGTCTGAACCAAAGCATGTTTTCAGTGAACCCATCATCAATGAATTAACAAGGACATCAAAGGTGGATCCACTGGATGGGACACCCCTAGAGAATGAATGGAAGGTTCCAGATGGAGGCATTGAGAAGGAGTTGTCTGGTGCCACAGTGTGCTGTCTCTACTCGTATGCAGGTAAGATACATTATGTGTCTAGGGGTTCCTGTATTTAGTAAAACAAATATTCTAATGTTTTGAAAGGCATGCATGTGATACTGAAGAAAGATAGCTACTCATATTCAAATTTTAATTTCAGGTTAGATAAAGAGGTGATTTAATAGAGATTATAACAAGTGTACAAACAATATCTGAGGTCATTGTAAATTTCAGAGTGTTTTCCTGTGAATCATTCGAGGTATCGAGCCTTAATTAGTATGTGTATTTAGGTTTTTTTCAATAATTTTGTTCAGGTAATTTTACATACCCACTATAGAATACCAGGTAAAATAAAGTATGAGAATGCTTAGGTTTCTTGATCCTCCACCCAACAACTCCTATTAAATTCTTGAAATTTGATGTAAAGGACTCCAGCCTCTAATGTGCACTTTTCCTGTCACCAAGTCCAGGCAGGATTGCCCTGCATTTCTTGAGCATTCTTCTTACCTTTTTATATAACAAACAAACTTTATACACTTCCAATTCTTATGCTAAAGTGATGCATTATTTCTTTGATCATAGGATGTGTAGAGAAGATGAAGTACAGTGCTCTAGGGGCTCATATCAAAACGTGTGAGAAGAGACCAAAGATTGATGCAGATCCAGAGGTAATGAAGTAAATATATGCCTGAATGAAAATTTTCCTGAACTATAAAGTAGCATAGCACTATAATATCTCATTCACACCACCAAACTGAATTCAGCCCAACTTTAAGCTGAACAATTCTTGGCTATTTCACGATTCAGATATTCATTTGTTCCAGACTCTGTTCATAAATTCAACTCACAGGTTCAACATTGAATTTCTGCGTCGGAAATTAATACTGAAACTATTTATGATCTGAAAAAATACCAATGACCAATGCTTAATTCTGAAACTCATGACCAATTACCACTATTGTCGCTTCATTATCTTTTGCATGTATTATTTGTTCCTTATTTCATCTCTTTCTATAAACGTGATATATTTATTTCTTGTAATTATGTATTTTCTTGAATGTTATTGTAACGCTAGTGGAAACCAAATTTCTATGTAACTTGTTTGCAAAGACCAAATAAAATATCTTGTATCTAGCTTGCACTTCTTGTTCGTTTGGTTTGTTGTCAGGCTGGTGACAGTCTTGTCGGTGCAACTGGGGTTTAAAAGGCTGCAAAAATTGTATGTTTGATGTGTGATATTGAAGTGATTGAATCGATTCCAGTTTCACATGACTGAACTAATGTCATTTAGACCAGTTTATGCATTAAACACAAACTTGGTGCATCAAACATCACATCAACTATATGACTTTATGAGTTGTCACAATATTGAGTTTTGGTCATGATATGTACAAAATGCATTTTGTTATACAATTTAAATGATATTTTTTAGTGTAATTCAGTTTTTACAGACGTGTATCACCATCACCATCCAAAAGACGTGACTCAGTTTTGAACCGGGGTCGCCTGAGCCAGTTTGTAGGGGATGACAGAGAGCTGACCAAGTGAACGTGCCAATATACATCTCACATTAGTGAAATACAAATTGTTATATACCGTGTGTCTCAAAAAAAACGTAACACTTTTGAAATGGTTGCCAAATTGAGCATATATAATTTTATGAAAAAATGTCTATATGTATGGAAAGCTAAAGGACCAACCTTTCATATGATATGAAAAAATTAAAAAAAAAATCATGCTTCGATGGACAGTGTTCACTTAAGTTAGAGGTATGAAAATGGGCCTGCGCAGGATTTTTCCTTCCAATTTTGGACAGGTAAATTACTTGTAACTTACAAAATAAGGTCGATATGAGATATTCATGATCGATGGATCAAAAGGATATTTTGAATCAAAAGGATATTTTGAATACCTCGAATACCATTCCTTTTTCAGTGTTATTTATCAATCCCGAAACACCACCGCCCACCCCCCCCCCCCACACACACACACACACACATACACACACGTGCACACACACACACACACACATTAGGGCAGACATGACAAAAAACAAGTTAAATCTTTTTTTAAAAGATTTTCATGTTTCTTTTATTTCTTTCTTATTTAAAACTGCTTTGTTCATCTTAAAATGAAAGATCTGACAAAAGTAATCAGTTCAGTAGTCCACATGGCTATCTTTTCTTCTTGATTGAATATCAAGGCTTTCAAAGTACCGACTGAGTAAGGGTACCGGTAAAGATAAAAGTCTTTCACATTAATGATCGACGTGTCCACCTTCTCTCTCGATACACGATCTTGCCCGTTTCAGCATGTCCAGAACAGCTCTCCTGACTGTGGCTCTGTCTTGACGAAGGACATCAATCTCATGGGTGATTCTCTCCTTGATATCATCCAGCGTGTCGGGAGGTGTGGTGTAGACCTTGGCCTTGAGCCATCCCCACAAGAAGAAGTCGAGAGGCGTCATGTCAGGTGAACGTGGAGGCCATTCAACTTCGCGGTTGAGGGATATCACTCGATCACCGAAGAGCTGGGTGAGGCGCTCTGTGACATCCCTGGAGCGATGGCAAGGTGCCCCATCTTGCGCCCACCATACGCGTTGAAACCGTCCATTCCTGCCACGGCGATACCTTGCAACTCTATCGAGGGCAGGGACAACATGTCCATCTATCATCTGGAGATAGGCTTCACCGTTGACATTGTTGTCAAAGAAGATGGGCCCAATGATGTCCCCTCTGCCAGTGAGACCGGCCCACACCGTCACCTTGGACCGGTTGTACTTCCTTTGGTAGTCGAACTCTTCTGGAGGATGCCCTTTATCCCGGTATGCCACAAGATTGTGCGTGTTGACCTGGGCATTGAGAGCGAAACCGGACTCGTCCCCTATCAACAAGTCATCTAAGAATCGCGCCGGCCTTCGGAGTAGCCACTCACAAAATCTTGTGCGACGCTGACGATCTCCTGGGAGAAGCTCGTGTCTCTTGATCATCTGGTAAGGGTGGTAGTGAAGATCAAGTAGCGTGATCCTGTTGAAGGTGGCGTGGGGTAGATCTGTAGGGTTTCGCCGACAGCTGATGTCTCCATCCTGATGATCCTGAATGGCTTGACGAACCACTTCAATATTCTCTGCCGATCGTCCAGTCCTGAGGCGTCCTGATCTTCCTCGGTTCAGATTATGGCTCGTCCCCGTTCCCTCGTACTTGGCGACATTGCGGTACACGGTAAGACGCGAAGGGCAGCGTACATCCGGGTAGACTTGTCTGAACCTCTGACAGACTGCTGTAACATTGTTAGTTCGATGATACTCAGTTACCATGAAAGCACGCTGCTGATTTGTGAATTGGGGTCGTTCCATACTGACAACATGGCATAAGATGGACTGTTTGAAGGCTATGTAACAACTTAATGCAGTTATTTTTACTCTTAAACCTGTAATGTGTAATACCATGTTTTTGCCTCTTTGTTTTAGTATTAAACAGTGATTTTGGATAAAGAGGATTATGTAACAGTTTCTGGCTACTCAGTGTTCAGGCCAATGAAGAATAACAATGCAATGTCATACGGTATTCCATGGACAGGTGATAACAAGTTCAAATGTGGGGAAAGAGAAGGGGTCTGGTATTTTCAATGCATAATGAATGATGTACTTAGCTATTACATGTTTGGGTCATTCATAAAACCTGAATAAAATGTGATTGATGATCCACCAAACTTACGGAAGAAAACTGATAAAGAAAAGGCAAGGGGTAGGTGATGGGATGGGAAAAGGTTGTGGGGGGGAGGAGAGTGGGTTGCATAATGTCAATTATGATTTTGAATACGGTATTTCAATTTAACATTTTCCCATTCTTCCTTAATCCCGTTCACATCTACCAGATCAATGATACAATGAGATGGGAGTGGGTGGAAGTGTGTGTGTGTGTGTGTGTGTGTGTGGGGGGGGGGGTGGGCGGTGGTGTTTCGGGATTGATAAATAACACTGAAAAAGGAATGGTATTCGAGGTATTCAAAATATCCTTTTGATTCAAAATATCCTTTTGATCCATCGATCATGAATATCTCATATCGACCTTATTTTGTAAGTTACAAGTAATTTACCTGTCCAAAATTGGAAGGAAAAATCCTGCGCAGGCCCATTTTCATACCTCTAACTTAAGTGAACACTGTCCATCGAAGCATGATTTTTTTTTTAATTTTTTCATATCATATGAAAGGTTGGTCCTTTAGCTTTCCATACATATAGACATTTTTTCATAAAATTATATATGCTCAATTTGGCAACCATTTCAAAAGTGTTACGTTTTTTTTGAGACACACGGTAGACATAATAGTCAGTAGTTGTGGTTAGCCAAATAGAACTGTATATGTTTCTGTATCTCATACTTTCTTTGTTTTTATGCCTTTGTCTTAAAATCTTTCTAGAATACCGACACCTGTAAAGAGTGCAGTCGCAAACTCTACAAAGAAGAAATGGAATGGCACAAAAGCAACATGTGTACTAGCAAACACACCAGTAGGGAACTCAAACATGCTATAAAGGTATCAGTTTTTGTTAGCTATTACAAACGTGTGGGTAAAAAATATTTTTAAAATCATATTTTGATGCAATCCAAAATGTGAGCAGACATGTCATGAGACTGCACAATAAGGGAAAATGTGTACTGGTACTGAATTTATTGTATAAAACTTCCAAATTAATTTTCTGTTTTAATTATGAACAGTAGTAGTGTTTTCATCTAAAAATGCTATAAGGGGGAACGATATTATAAGGATTGTTCCGAATAATTTATCAACCTGCATCAACTGAAAGTTATACTGGAATCGTAGTAGTGCTTGTCTTATATATTTAGTGCTTAGGTTTATGAGTGTCATTTGCCAGAAAAGACGGTATTAAGATTAATAATAATTTTTGATGGATTACTTTGTCATAATCGTATAACTCAAAATCTTTCCTTGACGGTGTAGATTGGCCAAATGGAAATTATGACGTTTTGTGACTGTAATTCCCTGTACTGTATTGAATCCGTTTCAGAGCCATGATTGGGAGAAGAAGCTACAAGGTTCTGAACAATCTGGTAGTGTGGACCAGCTCATGTCGAAGGCCAAAGAACTCATCAAGAAATATAGAAGCGCACTGCCCAAGAAAGGTAGGCCACCATGGAATTGATTTATGATTGAACTAGAGAACAATCATATGTGAGTTTGAATGACCGAGGAGATGTGTTTCTTCGGTTGGATGTTACTGAATTATGGATTAACTGGTCCAACTTCAAATCTCAGCCAAACTATATTAGATGAATGTGATTGTGGCTCCAACCTGATTCCACCAACTAGTATCAATGCTCCTAAAAAAAGTATTAACAATTAAGCATATCAGTCTATCAGGTAAAGTTTTGTATGTTCCAGAACCTTTGAAAGTGCCCAAACAAATAGTTTTAAGTCTGATAATTTGATTACTGGGAAGAGGACCACTGAGGATGAAACTAAACTCCTCAAAAAAAGTTCTGTTATTATAAAATTTGACATTGGTAGCATTGAAAAGCCTGTTTGTTCCCCTTAACAATTATAATGCAAAAAATGAAAAATGCACTGTTATTCCTTTAAAACACGATCCATCCTCCAAACAAATGAAGAATTTAATATTGACAATAACAATGCATTTTGCAACATTTCACTTTTGACTTGGCCCCCTTATCCAAGTGTACTGCACATTCCATGATTACATAATCATTGCAAATGGGGCATTTTTATGCCTCCGTTACGAAGTAGCCGGAGGCATTATGTTTTCGGGTTGTCCGTCCGTCCGTACGTCCGTACGTCCCGTTCTCGTGATCGCGTTATCTGAAGAACCGATTGATGGATTCTTGCCAAACTTTGGTCATGTATGTATCTTGCAGAGCCGATGAACTGATTAGATTTTGGGGTCACAAGGTCAAAGGTCAAAGGTCACAGGGCTCATTATGTATGCAAAAACAGCTCGTGATCGCGTTATCTGAAGAACCGATTGATGGATTCCTGCCAAACTTTGGTCATGTATGTATCTTACAGAGCCGATGAACTGATTGGATTTTGGGACTCACGAGGTCAAAGGTCAAAGGTCACAGGGCTCATTATGTATGCCAAAACAGCTCGTGATCGCGTTATCTGAAGAACCGATTGATGGATTCCTGCCAAACTTTGGTCATGTATGTATCTTACAAAGGTCAAAGGTCATGCGGCTTATTATGTATGCAAAAATAGCTTGTGAACGCATTCTCATTAGAACTGACAGAGGGATTACTATTTAACTCGGGACATCTTGCAGAGCCTATGAACTGAGTAGATTTTAGGGTCATGAGGTCAAAGATCAAAGGGTCATATATGTATATGAGAAATTGCTTGTAATCACGATATTCTGAGAACCTGTTAATGGATTACAATTGAACTTGAACTTGACAAATTTCTTCTGTTTTGGTTTGTAAAATTGCTCTATGACGGAGGCATCATTTCGACTGCGCGCAGTTGAAGTTCCATCTAGCTTTTTTTAAGCATGTACTTCACTTCACTATTTTATTATTCAGGTCAGTCGTCACGTTTTGATGAGGGTGGATCTCCCCTTGACCTGCTCCACGCGGCTGCTGTGAACCTAGCATGCGCAATCAAGCAGAAGCCCAAACAAGCCGACCTCCACTTCACCTTGGGTCTTGTCCTGGAGGAGACATATCATGCTCAGGATATGTATGGGCTCAAGAAGGATGTAAGTGACCCTTCTATGTCTTTTCACCTGACCACTTCTATGTGTTTTATTTGTAATTGAAAGTTAAAGGCATAAGACTTGTATCATTGTAGGTAATAATCCTTCAGATTTCAGCTTTCTAGATATGATTTTAGAATACCAGAACATTGCTATATTGCCTTGTTATGCCTCTGCCCAGTGGAGGTGATGCAGGGGTATCATTTATCTCTAGGGTACATTTCAACATTACATTAGCTACTAAACAAGAAGAGTCATACATAAACTTTTCATTTCAGTAGAGCTGAACAATTCAACTGTATTTTCCTTTGGTATAGAAATTCCTGTATGCAATTAATCAATGGCTGAATTATATTTCATACTTTGGAGGCATTATACAAGAATGAGCCATGAATCTATCTCTCATCTATCTATCAGGCCTGATAATTACCAGATTTAAATCGGTTTCTTGATTTTTTTTATTTATTTGTTGATTTTTTTCCCGATGTCCCCCCTATTTTCCTGATTTTTTTCCTACTCTAAAGGGATTTTGTTCGATGCCATTTTATTTTATGCCAATTTTTTCCCCCAAATCCTTTTTTTTGCTTCCGTTACTCAAGGGGTGGGTGGTTGAGGGGGAATGTTTTTTTGTTTTTTTTAGTGCTCACTATTTATCCTTGACCACAGGATGATGACCTTGATGACAGCATGGCAAGCCTGTCCCTTGGCCTGAGCACCAAGTCAAAGGACAGCAGCAAGGAGGATGACATCCAGGCCATCTGTCAGCAGAGGGGGGCAGGGGCCAATGCCCCTCTCGCCCGACAGCTGCAGGCCATTGATGAGGAGTTCAAGCATCTGCTCAACAGCGGTCAGTCACAGAAGTCTGACTATGTCCAGGAGCTCTACCTGTTCAAGTCCAAGCAGGCTACTCAAGTATGACTTCCAAATAGTTGCATGGTTATTGGTTCCAAGTGTGTGATTGAGAGTTTCCCCTGCCTTTCATGAATGTTTCATCTTGATATTGAACAAAACTGAAGATACTTTCAAATATACTCTTGATAAAGCCATGTTTTGACCATATCCAGGCTACCAAATCACTAAGGGGAAAATCAACCATATATGTAAAACTAGGAAATAAAATGAATTAATAAGGAATTGTTTTTTTCTGCAAGTTATAATATATAGTGATGCAAGAGATAACACAATGTACAATTTTTTTTTTTTAATTAGGTGTTGAAAAAGGTATTATACAAGAATGTTTGGGATAGGCATTAAAGCTTTTTTAGGGAGGCTGTCATGAACAGCTTTGACTAATTGACTTTGTCCCGAATGTTTACTGTCTCTGAGAGCAGATAAAAATAAAATCATATCACATTTTACAACTTCTTGGGGACATGGTTTTCTTTCAGGGTGGTAAGACGTCTCAGGCAGCGTCTGATGAGAGCAACCCGCTAGGTCAGGCATGCCTCAAGTTCATGGATGCCCTCTCCCTGGAGCAGAACAATGTCATGTACAATATCCATGTAGGAAGGCTCCTACTGCTACAGGACAAGGTGGAAGATGCCCTCACAAGGCTCCAGCATGCAGTAGGCCTCAAACCATTCCTACCCATTGCTAGGTATGTCCAGGCATTTGTAGCTGTGGGACAATGTTAAGAGAGCCAAAGACTCTGCCCTGAATTCACAAAGGAGGTTTCAAACCAAGGTTCAGACAAACCTTGGTTTGTAACGCGTCATAGGTTTGTCGACAAACGTCCTTTGTGAATTCGAGCCAATGTGTCTGAACTAGGAAAGGCTTCTTTGATTCTTCCTGAAACTTAAACAGTTGTTTGCATGTTGAAGTAGGCTTCGTGACAGATAGTTATGCCCAAGTTTACAATAAAGATAATACTTTAAAAAAATTGAAATTTGGGCTCTGTTATATAACTGTTCATTGACCCAGTCAAAAAGAAGGTTTTTTAATTATTTTTTTTTAATCTGGGATTCTCACCTTGAGTCTATCAATGGTAGCACTAGAAGAATATATTTTACACTGAATTTGCTTCATCATCATTTCCTTTTTAATTTTCTTCTTTTAAAGCGCATTTCCTTTTATTTTCTATAAAGATTAGAATTGTGGTAATTGATAAGGATACTTCTTTACAACAGCATGTGAGAACCCTATGTCCATTATAGTACAGACCAATAGCAGTACCTTCATGTAAACTATTCATTGTCTCACTCTACCTAATGACATTGTGCTAGATTCTACCTCGGCCTAGCATTGGTCCAGCAGAAGAATGGGCCAGGAGCCAGGACCAAAGAAGCCATGACCTACCTGAACGACGGCGTCCAGTACCTGTTAGAGCTCGCATCAAAACAGGCTGAAACTGTCCAGGACAGGTGAGTATATGTTGCACGATGACAGGTCTTTGCAAGGGCTCATGTGTGGGTCAATCTGGAATGGATTGCTTGCTTTAGGCCAGTGCCACCTTTGTTGAAATCCTACTGGAACTATTAAGACAGTATATCTTACTCTGTGAGTGGTCCCTTGGTGGCTGTTTTATGCTGCAAGATTGATACATCAGCTGTTTGTAGTCAATCCCTCTTCAGTTATAATGGACACAGTTTTTTTTTCTTCTCAAAAACATCATATTTGCTGATTTCTAATGGGTCCAGTGTCAACAACAAACTGTACATTTTAGTGGTTAGATGACAGTGGATACCCTTCCAAAAATCTTCCTTTGTCATATTATTCTGGAAGCACACTGTATCAAAGGTGAAATTTTGCTCCTTTTAAACATTTATTTTGTTACAGTTGCCCATGTGATCTACATTCTGAGGACCTATGGAGGTCTTCCAGTGGCCAGCTTCTCAAGGGATGTATAGAGCTAGGAAAGCTGCTCAAGATAACTCCTACATCAGGCTTCCTCACTGCTCCAGATGTCTTTCACAGGTGAGGACAATATTAATGTTAAATCACCTTTTTTTTATAAAGAATCTAACAACAAAGAGTGCTTCCTTTGATGTTTAATCCTTTAATGTTAAATCACCTTTTTTTTATAAAGAATCTAACAACAAAGAGTGCTTCCTTTGACCAATCTATGTAAGGGATATGATGAGTATATGATTTAATAACTGTCAATAGTACTGGGCCAGAAGGGATTAGACCACACAGCGAGGTCACCGACAGGTGGCTATCTCATTAACTCAGCTCTCAACTAACATAAGAAAAAGAGGATCATGGGGGACCAACAGGCACTGATTGGGGAAGTTTTCTATATACCGTGTGAGTCAAAAAAAAGTTTACACCTAGAAAATTGCTGATTATTTTTAAAATCATCTATGAACAGTAAATTATTTTACGTCTTATGAAAGAGTGTTTTATCACAAATCATTTGGTACCATTTTTGTGTGGTATGTGTTCACGCTTGGATGAACAGGTAAGATTGTTTGCGAGAGTGCAAAAATTGACTTGCGCCAAAGTGATGCCTTCCGTATGTATTATGTTGGGATTAGCGGAGTGAGAGAATGGATTGAATGTATCAAATGAAATGCATTGCATATGTGTTTTGCAAAGGGCAAAGTCACACACACCCACACACGCGCGCACAAATTTTCATTGATATTTGATATTCGATACATGTGGCATGATTAATTTTGTTAGGGGTGTTATTTGGATCTGCAAAGACCGAATTAATACCCAAATCCCAATTGTTTTATTCAAACATCACATAGGCAACTTTGGCGCAAGTCGAATTTTGCACTTTCGCAAACAATGTCTCCTGTTCATCCAAGCGTGAACACATACCACACAAAAATGGTACCAAATGATTTGGGATAAAACACTCTTTCATAAGACATATAACAGTTTAATATTCATTGATGATTTTTTAAATAATTAACAATTTTCTAGGTGTAAACTTTTTTTTGACCCACACTGTAGAGGGAGCAAGTAGCTACAAGTAGGACAGTGGGGCTTTAAAGAGTAGTCAAAGCAATTTTTGAGAAATTTCACAACAGTGTGTAGGAGAGAGTTATAAAATCTCAAATGTTGTGCATATATTTGATCAGTTTAGTTACTTGACTGCTGTGCTTTAAGTTATGCAACAGGGGACCTATCTGTTCAAATTCCTTCCAAAGGATTAATGTTTTACCAAAGTGCACTTGGACTCTAATCCATGACCTTCTGGTTGTGACATATCTACTATCATGGCCTTCGTTCTGTATTAAACTTCAAACTAACCTTACGACCAATTGGTAGCTAAACTATACTGCATTTTTCGCCAGTGCCGCTATCTTGGCAGGGCAGAACTTATGCACACTGCCCTCTAGAGGCGACACCTACCAGTCGATGGAGTGGGTGCTCCTGGACGTCCATGCCATCCTGCTTGAGATGCTGATGGAGAAGGATGCAGGGAACGCTCCATGGATCGCTCAGCGATGCCAGCGTCTCTCTTCTCTCGTCAGCTGCTCCACCATCCCACAGAGCCAGCAGGTCCTCAAGCTCCAGGAACAGGTCAGGACCAAATGCAGACCAGAAATTTGATACTTTGTCCTTGATATGTCATTGACCTATAATCAACCAGTGCCTCCTACTATTCCAGAGGTGTATGCTATCAATCATTTGTGAAAATGTTTAAAAATACTACTCCATTTGTAATGCAAGTTGTGAGATGTGAGATTAAAAATTAAAGATCTGGATTATTTCCTTAATTAAAGGTATCATCAAAGATTTTCGTATTGCTGTTGAGGGTCAGAGCCCCCATCTAACCTATCAAATTTTCTAGATGGAAGGATGCCAACTATTTACACAAAATTCTGATTTGCTTGTCTCAGTTAGAAAGCAATTATAACTCCAAGAAAAGAAACTACATGTTGTAGAGATCATCAATTCCTTGGTGATTGGATGTTTGTTCCTATTACCAATGAACTTTTCTCCAGTTACATTTTCCATATATATTTTCTACTTTCTTTTTTCTAAGACATGTCAAAAGGGAGTGATAGCC
Source organism: Strongylocentrotus droebachiensis (assembly GCA_035222895.1). Taxonomy (NCBI): domain Eukaryota; kingdom Metazoa; phylum Echinodermata; class Echinoidea; order Camarodonta; family Strongylocentrotidae; genus Strongylocentrotus; species Strongylocentrotus droebachiensis. The sequence goes on along the minus strand of JAVYIG010000663.1, from coordinate 429,781 downwards.
CAACCATGCAACAGTCAGGCTCTGTGTCACCTTGGCAACTCCCAGCTAGCCATGCATGAGAATGACCCTACCTCTGACCTGGGCAAGAAAGCTCTCCTGGATGCCAGGTTGTCCTTTAGAGCAAGCATGGAGAACGAGGGCAAACCCAGTATAGGTGGGGACCTGCCAGCTCAGATAACAGGTGATTTCTCCATTTATAATTCGTTGCTAAAGCCTGTCATCCATAGCCAGTAAAATAATATACTCTTTTTTCATTTGTTGTAGGGTGGAAATTTTGAAATTCAACTTTGAGCCAGAGAGTCAGTAGTTAATTATATTTTGTCCTTGTAGCATACACAAAAAACTTATTTACAAATCACCTTTGTAGGATAGTTGACAATGGGATTCCAGGCCTGCTAAGTTGTTGAAATATCAAGGGAAGTATAGAGGAGTTTTATGAAGAGTTTCACTGGACTATATCTTTATAGATACAATTTTAAGACGTTCTTGATTGCTTGACCTCATTGAGTAGGAGGACAAATTATTCAGAATCAATATTATGTTTGGTCGACTTTCACTCTTTGATAGTGATCAGCGTTTACATCCATCATACATTCAAGGCGATCATCAATCAATTGTTACGTTTATAATATGTATATCAGTAAGAAGTATTAACATCTGTCAGATTTAAGTACTGTTAATAACTGTAGTCTGAAGATAGGTTAGGTTCTGCTGAAATGAATACGTATCACAAGAAAATAATCAAGCGACTTCAAGAGTAAAATATAGTGTACATAGATTTAATTAAGAGCCATCTGCTCAATATTAATGTACACGTAAATAAATGACAAATAACATGATTTGGATTCAATATGAAATAAGAGTATATCATGTTCATTGTATAATTTTTTTTATCAGTACACGATATTAAGCAAATAATTAGAGTTGGTGAAGGTGATGGGACAAACTATCACTTCCGAGGCGATCTGGATGTAGCTATCTTTCCGAAGCGAAGCTGAGGAAAGATAGTGTATACATTCTGATCGACGAGGAAGTAATAGTTTGCCATCGCCTGAAACGAAAAGGTGATTATTTGCCTGAAACGAAAAGGTGATTATTTGCTTTATATTCCACATCTAAAACAATTCAATTACAAAAAGAAAAGGACGTGTCTGCATCTACATAAAATACACCTAGGCCCAAATTCACACCAAAAAAGTTTAAGTTTAACCCAACCCCTTGAGGGTTAAACTGGACATGTGTTTTCTTTAATTGCGCTCATTGGTAATGCGCGCTTAATTACGCCTGTTTTAGTGCGCTTTTGGCTAATCTTCAGTGAAAGTACGTTGCCCTGTGTAGATAGTACCTCTATCTTCAATGAAAGTGCGTTGAACTGTGTAGATAGTAGTACTATCTACACAGTGTAACAAACTTTTTGCTTCTCCCATCAATAATGGGCGAGTTATCTTTCATCACATGATTTAATTTTGACCAATCATAGAGCAAGATTCTTAGTATGTGGGATATAACACAATATATATCAATCAATACTTCCTGGTTCCAACATTCAATATTTCCCAAAGAAAATAGATATTACCAGCGATGACCAAGTCATCCTTTGGGGTATTATATACAAGCAATAATCTACAAACTCTAGCCCGGTCTTTGTATATACAAGTAAACTGTTTGGTTAGGCTTAGAGTCCAGATTAAGAGTTCGTAAATACAACCTCTTTCTGTTTCTGAGACGGTGAAACGAAGTACCCCGGTGTACAAAGTTACCCGGTGCTGCGGTGCATAAACTGCTAAGTCTGTCCAACCTGACCGGTATACAACTGCAACGTGCGTTGACTTGGAAGACTTGATATGCTGTATGAGCGTGTCGACCTGTTGATACTTGTATGTAGTCCTCTTGCTTTAGGCCCACCTTTCCCTAGCTCCTGCGTTCAAGTGTTTCCCATTCAAGGCATGTCTACATTTGTGTGACACTGCTGTCCCTTTGGTAGTTTCCCGTTACGAAGCGTGCCGCCCTCCTTTGAACTGCGTCCAATTAATTAATTTGACCTATCCTGTATGGATCCCAGGCACAGCTTGCATATTCTAATACTGGTCTCACTAAGGTCTTGTATGCGAGGGCTTTCACATTTCCTGGGCAAAACCATAGATTTCTCCTAAGGAATCCTAACGTGCGGTTCGCTTTCATGGCTGTGTTGTCAACATGGTTTGCCCACGTCAGTTTACTGTCTATTCTACTCCCAAGTAAGGATGAGAGCTTGTCTGTTGTAAGTCTTGTCCACAGAAGATATAATCCCTGGTCAGAGGTTTTTTCTTATTCGAGATGATCATCACTGAACACTTAGAAGCATTGAACTTCATGTTCCACCTATCTTGCCACGACTCCAGAGATGTAAGATCCGCCTGTAAGGAGTCTGTGTGCATCTCGTTCTCTACTTCCTTGTATACTAAACAGTCATCTGCGAATAGTCTGGTTTGGCTTTTCAGCAGGTCTGGAAGGTCATTGATATACATCAGGAACAGTAACAGCCCGAGCACTGTCCCCTGGGGCACCCCGGATAGAACTTTGCTTTATTGTAATAATGATAATAATAATATAGTGAACATTAATAATGTGCCATGTCTGTTAAAAATGACACTCCTGGCGCAGTTGTGTGAAAATTGTATAACTGTGAGCATACAACCATCAAGTGATTCAAGAAAGAAAGTAAAATACACTTAAGTTAAAGTTTAACATACTTAAGACATAATTTTGCAATAATAGAATAATACATTACAAAGCATATTACTGTAATAAAAGTTATATAAGAGTAGTATAATGTAAGAAATAATTAAACAAACTTATATGTTTAGAACAAAAACGTTTTTAACAGAGACTTGAACTGTGAGTAGGAGTTCTCATTTTGGAGATGAGGAGGGAGTGTGTTCCAAAGTTCAGGTACAGAACTTGAAAGTGATCGCCTTCCCCAGGAGTGCCGTGAACGTGGGATGCAAAGAAGTTGGGTGTGAGCAGAGCGGAGTAGTCGTGGTGGTTCATAGAGTTGTACTAGGTCTTGTATGAATGAGAGTGCAGTGAAGAGCTTGATAGACGAGAAGAATGACTTTGAAGATGATGTGCTGGCGGACAGGAAGCCAGTGCAGTGCCTGAATGATGGGTGAGATGTGAATGGTGCCTTTAGTGAGCGTTACAAGTCTGGCCGCTGAGTTCTGGAGTTGTTGGAGGCGCAGCTGGTAGTCAAGAAGTTGTATCAGAAGAGAATTGCAAAAGTCTAAGCGGAAAGAGATGAGGGAATGAACCACGGTTTCAGTAGCCTTAAACGTCTTAATGCCAAAACTGTCCCATCAAAATTCCTTTTACTGAATCCTCTATACAAAACCATCCTATCCACATTCTCATCATCCTTTCCACACACACAGACAAAAATAAACACCTGCTGTACTAGAGAACCCCAGTTAGTTGACCTAGGCCTAGTTACTGCCTAAATTGTCGCCAAACACATCCATTCAGCTAGCACGTGTCTAATTACATTCTCTGCCTATACAACTTGACAGGGTCAGGAGGGTTTAGTTTGAAAGAAATTCCAGTCACATTGTGACATCATATTTGTATTTCTAATATTCAGAACAAGGATGGTGGCAGGAGAAAAAGAAAAAGGAAGAAGCAGCAGCAGCCAGTAAGACAGCAGGAGCAGATAAGGGTAAGGGCGTGGCCCCCAAGGCTGCCCCAGCTAGGGGAGCTCCAGCAGGGAGGGGCACTCCTACATCTAGGGGTACAACCCGAGGAGTACCAGCAGCAGGTGAGTTAATTATTATCTTTTATATTGTAGTCATTAGATTTTGTAGACTGCATGTGTGCTCTATTAGTTTACCAGAACAGATGAAGTGAATTCCTTGTAATGTGAATCTACTTTTCTACGCCCCCATTCAAGCTTTTCTGTACGTGCTGGGCACACATTGGGATGTGTCGTAAAGTTTGGTCAGTTTATTATTGATGTCGTCCCTGTATGCCTGTTTGTCTTCCCAGCAAGAGGAGGTACAGCCAAGGCAGCACCGGCCACAAGGGGAGGCACCACACGTGGGCGTGGCACCCCCTCAGGGCTAGCCAAGGGTGCCCCAGCCCGTGGCCGAGGGGGCGGCACCACCACCAAACCTGCTGCAGGGGCTAAATCAGGCCAGCCTAGTAAGACGGCTCCAGCCAAAGCAGCAACTACCCCCTCTCCGGAGCCAAGTAAAGAGGTAGCTGCTAAACCAGGTTAGACTGCTGCATTTGCACAAATTTTTATTTTCTCCACGAAATGTACATTTCTTTGTTATTTTACAATGGAAGGAATGCAGCTTTGGCTTATCCATTTAAGCTTAAGATCTGTATACTGGACAGACCACTACTAAATTTTTCAAAATACACATTAACAAATCAGTCCTGAGGTCATGAGGAGCCAAGACTTATGTCAATACTCAGATATTTTCTTTGAAAAAGTTCATTACTTTAACCAATTGATGGCTTTTCCTTGTGTTCAATGATATGAGAGCTTCCTCCTTATAAGATGTCTTTGAATAAAAATTTGGACAGAATTGAAGCATACATGGATCGATTCTTAAGCTTGCAGTTCTTGTTCTTCATTCTAGCCTCTGCCAAGACTACCCCTGTGCCATCCAACGCTCCTTTGAACCGCATGAGCTACCTTCCACGCCTTGGCCTAGCGAGGGCGCTAGCCAAAGAGACTGAAGATACAAAGGAATCAAGGATGCTCTATGATGATGTCATCACTATGGCACCTAAGGTTAGTCTATTGATATATTTCAACACTGACTTGATATTTCTTTATGCAACAATTGCTTCATGCTGTGTGTTTTTGTCAGATGTTTGGTTTGCAATTGGGTATATGTTTTGGTTAAGGGAGGGTTTCAGGGTAAAACTGTAAAAGTGGAAATATTTGCGGTACATTCATTTTCCCGGATTTCGCGCTGAGATCGACAAGCATGAATTTTAGAACTCCAGAAAATATAAGCATGACTTCTTATGCGTGTTTTGAACAGGCTGAATTGCGTGCAACGCAAATTTAAGAACCAGCGAATATATTTTGGGGTCACTCAGCGCTAAACTGACAGCATACATGCCAACTGTTCAGATTAAAGAGGAACATTCCTCTTTTTGGGAGAAGATAATTATCATTTTAATGCAGGTGTTCCTCTTCCTGTACAAATTTGTCTGTAGTATTGAATAGGAGAGTTAGGATTGTTCCTCTTTTTTTTGAAAATAGCATAATTTGTACAGATTTCTGATTTTCAAATGTTGGCATGTATGTGACAGCATTAACAGTATTAAAAAATTGACAATATTTTTCGCCAAAATGCTGCCATTTTGGCCAAATAGTTACATTTTTAAATTTTTTATTTTAATCTTCAAGATTTACCATACTGAAGTGAAAAAGGGGTCAGGATCCATCTCATGCTTGGCATAATGAGACATTCATTGTGAGGAAATTTGGAAATTAAAATTTAATTAAACCACTCCGGCCCTTTCTAGTTTTGTCCTAAATTGGTGTTTATACTAAATTTTCCAATATTTGCCCCTACGCCCCTTTCTTAGACAAATGGAGGTCAGGATCCTTCTCATGGCATGTAGGGACATTTATTGTGAGGAAACTAGCCCATTTAAATATATTTAATTTTTTCCGCCAAAATGCTGAACCACTCCGGCCCCAAATTGATGTTTATTCTAAATTTTCCAATATATGCCCCTACGCCCCTTTCTAAGACAAATGGAGGTCAGGATCCTTCTCATGGCATGTAGGGACATTTATTGTAAGAAAACTAGCCCATTCAAATATTTAAATTTTTCCACCAAAATGCCGAACCACTCCTGCCCTTCCCATATGATTTCGGCCCCAAATTGATGTTTATTCTAAATTTTCCAATATATGCCCCTACGCCCCTTTCTAAGACAAATGGAGGTCAGGATCCTTCTCATGGCATGTAGGGACATTTATTGTGAGAAAACTAGCCCATTCAAATATTTAAATCTTTCCACCAAAATGCAGAACCACTCCGGCCCTTCCCATATGATTTCGGCCCCAAATTGGTGTATATTCTATATTTTCCAATATTTGCCCCTACGCACCTTTCTAAGACAAATGGAGGTCAGGATCCTTCTCATGGCATGTAGGGACATTGATTGTGAGGAATCTAGCCCATTCAAATATATTAAAATTTTTCTGCCAAAAAGCTGAACCACTCCGGCCCTTACCATTTCGTCCCCAAATAGATGTTTATTCTAAATTTTCCAATATTTGCCCCTACGCCCCTCTCTAAGACAAATTGAGGTCAGGATCCTTCTCATGGCATGTAGGGACATTTATTGTGAGGAATCTAGCCCATTCAAATATATTAAAAATTTTCTGCCAAAAAGCTGAACCACTCCGGCCCTTACCATTTCGGCCCCAAATTGATTCTTATTCTAAATTTTCCAATATTTGCCCCTACACCCTTTTCTAAGGCAAATGGAGGTCATGATCCTTCTCATTACATGTAGGAGCATTTATTATGAGGAAACTAGCCTATTCAAATATTTTATTTTTTTCTGTCAAAATGCTGAACCACTCCGGCCCTTACCATTGCGGCCCCAAATCGATGTTTATTCTAAATTTACAATATTTGCCCCTACACCCCTTTCTAAGGCAAATGGAGGTCAGGATCCTTCTCATGGCATGTAGGGACATTTATTGTGGGGAAACTAGCCTATTCAAATATTTTAATTTTTTCCGCCAAAATGCTGAACCACTCCGGCCCTTACCATATCGGCCCCAAATTGATGTTTATCTGAAATTTTCCAAATCTTGCCCCTGCACCCCTTTCTAAGGCAAATGGAGGTCAGGATCCTTCTCATGGCATGTAGGGACATTTATTGTGAGGAAACTAGCCTATTCAAATATTTTTATTTTTTTTCGCCAAAATGCTGAACCACTCCGGCCCTTACCATTTCGGCCCAAAATTGATGTTTATTCTAAATTTACAATATTTGCCCCTACACCCTTTTCTAAGGCAAATGGAGGTCAGGATACTTCTCATGGCATGTAGGAGCATTTATTGTGAGGAAAATAGCCTATTCAAATATTTTAATTTTTTCCGCCAAAATGCAGAACCACTCCGGCCCTTACCATTTCGGCCCAAAATCGATGTTTATTCTAAATTTACAATATTTGCCCCTACACCCTTTTCTAAGGCAAATGGAGGTCAGGATACTTCTCATGGCATGTAGGAGCATTTATTGTGAGGAAACTAGCCTATTCAAATATTTTAATTTTTTCCGCCAAAATGCTGAACCACTCCGGCCCTTACCATATCGGCCCCAAATTGATGTTCATCTGAAATTTTCCAAATTTTGCCCCTACACCCCTTTCTAAGGCAAATGGAGGTCAGGATCCTTCTCATGGCATGTAGGGACATTTATTGTGAGGAAACTAGCCTATTCAAATATATTTATTTTTTTCGCCAAAATGCTGAACCACTCCGGCCCTTACCATTGCGGCCCCAAATCGATGTTTATTCTAAATTTACAATATTTGCCCCTACACCCCTTTCTAAGGCAAATGGAGGTCAGGATCCTTCTCATGGCATGTAGGAGCATTTATTGTGAGGAAACTAGCCTATTCAAATATTTTATTTTTTTCTGTCAAAATGCTGAACCACTCCGGCCCTTACCATATCGGCCCCAAATTGATGTTCATCTGAAATTTTCCAAATCTTGCCCCTGCACCCCTTTCTAAGGCAAATGGAGGTCAGGATCCTTCTCATGGCATGTAGGGACATTTATTGTGAGGAAACTAGCCTATTCAAATTTTCTTTTTTTTTTTTCGCCAAAATGCTGAACCACTCCGGCCCTTACCATTTCGGCCCCAAATTGATGTTTATCTGAAATTTTCCAAATTTTGCCCCTACACCCCTTTCTAAGGCAAATGGAGGTCAGGATCCTTCTCATGGCATGTAGGGACATTTGTTGTGAGGAAACTAGCCTATTCAAATATATTTATTTTTTTCGCCAAAATGCTGAACCACTCCGGCCCTTACCATTTCGGCCCCAAATCGATGTTTATTCTAATTTTCCAAATCTTGCCCCTGCACCCCTTTCTAAGGCAAATGGAGGTCAGGATCCTTCTCATGGCATGTAGGGACATTTATTGTGAGGAAACTAGCCTATTCAAATTTTCTTTTTTTTTTTTCGCCAAAATGCTGAACCACTCCGGCCCTTACCATTTCGGCCCCAAATTGATGTTTATCTGAAATTTTCCAAATTTTGCCCCTACACCCTTTTCTAAGGCAAATGGAGGTCAGGATCCTTCTCATGGCATGTAGGAGCATTTATTGTGAGGAAACTAGCCTATTCAAATATTTTAATTTTTTCCGCCAAAATGCGGAACCACTCCGGCCCTTACCATATCGGCCCCAAATTGATGTTCATCTGAAATTTTCCAAATCTTGCCCCTACACCCCTTTCTAAGGCAAATGGAGGTCAGGATCCTTCTCATGGCATGTAGCGACATTTATTGTGGGGAAACTAGCCTATTCAAATATTTTAATTTTTTTCCGCCAAAATGCTGAACCACTCCGGCCCTTACCATATCGGCCCCAAATTGATGTTCATCTGAAATTTTCCAAATTTTGCCCCTACACCCCTTTCTAAGGCAAATGGAGGTCAGGATCCTTCTCATGGCATGTAGGGACATTTATTGTGAGGAAACTAGCCTATTCAAAATTTTTTTTTTTTTTCGCCAAAATGCTGAACCACTCCGGCCCTTACCATTTCGGCCCCAAATTGATGTTTATCTGAAATTTTCCAAATCTTGCCCCTACGCCCCTTTCTAAGGCAAATGGAGGTCAGGATCCTTCTCATGGCATGTAGGGACATTTATTGTGAGGAAACTAGCCTATTCAAATTTTTTTTTTTTTTCGCCAAAATGCTGAACCACTCCGGCCCTTACCATTTCGGCCCAAAATCAATGTTTATTCTAATTTTCCAAATCTTGCCCCTACACCCCTTTCTAAGGCAAATGGAGGTCAGGATCCTTCTCATGGCATGTAGGGACATTTATTGTGGGGAAACTACTCTATTCAAATATTTTAATTTTTTCCGCCAAAATGCTGAACCACTTCCGGCCCTTACCATTTCAGCGCCAAATTGATGTTTATCTGAAATTTTCCAAATCTTGCCCCTACACCCCTTTCTAAGGCAAATGGAGGTCAGGATCCTTCTCATGGCATGTAGGGACATTTATTGTGAGGAAACTAGCCTATTCAAATTTTTTTTTTTTTTTTCGCCAAAATGCTGAACCACTCCGGCCCTTACCATTTCGGCCAAAAATCGATGTTTATTCTAAATTTACAATATTTGCCCCTACACCCTTTTCTAAGGCAAATGGAGGTCAGGATCCTTCTCATGGCATGTAGGAGCATTTATTGTGAGGAAACTAGCCTATTCAAATATTTTAATTTTTTCCGCCAAAATGCTGAACCACTCCGGCCCTTACCATTTCGGCCCCAAATTGATGTTTATCTGAAATTTTCCAAATCTTGCCCCTACGCCCCTTTCTAAGGCAAATGGAGGTCAGGATCCTTCTCATGGCATGTAGGAGCATTTATTGTGAGGAAACTAGCCTATTCAAATATTTTAATTTTTTCCGCCAAAATGCTGAACCACTCCGGCCCTTACCATATCGGCCCCAAATTGATGTTCATCTGAAATTTTCCAAATTTTTCCCCTACACCCCTTTCTAAGGCAAATGGAGGTCAGGATCCTTCTCATGGCATGTAGGGACATTTATTGTGAGGAAACTAGCCTATTAAAATATTTTATTTTTTTCCGCCAAAATGCTGAACCACTCCGGCCCTTACCATTTCAGCGCCAAATTGATGTTTATCTGAAATTTTCCAATACTTGCCCCTACACCCCTTTCTAAGGCAAATGGAGGTCAGGATCCTTCTCATGGCATGTAGGGACATTTATTGTGAGGAAACTAGCCTATTCAAATATTTTATTTTTTTTCGCCAAAATGCTGAACCACTCCGGCCCTTACCATTTCGGCCCCAAATTGATGTTTATCTGAAATTTTCCACATCTTGCCCCTACACCCCTTTCTAAGGCAAATGGAGGTCAGGATCCTTCTCATGGCATGTAGGGACATTTATTGTGGGGAAACTAGCCTATTCAAATATTTTAATTTTTTCCGCCAAAATGCTGAACCACTCCGGCCCTTACCATATCGGCCCCAAATTGATGTTCATCTGAAATTTTCCAAATTTTGCCCCTACACCCCTTTCTAAGGCAAATGGAGGTCAGGATCCTTCTCATGGCATGTAGGGACATTTATTGTGAGGAAACTAGCCTATTCAAATATTTTATTTTTTTTCGCCAAAATGCTGAACCACTCCGGCCCTTACCATTTCGGCCCCAAATTGATGTTTATCTGAAATTTTCCAAATCTTGCCCCTACACCCCTTTCTAAGGCAAATGGAGGTCAGGATCCTTCTCATGGCATGTAGGAGCATTTATTGTGAGGAAACTAGCCTATTCAAATATTTTAATTTTTTCCGCCAAAATGCGGAACCACTCCGGCCCTTACCATATCGGACCCAAATTGATGTTCATCTGAAATTTTCCAAATCTTGCCCCTACACCCCTTTCTAAGGCAAATGGAGGTCAGGATCCTTCTCATGGCATGTAGGGACATTTATTGTGGGGAAACTAGCCTATTCAAATATTTTAATTTTTTTTCGCCAAAATGCTGAACCACTCCGGCCCTTACCATTTCGGCCAAAAATCGATGTTTATTCTAAATTTACAATATTTGCCCCTACACCCTTTTCTAAGGCAAATGGAGGTCAGGATCCTTCTCATGGCATGTAGGAGCATTTATTGTGAGGAAACTAGCCTATTCAAATATTTTAATTTTTTCCGCCAAAATGCTGAACCACTCCGGCCCTTACCATTTCGGCCCCAAATTGATGTTTATCTGAAATTTTCCAATACTTGCCCCTACGCCCCTTTCTAAGGCAAATGGAGGTCAGGATCCTTCTCATGGCATGTAGTAGCATTTATTGTGAGGAAACTAGCCTATTCAAATATTTTTTTTTTTTTCGCCAAAATGCTGAACCACTCCGGCCCTTACCATTTCGACCCAAATCGATGTTTATTCTAAATTTACAATATTTGCCCCTACACCCTTTTCTAAGGCAAATGGAGGTCAGGATCCTTCTCATGGCATGTAGGAGCATTTATTGTGAGGAAACTAGCCTATTCAATTTTAATTTTTTCCGCCAAAATGCGGAACCACTCCGGCCCTTACCATATCGGACCCAAATTGATGTTCATCTGAAATTTTCCAAATCTTGCCCCTACACCCCTTTCTAAGGCAAATGGAGGTCAGGATCCTTCTCATGGCATGTAGGGACATTTATTGTGGGGAAACTAGCCTATTCAAATATTTTAATTTTTTCCGCCAAAATGCTGAACCACTCCGGCCCTTACCATATCGGCCCCAAATTGATGTTCATCTGAAATTTTCCAAATTTTTCCCCTACACCCCTTTCTAAGGCAAATGGAGGTCAGGATCCTTCTCATGGCATGTAGGGACATTTATTGTGAGGAAACTAGCCTATTAAAATATTTTATTTTTTTCCGCCAAAATGCTGAACCACTCCGGCCCTTACCATTTCAGCGCCAAATTGATGTTTATCTGAAATTTTCCAATACTTGCCTTTACACCCCTTTCTAAGGCAAATGGAGGTCAGGATCCTTCTCATGGCATGTAGGAGCATTTATTGTGAGGAAACTAGCCTATTCAAATATTTTACTTTTTTCCGCCAAAATGCGGAACCACTCCGGCCCTTACCATATCGGACCCAAATTGATGTTCATCTGAAATTTTCCAAATCTTGCCCCTACACCCCTTTCTAAGGCAAATGGAGGTCAGGATCCTTCTCATGGCATGTAGGGACATTTATTGTGGGGAAACTAGCCTATTCAAATATTTTAATTTTTTTTCGCCAAAATGCTGAACCACTCCGGCCCTTACCATTTCGGCCAAGAATCGATGTTTATTCTAAATTTACAATATTTGCCCCTACACCCTTTTCTAAGGCAAATGGAGGTCAGGATCCTTCTCATGGCATGTAGGAGCATTTATTGTGAGGAAACTAGCCTATTCAAATATTTTAATTTTTTCCGCCAAAATGCTGAACCACTCCGGCCCTTACCATATCGGCCCCAAATTGATGTTCATCTGAAATTTTCCAAATTTTGCCCCTACACCCCTTTCTAAGGCAAATGGAGGTCAGGATCCTTCTCATGGCATGTAGGGACATTTATTGTGAGGAAACTAGCCTATTCAAATATTTTATTTTTTTTCGCCAAAATGCTGAACCACTCCGGCCCTTACCATTTCGGCCCCAAATTGATGTTTATCTGAAATTTTCCAAATCTTGCCCCTACACCCCTTTCTAAGGCAAATGGAGGTCAGGATCCTTCTCATGGCATGTAGGAGCATTTATTGTGAGGAAACGAGCCTATTCAAATATTTTAATTTTTTCCGCCAAAATGCGGAACCACTCCGGCCCTTACCATATCGGACCCAAATTGATGTTCATCTGAAATTTTCCAAATCTTGCCCCTACACCCCTTTCTAAGGCAAATGGAGGTCAGGATCCTTCTCATGGCATGTAGGGACATTTATTGTGGGGAAACTAGCCTATTCAAATATTTTAATTTTTTCCGCCAAAATGCTGAACCACTCCGGCCCTTACCATATCGGCCCCAAATTGATGTTCATCTGAAATTTTCCAAATTTTTCCCCTACACCCCTTTCTAAGGCAAATGGAGGTCAGGATCATTCTCATGGCATGTAGGGACATTTATTGTGAGGAAACTAGCCTATTCAAATATTTTATTTTTTTTCGCCAAAATGCTGAACCACTCCGGCCCTTACCATTTCGGCCCCAAATTGATGTTTATCTGAAATTTTCCAAATCTTGCCGCTACACCCCTTTCTAAGGCAAATGGAGGTCAGGATCCTTCTCATGGCATGTAGGAGCATTTATTGTGAGGAAACTAGCCTATTCAAATATTTTAATTTTTTCCGCCAAAATGCGGAACCACTCCGGCCCTTACCATATCGGACCCAAATTGATGTTCATCTGAAATTTTCCAAATCTTGCCCCTACACCCCTTTCTAAGGCAAATGGAGGTCAGGATCCTTCTCATGGCATGTAGGGACATTTATTGTGGGGAAACTAGCCTATTCAAATATTTTAATTTTTTCCGCCAAAATGCTGAACCACTCCGCCCCTAACCATATCGGCCCCAAATTGATGTTCATCTGAAATTTTCCAAATTTTTCCCCTACACCCCTTTCTAAGGCAAATGGAGGTCAGGATCATTCTCATGGCATGTAGGGACATTTATTGTGAGGAAACTAGCCTATTCAAATATTTTAATTTTTTCCGCCAAAATGCTGAACCACTCCGGCCCTTACCATTTCGGCCCCAAATTGATGTTTATCTGAAATTTTCCAATACTTGCCCCTACACCCCTTTCTAAGGCAAATGGAGGTCAGGCTCCTTCTCATGGCATGTAGGGACATTTATTGTGAGGAAACTAGCCTATTCAAATATTTTTTTTTTTTTCGCCAAAATGCTGAACCACTCCGGCCCTTACCATTTCGGCCCCAAATTGATGTTTATCTGAAATTTTCCAAATCTTTCCCCTACGCCCCTTTCTAAGGCAAATGGAGGTCAGGATCCTTCTCATGGCATGTAGGGACATTTATTGTGAGGAAACTAGCCTATTCAAATTTTTTTTTTTTTTTGCCAAAATGCTGAACCACTCCGGCCCTTACCATTTCGGCCCAAAATCAATGTTTATTCTAATTTTCCAAATCTTGCCCCTACACCCCTTTCTCAGGCAAATGGAGGTCAGGATCCTTCTCATGGCATGTAGGGACATTTAATGTGGGGAAACTACTCTATTCAAATATTTTAATTTTTTCCGCCAAAATGCTGAACCACTCCCGGCCCTTACCATTTCAGCGCCAAATTGATGTTTATCTGAAATTTTCCAAATCTTGCCCCTACACCCCTTTCTAAGGCAAATGGAGGTCAGGATCCTTCTCATGGCATGTAGGGACATTTATTGTGAGGAAACTAGCCTATTCAAATTTTTTTTTTTTTTTTCGCCAAAATGCTGAACCACTCCGGCCCTTACCATTTCGGCCCCAAATTTATGTTTATCTGAAATTTTCCAATACTTGCCCCTACACCCCTTTCTAAGGCAAATGGAGGTCAGGATCCTTCTCATGGCATGTAGGGACATTTATTGTGAGGAAACTAGCCTATTCAAAAAAAAAATTTTTTTTCGCCAAAATGCTGAACCACTCCGGCCCTTACCATTTCGGCCCAAAATCAATGTTTATTCTAATTTTCCAAATCTTGCCCCTACACCCCTTTCTAAGGCAAATGGAGGTCAGGATCCTTCTCATGGCATGTAGGGACATTTATTGTGGGGAAACTACTCTATTCAAATATTTTAATTTTTTCCGCCAAAATGCTGAACCACTCCCGGCCCTTACCATTTCAGCGCCAAATTGATGTTTATCTGAAATTTTCCAAATCTTGCCCCTACACCCCTTTCTAAGGCAAATGGAGGTCAGGATCCTTCTCATGGCATGTAGGGACATTTATTGTGAGGAAACTAACCTATTCAAATTTTTTTTTTTTTTTTCGCCAAAATGCTGAACCACTCCGGCCCTTACCATTTCGGCCAAAAATCGATGTTTATTCTAAATTTACAATATTTGCCCCTACACCCTTTTCTAAGGCAAATGGAGGTCAGGATCCTTCTCATGGCATGTAGGAGCATTTATTGTGAGGAAACTAGCCTATTCAAATATTTTAATTTTTTCCGCCAAAATGCTGAACCACTCCGGCCCTTACCATATCGGCCCCAAATTGATGTTCATCTGAAATTTTCCAAATTTTGCCCCTACACCCCTTTCTAAGGCAAATGGAGGTCAGGATCCTTCTCATGGCATGTAGGGACATTTATTGTGAGGAAACTAGCCTATTCAAATATTTTATTTTTTTTCGCCAAAATGCTGAACCACTCCGGCCCTTACCATTTCGGCCCCAAATTGATGTTTATCTGAAATTTTCCAAATCTTGCCCCTACACCCCTTTCTAAGGCAAATGGAGGTCAGGATCCTTCTCATGGCATGTAGGAGCATTTATTGTGAGGAAACTAGCCTATTCAAATATTTTAATTTTTTCCGCCAAAATGCGGAACCACTCCGGCCCTTACCATATCGGACCCAAATTGATGTTCATCTGAAATTTTCCAATACTTGCCCCTACACCCCTTTCTAAGGCAAATGGAGGTCAGGCTCCTTCTCATGGCATGTAGGGACATTTATTGTGAGGAAACTAGCCTATTCAAATATTTTTTTTTTTTTCGCCAAAATGCTGAACCACTCCGGCCCTTACCATTTCGGCCCCAAATTGATGTTTATCTGAAATTTTCCAAATCTTGCCCCTACGCCCCTTTCTAAGGCAAATGGAGGTCAGGATCCTTCTCATGGCATGTAGGAGCATTTATTGTGAGGAAACTAGCCTATTCAAATATTTTAATTTTTTCCGCCAAAATGCTGAACCACTCCGGCCCTTACCATATCGGCCCCAAATTGATGTTCATCTGAAATTTTCCAAATTTTTCCCCTACACCCCTTTCTAAGGCAAATGGAGGTCAGGATCCTTCTCATGGCATGTAGGGACATTTATTGTGAGGAAACTAGCCTATTAAAATATTTTATTTTTTTCCGCCAAAATGCTGAACCACTCCGGCCCTTACCATTTCAGCGCCAAATTGATGTTTATCTGAAATTTTCCAATACTTGCCCCTACACCCCTTTCTAAGGCAAATGGAGGTCAGGATCCTTCTCATGGCATGTAGGGACATTTATTGTGAGGAAACTAGCCTATTCAAATATTTTATTTTTTTTCGCCAAAATGCTGAACCACTCCGGCCCTAAATTGATGTTCATCTGAAATTTTCCAAATTTTGCCCCTACACCCCTTTCTAAGGCAAATGGAGGTCAGGATCCTTCTCATGGCATGTAGGAGCATTTATTGTGAGGAAACTAGCCTATTCAAATTTTTTTTTTTTTTTCGCCAAAATGCTGAACCACTCCGGCCCTTACCATTTCGGCCCAAAATCAATGTTTATTCTAATTTTCCATATCTTGCCCCTACACCCCTTTCTAAGGCAAATGGAGGTCAGGATCCTTCTCATGGCATGTAGGGACATTTATTGTGGGGAAACTACTCTATTCAAATATTTTAATTTTTTCCGCCAAAATGCTGAACCACTCCGGCCCTTACCATTTCGGCCCCAAATTGATGTTTATCTGAAATTTTCCACATCTTGCCCCTACACCCCTTTCTAAGGCAAATGGAGGTCAGGATCCTTCTCATGGCATGTAGGGACATTTATTGTGGGGAAACTAGACTATTCAAATATTTTAATTTTTTCCGCCAAAATGCTGAACCACTCCGGCCCTTACCATATCGGCCCCAAATTGATGTTCATCTGAAATTTTCCAAATTTTGCCCCTACACCCTTTTCTAAGGCAAATGGAGGTCAGGATCCTTCTCATGGCATGTAGGAGCATTTATTGTGAGGAAACTAGCCTATTCAAATATTTTAATTTTTTCCGCCAAAATGCTGAACCACTCCGGCCCTTACCATATCGGCCCCAAATTGATGTTCATCTGAAATTTTCCAAATTTTTCCCCTACACCCCTTTCTAAGGCAAATGGAGGTCAGGATCCTTCTCATGGCATGTAGGGACATTTATTGTGAGGAAACTAGCCTATTAAAATATTTTATTTTTTTCCGCCAAAATGCTGAACCACTCCGGCCCTTACCATTTCAGCGCCAAATTTATGTTTATCTGAAATTTTCCAATACTTGCCCCTACACCCCTTTCTAAGGCAAATGGAGGTCAGGATCCTTCTCATGGCATGTAGGGACATTTATTGTGAGGAAACTAGCCTATTCAAATATTTTATTTTTTTTCGCCAAAATGCTGAACCACTCCGGCCCTTACCATTTCGGCCCCAAATTGATGTTCATCTGAAATTTTCCAAATTTTTCCCCTACACCCCTTTCTAAGGCAAATGGAGGTCAGGATCATTCTCATGGCATGTAGGGACATTTATTGTGAGGAAACTAGCCTATTCAAATATTTTAATTTTTTCCGCCAAAATGCTGAACCACTCCGGCCCTTACCATTTCGGCCCCAAATTGATGTTTATCTGAAATTTTCCAATACTTGCCCCTACACCCCTTTCTAAGGCAAATGGAGGTCAGGCTCCTTCTCATGGCATGTAGGGACATTTATTGTGAGGAAACTAGCCTATTCAAATATTTTTTTTTTTTTCGCCAAAATGCTGAACCACTCCGGCCCTTACCATATCGGACCCAAATTGATGTTCATCTGAAATTTTCCAAATCTTGCCCCTACACCCCTTTCTAAGGCAAATGGAGGTCAGGATCCTTCTCATGGCATGTAGGGACATTTATTGTGGGGAAACTAGCCTATTCAAATATTTTAATTTTTTCCGCCAAAATGCTGAACCACTCCGCCCCTAACCATATCGGCCCCAAATTGATGTTCATCTGAAATTTTCCAAATTTTTCCCCTACACCCCTTTCTAAGGCAAATGGAGGTCAGGATCATTCTCATGGCATGTAGGGACATTTATTGTGAGGAAACTAGCCTATTCAAATATTTTAATTTTTTCCGCCAAAATGCTGAACCACTCCGGCCCTTACCATTTCGGCCCCAAATTGATGTTTATCTGAAATTTTCCAATACTTGCCCCTACACCCCTTTCTAAGGCAAATGGAGGTCAGGCTCCTTCTCATGGCATGTAGGGACATTTATTGTGAGGAAACTAGCCTATTCAAATATTTTTTTTTTTTTCGCCAAAATGCTGAACCACTCCGGCCCTTACCATTTCGGCCCCAAATTGATGTTTATCTGAAATTTTCCAAATCTTTCCCCTACGCCCCTTTCTAAGGCAAATGGAGGTCAGGATCCTTCTCATGGCATGTAGGGACATTTATTGTGAGGAAACTAGCCTATTCAAATTTTTTTTTTTTTTTGCCAAAATGCTGAACCACTCCGGCCCTTACCATTTCGGCCCAAAATCAATGTTTATTCTAATTTTCCAAATCTTGCCCCTACACCCCTTTCTCAGGCAAATGGAGGTCAGGATCCTTCTCATGGCATGTAGGGACATTTAATGTGGGGAAACTACTCTATTCAAATATTTTAATTTTTTCCGCCAAAATGCTGAACCACTCCCGGCCCTTACCATTTCAGCGCCAAATTGATGTTTATCTGAAATTTTCCAAATCTTGCCCCTACACCCCTTTCTAAGGCAAATGGAGGTCAGGATCCTTCTCATGGCATGTAGGGACATTTATTGTGAGGAAACTAGCCTATTCAAATTTTTTTTTTTTTTTCGCCAAAATGCTGAACCACTCCGGCCCTTACCATTTCGGCCCCAAATTTATGTTTATCTGAAATTTTCCAATACTTGCCCCTACACCCCTTTCTAAGGCAAATGGAGGTCAGGATCCTTCTCATGGCATGTAGGGACATTTATTGTGAGGAAACTAGCCTATTCAAAAAAAAAATTTTTTTTCGCCAAAATGCTGAACCACTCCGGCCCTTACCATTTCGGCCCAAAATCAATGTTTATTCTAATTTTCCAAATCTTGCCCCTACACCCCTTTCTAAGGCAAATGGAGGTCAGGATCCTTCTCATGGCATGTAGGGACATTTATTGTGGGGAAACTACTCTATTCAAATATTTTAATTTTTTCCGCCAAAATGCTGAACCACTCCCGGCCCTTACCATTTCAGCGCCAAATTGATGTTTATCTGAAATTTTCCAAATCTTGCCCCTACACCCCTTTCTAAGGCAAATGGAGGTCAGGATCCTTCTCATGGCATGTAGGGACATTTATTGTGAGGAAACTAACCTATTCAAATTTTTTTTTTTTTTTTCGCCAAAATGCTGAACCACTCCGGCCCTTACCATTTCGGCCAAAAATCGATGTTTATTCTAAATTTACAATATTTGCCCCTACACCCTTTTCTAAGGCAAATGGAGGTCAGGATCCTTCTCATGGCATGTAGGAGCATTTATTGTGAGGAAACTAGCCTATTCAAATATTTTAATTTTTTCCGCCAAAATGCTGAACCACTCCGGCCCTTACCATATCGGCCCCAAATTGATGTTCATCTGAAATTTTCCAAATTTTGCCCCTACACCCCTTTCTAAGGCAAATGGAGGTCAGGATCCTTCTCATGGCATGTAGGGACATTTATTGTGAGGAAACTAGCCTATTCAAATATTTTATTTTTTTTCGCCAAAATGCTGAACCACTCCGGCCCTTACCATTTCGGCCCCAAATTGATGTTTATCTGAAATTTTCCAAATCTTGCCCCTACACCCCTTTCTAAGGCAAATGGAGGTCAGGATCCTTCTCATGGCATGTAGGAGCATTTATTGTGAGGAAACTAGCCTATTCAAATATTTTAATTTTTTCCGCCAAAATGCGGAACCACTCCGGCCCTTACCATATCGGACCCAAATTGATGTTCATCTGAAATTTTCCAAATCTTGCCCCTACACCCCTTTCTAAGGCAAATGGAGGTCAGGATCCTTCTCATGGCATGTAGGGACATTTATTGTGGGTAAACTAGCCTATTCAAATATTTTAATTTTTTCCGCCAAAATGCTGAACCACTCCGGCCCTTACCATATCGGCCCCAAATTGATGTTCATCTGAAATTTTCCAAATTTTTCCCCTACACCCCTTTCTAAGGCAAATGGAGGTCAGGATCATTCTCATGGCATGTAGGGACATTTATTGTGAGGAAACTAGCCTATTCAAATATTTTAATTTTTTCCGCCAAAATGCTGAACCACTCCGGCCCTTACCATTTCGGCCCCAAATTGATGTTTATCTGAAATTTTCCAATACTTGCCCCTACACCCCTTTCTAAGGCAAATGGAGGTCAGGCTCCTTCTCATGGCATGTAGGGACATTTATTGTGAGGAAACTAGCCTATTCAAATATTTTTTTTTTTTTCGCCAAAATGCTGAACCACTCCGGCCCTTACCATTTCGGCCCCAAATTGATGTTTATCTGAAATTTTCCAAATCTTGCCCCTACGCCCCTTTCTAAGGCAAATGGAGGTCAGGATCCTTCTCATGGCATGTAGGAGCATTTATTGTGAGGAAACTAGCCTATTCAAATATTTTAATTTTTTCCGCCAAAATGCTGAACCACTCCGGCCCTTACCATATCGGCCCCAAATTGATGTTCATCTGAAATTTTCCAAATTTTTCCCCTACACCCCTTTCTAAGGCAAATGGAGGTCAGGATCCTTCTCATGGCATGTAGGGACATTTATTGTGAGGAAACTAGCCTATTAAAATATTTTATTTTTTTCCGCCAAAATGCTGAACCACTCCGGCCCTTACCATTTCAGCGCCAAATTGATGTTTATCTGAAATTTTCCAATACTTGCCCCTACACCCCTTTCTAAGGCAAATGGAGGTCAGGATCCTTCTCATGGCATGTAGGGACATTTATTGTGAGGAAACTAGCCTATTCAAATATTTTATTTTTTTTCGCCAAAATGCTGAACCACTCCGGCCCTAAATTGATGTTCATCTGAAATTTTCCAAATTTTGCCCCTACACCCCTTTCTAAGGCAAATGGAGGTCAGGATCCTTCTCATGGCATGTAGGAGCATTTATTGTGAGGAAACTAGCCTATTCAAATTTTTTTTTTTTTTTCGCCAAAATGCTGAACCACTCCGGCCCTTACCATTTCGGCCCAAAATCAATGTTTATTCTAATTTTCCATATCTTGCCCCTACACCCCTTTCTAAGGCAAATGGAGGTCAGGATCCTTCTCATGGCATGTAGGGACATTTATTGTGGGGAAACTACTCTATTCAAATATTTTAATTTTTTCCGCCAAAATGCTGAACCACTCCGGCCCTTACCATTTCGGCCCCAAATTGATGTTTATCTGAAATTTTCCACATCTTGCCCCTACACCCCTTTCTAAGGCAAATGGAGGTCAGGATCCTTCTCATGGCATGTAGGGACATTTATTGTGGGGAAACTAGCCTATTCAAATATTTTAATTTTTTCCGCCAAAATGCTGAACCACTCCGGCCCTTACCATATCGGCCCCAAATTGATGTTCATCTGAAATTTTCCAAATTTTGCCCCTACACCCCTTTCTAAGGCAAATGGAGGTCAGGATCATTCTCATGGCATGTAGGGACATTTATTGTGAGGAAACTAGCCTATTCAAATATTTTAATTTTTTCCGCCAAAATGCTGAACCACTCCGGCCCTTACCATTTCGGCCCCAAATTGATGTTTATCTGAAATTTTCCAATACTTGCCCCTACACCCCTTTCTAAGGCAAATGGAGGTCAGGCTCCTTCTCATGGCATGTAGGGACATTTATTGTGAGGAAACTAGCCTATTCAAATATTTTTTTTTTTTTCGCCAAAATGCTGAACCACTCCGGCCCTTACCATTTCGGCCCCAAATTGATGTTTATCTGAAATTTTCCAAATCTTTCCCCTACGCCCCTTTCTAAGGCAAATGGAGGTCAGGATCCTTCTCATGGCATGTAGGGACATTTATTGTGAGGAAACTAGCCTATTCAAATTTTTTTTTTTTTTTGCCAAAATGCTGAACCACTCCGGCCCTTACCATTTCGGCCCAAAATCAATGTTTATTCTAATTTTCCAAATCTTGCCCCTACACCCCTTTCTCAGGCAAATGGAGGTCAGGATCCTTCTCATGGCATGTAGGGACATTTAATGTGGGGAAACTACTCTATTCAAATATTTTAATTTTTTCCGCCAAAATGCTGAACCACTCCCGGCCCTTACCATTTCAGCGCCAAATTGATGTTTATCTGAAATTTTCCAAATCTTGCCCCTACACCCCTTTCTAAGGCAAATGGAGGTCAGGATCCTTCTCATGGCATGTAGGGACATTTATTGTGAGGAAACTAGCCTATTCAAATTTTTTTTTTTTTTTTCGCCAAAATGCTGAACCACTCCGGCCCTTACCATTTCGGCCCCAAATTTATGTTTATCTGAAATTTTCCAATACTTGCCCCTACACCCCTTTCTAAGGCAAATGGAGGTCAGGATCCTTCTCATGGCATGTAGGGACATTTATTGTGAGGAAACTAGCCTATTCAAAAAAAAAATTTTTTTTCGCCAAAATGCTGAACCACTCCGGCCCTTACCATTTCGGCCCAAAATCAATGTTTATTCTAATTTTCCAAATCTTGCCCCTACACCCCTTTCTAAGGCAAATGGAGGTCAGGATCCTTCTCATGGCATGTAGGGACATTTATTGTGGGGAAACTACTCTATTCAAATATTTTAATTTTTTCCGCCAAAATGCTGAACCACTCCCGGCCCTTACCATTTCAGCGCCAAATTGATGTTTATCTGAAATTTTCCAAATCTTGCCCCTACACCCCTTTCTAAGGCAAATGGAGGTCAGGATCCTTCTCATGGCATGTAGGGACATTTATTGTGAGGAAACTAACCTATTCAAATTTTTTTTTTTTTTTTCGCCAAAATGCTGAACCACTCCGGCCCTTACCATTTCGGCCAAAAATCGATGTTTATTCTAAATTTACAATATTTGCCCCTACACCCTTTTCTAAGGCAAATGGAGGTCAGGATCCTTCTCATGGCATGTAGGAGCATTTATTGTGAGGAAACTAGCCTATTCAAATATTTTAATTTTTTCCGCCAAAATGCTGAACCACTCCGGCCCTTACCATATCGGCCCCAAATTGATGTTCATCTGAAATTTTCCAAATTTTGCCCCTACACCCCTTTCTAAGGCAAATGGAGGTCAGGATCCTTCTCATGGCATGTAGGGACATTTATTGTGAGGAAACTAGCCTATTCAAATATTTTATTTTTTTTCGCCAAAATGCTGAACCACTCCGGCCCTTACCATTTCGGCCCCAAATTGATGTTTATCTGAAATTTTCCAAATCTTGCCCCTACACCCCTTTCTAAGGCAAATGGAGGTCAGGATCCTTCTCATGGCATGTAGGAGCATTTATTGTGAGGAAACTAGCCTATTCAAATATTTTAATTTTTTCCGCCAAAATGCGGAACCACTCCGGCCCTTACCATATCGGACCCAAATTGATGTTCATCTGAAATTTTCCAAATCTTGCCCCTACACCCCTTTCTAAGGCAAATGGAGGTCAGGATCCTTCTCATGGCATGTAGGGACATTTATTGTGGGTAAACTAGCCTATTCAAATATTTTAATTTTTTCCGCCAAAATGCTGAACCACTCCGGCCCTTACCATATCGGCCCCAAATTGATGTTCATCTGAAATTTTCCAAATTTTTCCCCTACACCCCTTTCTAAGGCAAATGGAGGTCAGGATCATTCTCATGGCATGTAGGGACATTTATTGTGAGGAAACTAGCCTATTCAAATATTTTAATTTTTTCCGCCAAAATGCTGAACCACTCCGGCCCTTACCATTTCGGCCCCAAATTGATGTTTATCTGAAATTTTCCAATACTTGCCCCTACACCCCTTTCTAAGGCAAATGGAGGTCAGGCTCCTTCTCATGGCATGTAGGGACATTTATTGTGAGGAAACTAGCCTATTCAAATATTTTTTTTTTTTTCGCCAAAATGCTGAACCACTCCGGCCCTTACCATTTCGGCCCCAAATTGATGTTTATCTGAAATTTTCCAAATCTTGCCCCTACGCCCCTTTCTAAGGCAAATGGAGGTCAGGATCCTTCTCATGGCATGTAGGAGCATTTATTGTGAGGAAACTAGCCTATTCAAATATTTTAATTTTTTCCGCCAAAATGCTGAACCACTCCGGCCCTTACCATATCGGCCCCAAATTGATGTTCATCTGAAATTTTCCAAATTTTTCCCCTACACCCCTTTCTAAGGCAAATGGAGGTCAGGATCCTTCTCATGGCATGTAGGGACATTTATTGTGAGGAAACTAGCCTATTAAAATATTTTATTTTTTTCCGCCAAAATGCTGAACCACTCCGGCCCTTACCATTTCAGCGCCAAATTGATGTTTATCTGAAATTTTCCAATACTTGCCCCTACACCCCTTTCTAAGGCAAATGGAGGTCAGGATCCTTCTCATGGCATGTAGGGACATTTATTGTGAGGAAACTAGCCTATTCAAATATTTTATTTTTTTTCGCCAAAATGCTGAACCACTCCGGCCCTAAATTGATGTTCATCTGAAATTTTCCAAATTTTGCCCCTACACCCCTTTCTAAGGCAAATGGAGGTCAGGATCCTTCTCATGGCATGTAGGAGCATTTATTGTGAGGAAACTAGCCTATTCAAATTTTTTTTTTTTTTTCGCCAAAATGCTGAACCACTCCGGCCCTTACCATTTCGGCCCAAAATCAATGTTTATTCTAATTTTCCATATCTTGCCCCTACACCCCTTTCTAAGGCAAATGGAGGTCAGGATCCTTCTCATGGCATGTAGGGACATTTATTGTGGGGAAACTACTCTATTCAAATATTTTAATTTTTTCCGCCAAAATGCTGAACCACTCCGGCCCTTACCATTTCGGCCCCAAATTGATGTTTATCTGAAATTTTCCACATCTTGCCCCTACACCCCTTTCTAAGGCAAATGGAGGTCAGGATCCTTCTCATGGCATGTAGGGACATTTATTGTGGGGAAACTAGCCTATTCAAATATTTTAATTTTTTCCGCCAAAATGCTGAACCACTCCGGCCCTTACCATATCGGCCCCAAATTGATGTTCATCTGAAATTTTCCAAATTTTGCCCCTACACCCCTTTCTAAGGCAAATGGAGGTCAGGATCCTTCTCATGGCATGTAGGGACATTTATTGTGGGGAAACTACTCTATTCAAATATTTTAATTTTTTCCGCCAAAATGCTGAACCACTCCCGGCCCTTACCATTTCAGCCCAAATCAATGTTTATTCTAAATTTACAATATTTGTCCCTACACCCTTTTCTAAGGCAAATGGAGGTCAGGATCCTTCTCATGGCATGTAGGAGCATTTATTGTGAGGAAACTAGCATATTCAAATATTTTAATTTTTTCCGCCAAAATGCTGAACCACTCCGGCCCTTACCATATCGGACCCAAATTGATGTTCATCTGAAATTTTCCAAATCTTGCCCCTACACCCCTTTCTAAGGCAAATGGAGGTCAGGATCCTTCTCATGGCATGTAGGGACATTTATTGTGGGGAAACTAGCCTATTCAAATATTTTAATTTTTTCCGCCAAAATGCTGAACCACTCCGGCCCTTACCATATCGGCCCCAAATTGATGTTCATCTGAAATTTTCCAATACTTGCCCCTACACCCCTTTCTAAGGCAAATGGAGGTCAGGATCCTTCTCATGGCATGTAGGGACATTTATTGTGAGGAAACTAGCCTATTCAAATTTTTTTTTTTTTTTCGCCAAAATGCTGAACCACTCCGGCCCTTACCATTTCGGCCAAAAATCGATGTTTATTCTAAATTTACAATATTTGCCCCTACACCCTTTTCTAAGGCAAATGGAGGTCAGGATCCTTCTCATGGCATGTAGGAGCATTTATTGTGAGGAAACTAGCCTATTCAAATATTTTATTTTTTTTCGCCAAAATGCTGAACCACTCCGGCCCTTACCATTTCGGCCCCAAATTGATGTTTATCTGAAATTTTCCAAATCTTGCCCCTACGCCCCTTTCTAAGGCAAATGGAGGTCAGGATCCTTCTCATGGCATGTAGGGGCATTTATTGTGAGGAAACTAGCCTATTCAAAAAAATTTTTTTTTTTCGCCAAAATGCTGAACCACTCCGGCCCTTACCATTTCGGCCCAAAATCAATGTTTATTCTAATTTTCCAAATCTTGCCCCTACACCCCTTTCTAAGGCAAATGGAGGTCAGGATCCTTCTCATGGCATGTAGGGACATTTATTGTGGGGAAACTACTCTATTCAAATATTTTAATTTTTTCCGCCAAAATGCTGAACCACTCCCGGCCCTTACCATTTCAGCGCCAAATTGATGTTTATCTGAAATTTTCCAAATCTTGCCCCTACACCCCTTTCTAAGGCAAATGGAGGTCAGGATCCTTCTCATGGCATGTAGGGACATTTATTGTGAGGAAACTAACCTATTCAAATTTTTTTTTTTTTTTTCGCCAAAATGCTGAACCACTCCGGCCCTTACCATTTCGGCCAAAAATCGATGTTTATTCTAAATTTACAATATTTGCCCCTACACCCTTTTCTAAGGCAAATGGAGGTCAGGATCCTTCTCATGGCATGTAGGGACATTTATTGTGAGGAAACTAGCCTATTCAAAAAAAAAATTTTTTTTCGCCAAAATGCTGAACCACTCCGGCCCTTACCATTTCGGCCCAAAATCAATGTTTATTCTAATTTTCCAAATCTTGCCCCTACACCCCTTTCTAAGGCAAATGGAGGTCAGGATCCTTCTCATGGCATGTAGGGACATTTATTGTGGGGAAACTACTCTATTCAAATATTTTAATTTTTTCCGCCAAAATGCTGAACCACTCCCGGCCCTTACCATTTCAGCGCCAAATTGATGTTTATCTGAAATTTTCCAAATCTTGCCCCTACACCCCTTTCTAAGGCAAATGGAGGTCAGGATCCTTCTCATGGCATGTAGGGACATTTATTGTGAGGAAACTAACCTATTCAAATTTTTTTTTTTTTTTCGCCAAAATGCTGAACCACTCCGGCCCTTACCATTTCGGCCAAAAATCGATGTTTATTCTAAATTTACAATATTTGCCCCTACACCCTTTTCTAAGGCAAATGGAGGTCAGGATCCTTCTCATGGCATGTAGGAGCATTTATTGTGAGGAAACTAGCCTATTCAAATATTTTAATTTTTTCCGCCAAAATGCTGAACCACTCCGGCCCTTACCATATCGGCCCCAAATTGATGTTCATCTGAAATTTTCCAAATTTTGCCCCTACACCCCTTTCTAAGGCAAATGGAGGTCAGGATCCTTCTCATGGCATGTAGGGACATTTATTGTGAGGAAACTAGCCTATTCAAATATTTTATTTTTTTTCGCCAAAATGCTGAACCACTCCGGCCCTTACCATTTCGGCCCCAAATTGATGTTTATCTGAAATTTTCCAAATCTTGCCCCTACACCCCTTTCTAAGGCAAATGGAGGTCAGGATCCTTCTCATGGCATGTAGGAGCATTTATTGTGAGGAAACTAGCCTATTCAAATATTTTAATTTTTTCCGCCAAAATGCGGAACCACTCCGGCCCTTACCATATCGGACCCAAATTGATGTTCATCTGAAATTTTCCAAATCTTGCCCCTACACCCCTTTCTAAGGCAAATGGAGGTCAGGATCCTTCTCATGGCATGTAGGGACATTTATTGTGGGTAAACTAGCCTATTCAAATATTTTAATTTTTTCCGCCAAAATGCTGAACCACTCCGGCCCTTACCATATCGGCCCCAAATTGATGTTCATCTGAAATTTTCCAAATTTTTCCCCTACACCCCTTTCTAAGGCAAATGGAGGTCAGGATCATTCTCATGGCATGTAGGGACATTTATTGTGAGGAAACTAGCCTATTCAAATATTTTAATTTTTTCCGCCAAAATGCTGAACCACTCCGGCCCTTACCATTTCGGCCCCAAATTGATGTTTATCTGAAATTTTCCAATACTTGCCCCTACACCCCTTTCTAAGGCAAATGGAGGTCAGGCTCCTTCTCATGGCATGTAGGGACATTTATTGTGAGGAAACTAGCCTATTCAAATATTTTTTTTTTTTTCGCCAAAATGCTGAACCACTCCGGCCCTTACCATTTCGGCCCCAAATTGATGTTTATCTGAAATTTTCCAAATCTTGCCCCTACGCCCCTTTCTAAGGCAAATGGAGGTCAGGATCCTTCTCATGGCATGTAGGGACATTTATTGTGAGGAAACTAGCCTATTCAAATATTTTAATTTTTTTCGCCAAAATGCTGAACCACTCCGGCCCTTACCATTTCGGCCAAAAATCGATGTTTATTCTAAATTTACAATATTTGCCCCTACACCCTTTTCTAAGGCAAATGGAGGTCAGGATCCTTCTCATGGCATGTAGGGACATTTATTGTGAGGAAACTAGCCTATTCAAAAAAAAAATTTTTTTTCGCCAAAATGCTGAACCACTCCGGCCCTTACCATTTCGGCCCAAAATCAATGTTTATTCTAATTTTCCAAATCTTGCCCCTACACCCCTTTCTAAGGCAAATGGAGGTCAGGATCCTTCTCATGGCATGTAGGGACATTTATTGTGGGGAAACTACTCTATTCAAATATTTTAATTTTTTCCGCCAAAATGCTGAACCACTCCCGGCCCTTACCATTTCAGCGCCAAATTGATGTTTATCTGAAATTTTCCAAATCTTGCCCCTACACCCCTTTCTAAGGCAAATGGAGGTCAGGATCCTTCTCATGGCATGTAGGGACATTTATTGTGAGGAAACTAACCTATTCAAATTTTTTTTTTTTTTTTCGCCAAAATGCTGAACCACTCCGGCCCTTACCATTTCGGCCAAAAATCGATGTTTATTCTAAATTTACAATATTTGCCCCTACACCCTTTTCTAAGGCAAATGGAGGTCAGGATCCTTCTCATGGCATGTAGGAGCATTTATTGTGAGGAAACTAGCCTATTCAAATATTTTAATTTTTTCCGCCAAAATGCTGAACCACTCCGGCCCTTACCATATCGGCCCCAAATTGATGTTCATCTGAAATTTTCCAAATTTTGCCCCTACACCCCTTTCTAAGGCAAATGGAGGTCAGGATCCTTCTCATGGCATGTAGGGACATTTATTGTGAGGAAACTAGCCTATTCAAATATTTTATTTTTTTTCGCCAAAATGCTGAACCACTCCGGCCCTTACCATTTCGGCCCCAAATTGATGTTTATCTGAAATTTTCCAAATCTTGCCCCTACACCCCTTTCTAAGGCAAATGGAGGTCAGGATCCTTCTCATGGCATGTAGGAGCATTTATTGTGAGGAAACTAGCCTATTCAAATATTTTAATTTTTTCCGCCAAAATGCGGAACCACTCCGGCCCTTACCATATCGGACCCAAATTGATGTTCATCTGAAATTTTCCAAATCTTGCCCCTACACCCCTTTCTAAGGCAAATGGAGGTCAGGATCCTTCTCATGGCATGTAGGGACATTTATTGTGGGTAAACTAGCCTATTCAAATATTTTAATTTTTTCCGCCAAAATGCTGAACCACTCCGGCCCTTACCATATCGGCCCCAAATTGATGTTCATCTGAAATTTTCCAAATTTTTCCCCTACACCCCTTTCTAAGGCAAATGGAGGTCAGGATCATTCTCATGGCATGTAGGGACATTTATTGTGAGGAAACTAGCCTATTCAAATATTTTAATTTTTTCCGCCAAAATGCTGAACCACTCCGGCCCTTACCATTTCGGCCCCAAATTGATGTTTATCTGAAATTTTCCAATACTTGCCCCTACACCCCTTTCTAAGGCAAATGGAGGTCAGGCTCCTTCTCATGGCATGTAGGGACATTTATTGTGAGGAAACTAGCCTATTCAAATATTTTTTTTTTTTTCGCCAAAATGCTGAACCACTCCGGCCCTTACCATTTCGGCCCCAAATTGATGTTTATCTGAAATTTTCCAAATCTTGCCCCTACGCCCCTTTCTAAGGCAAATGGAGGTCAGGATCCTTCTCATGGCATGTAGGAGCATTTATTGTGAGGAAACTAGCCTATTCAAATATTTTAATTTTTTCCGCCAAAATGCTGAACCACTCCGGCCCTTACCATATCGGCCCCAAATTGATGTTCATCTGAAATTTTCCAAATTTTTCCCCTACACCCCTTTCTAAGGCAAATGGAGGTCAGGATCCTTCTCATGGCATGTAGGGACATTTATTGTGAGGAAACTAGCCTATTAAAATATTTTATTTTTTTTCCGCCAAAATGCTGAACCACTCCGGCCCTTACCATTTCAGCGCCAAATTGATGTTTATCTGAAATTTTCCAATACTTGCCCCTACACCCCTTTCTAAGGCAAATGGAGGTCAGGATCCTTCTCATGGCATGTAGGGACATTTATTGGGAGGAAACTAGCCTATTCAAATATTTTATTTTTTTTCGCCAAAATGCTGAACCACTCCGGCCCTAAATTGATGTTCATCTGAAATTTTCCAAATTTTGCCCCTACACCCCTTTCTAAGGCAAATGGAGGTCAGGATCCTTCTCATGGCATGTAGGAGCATTTATTGTGAGGAAACTAGCCTATTCAAATTTTTTTTTTTTTTTCGCCAAAATGCTGAACCACTCCGGCCCTTACCATTTCGGCCCAAAATCAATGTTTATTCTAATTTTCCATATCTTGCCCCTACACCCCTTTCTAAGGCAAATGGAGGTCAGGATCCTTCTCATGGCATGTAGGGACATTTATTGTGGGGAAACTACTCTATTCAAATATTTTAATTTTTTCCGCCAAAATGCTGAACCACTCCGGCCCTTACCATTTCGGCCCCAAATTGATGTTTATCTGAAATTTTCCACATCTTGCCCCTACACCCCTTTCTAAGGCAAATGGAGGTCAGGATCCTTCTCATGGCATGTAGGGACATTTATTGTGGGTAAACTAGCCTATTCAAATATTTTAATTTTTTCCGCCAAAATGCTGAACCACTCCGGCCCTTACCATATCGGCCCCAAATTGATGTTCATCTGAAATTTTCCAAATTTTGCCCCTACACCCCTTTCTAAGGCAAATGGAGGTCAGGATCCTTCTCATGGCATGTAGGGACATTTATTGTGGGGAAACTACTCTATTCAAATATTTTAATTTTTTCCGCCAAAATGCTGAACCACTCCCGGCCCTTACCATTTCAGCCCAAATCAATGTTTATTCTAAATTTACAATATTTGTCCCTACACCCTTTTCTAAGGCAAATGGAGGTCAGGATCCTTCTCATGGCATGTAGGAGCATTTATTGTGAGGAAACTAGCATATTCAAATATTTTAATTTTTTCCGCCAAAATGCTGAACCACTCCGGCCCTTACCATATCGGACCCAAATTGATGTTCATCTGAAATTTTCCAAATCTTGCCCCTACACCCCTTTCTAAGGCAAATGGAGGTCAGGATCCTTCTCATGGCATGTAGGGACATTTATTGTGGGGAAACTAGCCTATTCAAATATTTTAATTTTTTCCGCCAAAATGCTGAACCACTCCGGCCCTTACCATATCGGCCCCAAATTGATGTTCATCTGAAATTTTCCAATACTTGCCCCTACACCCCTTTCTAAGGCAAATGGAGGTCAGGATCCTTCTCATGGCATGTAGGGACATTTATTGTGAGGAAACTAGCCTATTCAAATTTTTTTTTTTTTTTCGCCAAAATGCTGAACCACTCCGGCCCTTACCATTTCGGCCAAAAATCGATGTTTATTCTAAATTTACAATATTTGCCCCTACACCCTTTTCTAAGGCAAATGGAGGTCAGGATCCTTCTCATGGCATGTAGGAGCATTTATTGTGAGGAAACTAGCCTATTCAAATATTTTATTTTTTTTCGCCAAAATGCTGAACCACTCCGGCCCTTACCATTTCGGCCCCAAATTGATGTTTATCTGAAATTTTCCAAATCTTGCCCCTACGCCCCTTTCTAAGGCAAATGGAGGTCAGGATCCTTCTCATGGCATGTAGGGACATTTATTGTGAGGAAACTAGCCTATTCAAAAATTTATTTTTTTTTCGCCAAAATGCTGAACCACTCCGGCCCTTACCATTTCGGCCCAAAATCAATGTTTATTCTAATTTTCCAAATCTTGCCCCTACACCCCTTTCTAAGGCAAATGGAGGTACATTTATTGTGGGGAAACTACTCTATTCAAATATTTTAATTTTTTCCGCCAAAATGCTGAACCACTCCCGGCCCTTACCATTTCAGCGCCAAATTGATGTTTATCTGAAATTTTCCAAATCTTGCCCCTACACCCCTTTCTAAGGCAAATGGAGGTCAGGATCCTTCTCATGGCATGTAGGGACATTTATTGTGAGGAAACTAACCTATTCAAATTTTTTTTTTTTTTTTCGCCAAAATGCTGAACCACTCCGGCCCTTACCATTTCGGCCAAAAATCGATGTTTATTCTAAATTTACAATATTTGCCCCTACACCCTTTTCTAAGGCAAATGGAGGTCAGGATCCTTCTCATGGCATGTAGGAGCATTTATTGTGAGGAAACTAGCCTATTCAAATATTTTAATTTTTTCCGCCAAAATGCTGAACCACTCCGGCCCTTACCATATCGGCCCCAAATTGATGTTCATCTGAAATTTTCCAAATTTTTCCCCTACACCCCTTTCTAAGGCAAATGGAGGTCAGGATCCTTCTCATGGCATGTAGGGACATTTATTGTGAGGAAACTAGCCTATTAAAATATTTTATTTTTTTCCGCCAAAATGCTGAACCACTCCGGCCCTTACCATTTCAGCGCCAAATTGATGTTTATCTGAAATTTTCCAATACTTGCCCCTACACCCCTTTCTAAGGCAAATGGAGGTCAGGCTCCTTCTCATGGCATGTAGGGACATTTATTGTGAGGAAACTAGCCTATTCAAATATTTTTTTTTTTTTCGCCAAAATGCTGAACCACTCCGGCCCTTACCATTTCGGCCCCAAATTGATGTTTATCTGAAATTTTCCAAATCTTGCCCCTACGCCCCTTTCTAAGGCAAATGGAGGTCAGGATCCTTCTCATGGCATGTAGGGACATTTATTGTGAATAACTAGCCTATTCAAATTTTTTTTTTTTTTTGCCAAAATGCTGAACCACTCCGGCCCTTACCATTTCGGCCCAAAATCAATATTTATTCTAATTTTCCAAATCTTGCCCCTACACCCCTTTCTCAGGCAAATGGAGGTCAGGATCCTTCTCATGGCATGTAGGGACATTTAATGTGGGGAAACTACTCTATTCAAATATTTTAATTTTTTCCGCCAAAATGCTGAACCACTCCCGGCCCTTACCATTTCAGCGCCAAATTGATGTTTATCTGAAATTTTCCAAATCTTGCCCCTACACCCCTTTCTAAGGCAAATGGAGGTCAGGATCCTTCTCATGGCATGTAGGGACATTTATTGTGAGGAAACTAGCCTATTCAAATTTTTTTTTTTTTTTTCGCCAAAATGCTGAACCACTCCGGCCCTTACCATTTCGGCCCCAAATTTATGTTTATCTGAAATTTTCCAATACTTGCCCCTACACCCCTTTCTAAGGCAAATGGAGGTCAGGATCCTTCTCATGGCATGTAGGGACATTTATTGTGAGGAAACTAGCCTATTCAAATATTTTATTTTTTTTCGCCAAAATGCTGAACCACTCCGGCCCTTACCATTTCGGCCCCAAATTGATGTTTATCTGAAATTTTCCAAATCTTGCCCCTACGCCCCTTTCTAAGGCAAATGGAGGTCAGGATCCTTCTCATGGCATGTAGGGACATTTATTGTGAGGAAACTAGCCTATTCAAATTTTTTTTTTTTTTCGCCAAAATGCTGAACCACTCCGGCCCTTACCATTTCGGCCCAAAATCAATGTTTATTCTAATTTTCCAAATCTTGCCCCTACACCCCTTTCTAAGGCAAATGGAGGTCAGGATCCTTCTCATGGCATGTAGGGACATTTATTGTGGGGAAACTACTCTATTCAAATATTTTAATTTTTTCCGCCAAAATGCTGAACCACTCCCGGCCCTTACCATTTCAGCGCCAAATTGATGTTTATCTGAAATTTTCCAAATCTTGCCCCTACACCCCTTTCTAAGGCAAATGGAGGTCAGGATCCTTCTCATGGCATGTAGGGACATTTATTGTGAGGAAACTAACCTATTCAAATTTTTTTTTTTTTTTTCGCCAAAATGCTGAACCACTCCGGCCCTTACCATTTCGGCCAAAAATCGATGTTTATTCTAAATTTACAATATTTGCCCCTACACCCTTTTCTAAGGCAAATGGAGGTCAGGATCCTTCTCATGGCATGTAGGAGCATTTATTGTGAGGAAACTAGCCTATTCAAATATTTTAATTTTTTCCGCCAAAATGCTGAACCACCGCGGCCCTTACCATATCGGCCCCAAATTGATGTTCATCTGAAATTTTCCAAATTTTTCCCCTACACCCCTTTCTAAGGCAAATGGAGGTCAGGATCCTTCTCATGGCATGTAGGGACATTTATTGTGAGGAAACTAGCCTATTAAAATATTTTATTTTTTTCCGCCAAAATGCTGAACCACTCCGGCCCTTACCATTTCAGCGCCAAATTGATGTTTATCTGAAATTTTCCAATACTTGCCCCTACACCCCTTTCTAAGGCAAATGGAGGTCAGGATCCTTCTCATGGCATGTAGGGACATTTATTGTGAGGAAACTAGCCTATTCAAATATTTTATTTTTTTTCGCCAAAATGCTGAACCACTCCGGCCCTTACCATTTCGGCCCCAAATTGATGTTTATCTGAAATTTTCCACATCTTGCCCCTACACCCCTTTCTAAGGCAAATGGAGGTCAGGATCCTTCTCATGGCATGTAGGGACATTTATTGTGGGGAAACTAGCCTATTCAAATATTTTAATTTTTTCCGCCAAAATGCTGAACCACTCCGGCCCTTACCATATCGGCCCCAAATTGATGTTCATCTGAAATTTTCCAAATTTTGCCCCTACACCCCTTTCTAAGGCAAATGGAGGTCAGGATCCTTCTCATGGCATGTAGGGACATTTATTGTGGGGAAACTACTCTATTCAAATATTTTAATTTTTTCCGCCAAAATGCTGAACCACTCCCGGCCCTTACCATTTCAGCCCAAATCAATGTTTATTCTAAATTTACAATATTTGTCCCTACACCCTTTTCTAAGGCAAATGGAGGTCAGGATCCTTCTCATGGCATGTAGGAGCATTTATTGTGAGGAAACTAGCATATTCAAATATTTTAATTTTTTCCGCCAAAATGCGGAACCACTCCGGCCCTTACCATATCGGACCCAAATTGATGTTCATCTGAAATTTTCCAAATCTTGCCCCTACACCCCTTTCTAAGGCAAATGGAGGTCAGGATCCTTCTCATGGCATGTAGGGACATTTATTGTGGGGAAACTAGCCTATTCAAATATTTTAATTTTTTCCGCCAAAATGCTGAACCACTCCGGCCCTTACCATATCGGCCCCAAATTGATGTTCATCTGAAATTTTCCAAATTTTTCCCCTACACCCCTTTCTAAGGCAAATGGAGGTCAGGATCATTCTCATGGCATGTAGGGACATTTATTGTGAGGAAACTAGCCTATTAAAATATTTTATTTTTTTCCGCCAAAATGCTGAACCACTCCGGCCCTTACCATTTCAGCGCCAAATTGATGTTTATCTGAAATTTTCCAATACTTGCCCCTACACCCCTTTCTAAGGCAAATGGAGGTCAGGATCCTTCTCATGGCATGTAGGGACATTTATTGTGAGGAAACTAGCCTATTCAAATTTTTTTTTTTTTTCGCCAAAATGCTGAACCACTCCGGCCCTTACCATTTCGGCCAAAAATCGATGTTTATTCTAAATTTACAATATTTGCCCCTACACCCTTTTCTAAGGCAAATGGAGGTCAGGATCCTTCTCATGGCATGTAGGAGCATTTATTGTGAGGAAACTAGCCTATTCAAATATTTTATTTTTTTTCGCCAAAATGCTGAACCACTCCGGCCCTTACCATTTCGGCCCCAAATTGATGTTTATCTGAAATTTTCCAAATCTTGCCCCTACGCCCCTTTCTAAGGCAAATGGAGGTCAGGATCCTTCTCATGGCATGTAGGGACATTTATTGTGAGGAAACTAGCCTATTCAAAATTTTTTTTTTTTTTCGCCAAAATGCTGAACCACTCCGGCCCTTACCATTTCGGCCCAAAATCAATGTTTATTCTAATTTTCCAAATCTTGCCCCTACACCCCTTTCTAAGGCAAATGGAGGTCAGGATCCTTCTCATGGCATGTAGGGACATTTATTGTGGGGAAACTACTCTATTCAAATATTTTAATTTTTTCCGCCAAAATGCTGAACCACTCCCGGCCCTTACCATTTCAGCGCCAAATTGATGTTTATCTGAAATTTTCCAAATCTTGCCCCTACACCCCTTTCTAAGGCAAATGGAGGTCAGGATCCTTCTCATGGCATGTAGGGACATTTATTGTGAGGAAACTAACCTATTCAAATTTTTTTTTTTTTTTTCGCCAAAATGCTGAACCACTCCGGCCCTTACCATTTCGGCCAAAAATCGATGTTTATTCTAAATTTACAATATTTGCCCCTACACCCTTTTCTAAGGCAAATGGAGGTCAGGATCCTTCTCATGGCATGTAGGAGCATTTATTGTGAGGAAACTAGCCTATTCAAATATTTTAATTTTTTCCGCCAAAATGCTGAACCACTCCGGCCCTTACCATATCGGCCCCAAATTGATGTTCATCTGAAATTTTCCAAATTTTTCCCCTACACCCCTTTCTAAGGCAAATGGAGGTCAGGATCCTTCTCATGGCATGTAGGGACATTTATTGTGAGGAAACTAGCCTATTAAAATATTTTATTTTTTTCCGCCAAAATGCTGAACCACTCCGGCCCTTACCATTTCAGCGCCAAATTGATGTTTATCTGAAATTTTCCAATACTTGCCCCTACACCCCTTTCTAAGGCAAATGGAGGTCAGGATCCTTCTCATGGCATGTAGGGACATTTATTGTGAGGAAACTAGCCTATTCAAATATTTTATTTTTTTTCGCCAAAATGCTGAACCACTCCGGCCCTTACCATTTCGGCCCCAAATTGATGTTTATCTGAAATTTTCCACATCTTGCCCCTACACCCCTTTCTAAGGCAAATGGAGGTCAGGATCCTTCTCATGGCATGTAGGGACATTTATTGTGGGGAAACTAGCCTATTCAAATATTTTAATTTTTTCCGCCAAAATGCTGAACCACTCCGGCCCTTACCATATCGGCCCCAAATTGATGTTCATCTGAAATTTTCCAAATTTTGCACCTACACCCCTTTCTAAGGCAAATGGAGGTCAGGATCCTTCTCATGGCATGTAGGGACATTTATTGTGGGGAAACTACTCTATTCAAATATTTTAATTTTTTCCGCCAAAATGCTGAACCACTCCCGGCCCTTACCATTTCAGCCCAAATCAATGTTTATTCTAAATTTACAATATTTGTCCCTACACCCTTTTCTAAGGCAAATGGAGGTCAGGATCCTTCTCATGGCATGTAGGAGCATTTATTGTGAGGAAACTAGCATATTCAAATATTTTAATTTTTTCCGCCAAAATGCGGAACCACTCCGGCCCTTACCATATCGGACCCAAATTGATGTTCATCTGAAATTTTCCAAATCTTGCCCCTACACCCCTTTCTAAGGCAAATGGAGGTCAGGATCCTTCTCATGGCATGTAGGGACATTTATTGTGGGGAAACTAGCCTATTCAAATATTTTAATTTTTTCCGCCAAAATGCTGAACCACTCCGGCCCTTACCATATCGGCCCCAAATTGATGTTCATCTGAAATTTTCCAAATTTTTCCCCTACACCCCTTTCTAAGGCAAATGGAGGTCAGGATCATTCTCATGGCATGTAGGGACATTTATTGTGAGGAAACTAGCCTATTAAAATATTTTATTTTTTTCCGCCAAAATGCTGAACCACTCCGGCCCTTACCATTTCAGCGCCAAATTGATGTTTATCTGAAATTTTCCAATACTTGCCCCTACACCCCTTTCTAAGGCAAATGGAGGTCAGGATCCTTCTCATGGCATGTAGGGACATTTATTGTGAGGAAACTAGCCTATTCAAATTTTTTTTTTTTTTTTCGCCAAAGTGCTGAACCACTCCGGCCCTTACCATTTCGGCCAAAAATCGATGTTTATTCTAAATTTACAATATTTGCCCCTACACCCTTTTCTAAGGCAAATGGAGGTCAGGATCCTTCTCATGGCATGTAGGAGCATTTATTGTGAGGAAACTAGCCTATTCAAATATTTTAATTTTTTCCGCCAAAATGCTGAACCACTCCGGCCCTTACCATTTCGGCCCCAAATTGATGTTTATCTGAAATTTTCCAATACTTGCCCCTACGCCCCTTTCTAAGGCAAATGGAGGTCAGGATCCTTCTCATGGCATGTAGTAGCATTTATTGTGAGGAAACTAGCCTATTCAAATATTTTTTTTTTTTTTCGCCAAAATGCTGAACCACTCCGGCCCTTACCATTTCGACCCAAATCGATGTTTATTCTAAATTTACAATATTTGCCCCTACACCCTTTTCTAAGGCAAATGGAGGTCAGGATCCTTCTCATGGCATGTAGGAGCATTTATTGTGAGGAAACTAGCCTATTCAAATATTTTAATTTTTTCCGCCAAAATGCGGAACCACTCCGGCCCTTACCATATCGGACCCAAATTGATGTTCATCTGAAATTTTCCAAATCTTGCCCCTACACCCCTTTCTAAGGCAAATGGAGGTCAGGATCCTTCTCATGGCATGTAGGGACATTTATTGTGGGGAAACTAGCCTATTCAAATATTTTAATTTTTTCCGCCAAAATGCTGAACCACTCCGGCCCTTACCATATCGGCCCCAAATTGATGTTCATCTGAAATTTTCCAAATCTTGCCCCTACACCCCTTTCTAAGGCAAATGGAGGTCAGGATCCTTCTCATGGCATGTAGAGACATTTATTGTGGGGAAACTAGCCTATTCAAATATTTTAATTTTTTCCGCCAAAATGCTGAACCACTCCGGCCCTTACCATATCGGCCCCAAATTGATGTTCATCTGAAATTTTCCAAATTTTTCCCCTACACCCCTTTCTAAGGCAAATGGAGGTCAGGATCCTTCTCATGGCATGTAGGGACATTTATTGTGAGGAAACTAGCCTATTAAAATATTTTATTTTTTTCCGCCAAAATGCTGAACCACTCCGGCCCTTACCATTTCAGCGCCAAATTGATGTTTATCTGAAATTTTCCAATACTTGCCCCTACACCCCTTTTCTAAGGCAAATGGAGGTCAGGGTCGTTCTCATGGCATGTAGGGACATTTATTGTGAGGAAACTAGCCTATTCAAATATTTTATTTTTTTTCGCCAAAATGCTGAACCACTCCGGCCCTTACCATTTCGGCCCCAAATTGATGTTTATCTGAAATTTTCCAAATCTTGCCCCTACACCCCTTTCTAAGGCAAATGGAGGTCAGGATCCTTCTCATGGCATGTAGGGACATTTATTGTGGGGAAACTAGCCTATTCAAATATTTTAATTTTTTCCGCCAAAATGCTGAACCACTCCGGCCCTTACCATATCGGCCCCAAATTGATGTTCATCTGAAATTTTCCAAATTTTGCCCCTACACCCCTTTCTAAGGCAAATGGAGGTCAGGATCCTTCTCATGGCATGTAGGGACATTTATTGTGAGGAAACTAGCCTATTAAAATATTTTATTTTTTTCCGCCAAAATGCTGAACCACTCCGGCCCTTACCATTTCAGCGCCAAATTGATGTTTATCTGAAATTTTCCAATACTTGCCCCTACACCCCTTTCTAAGGCAAATGGAGGTCAGGATCCTTCTCATGGCATGTAGGGACATTTATTGTGAGGAAACTAGCCTATTCAAATATTTTATTTTTTTTCGCCAAAATGCTGAACCACTCCGGCCCTTACCATTTCGGCCCCAAATTGATGTTTATCTGAAATTTTCCAAATCTTGCCCCTACACCCCTTTCTAAGGCAAATGGAGGTCAGGATCCTTCTCATGGCATGTAGGGACATTTATTGTGGGGAAACTAGCCTATTCAAATATTTTAATTTTTTCCGCCAAAATGCTGAACCACTCCGGCCCTTACCATATCGGCCCCAAATTGATGTTCATCTGAAATTTTCCAAATTTTGCCCCTACACCCCTTTCTAAGGCAAATGGAGGTCAGGATCCTTCTCATGGCATGTAGGGACATTTATTGTGGGGAAACTACTCTATTCAAATATTTTAATTTTTTCCGCCAAAATGCTGAACCACTCCCGGCCCTTACCATTTCAGCCCAAATCGATGTTTATTCTAAATTTACAATATTTGCCCCTACACCCTTTTCTAAGGCAAATGGAGGTCAGGATCCTTCTCATGGCATGTAGGAGCATTTATTGTGAGGAAACTAGCCTATTCAAATATTTTAATTTTTTCCGCCAAAATGCGGAACCACTCCGGCCCTTACCATATAGGACCAAAATTGATGTTCATCTGAAATTTTCCAAATCTTGCCCCTACACCCCTTTCTAAGGCAAATGGAGGTCAGGATCCTTCTCATGGCATGTAGGGACATTTATTGTGGGGAAACTAGCCTATTCAAATATTTTAATTTTTTCCGCCAAAATGCTGAACCACTCCGGCCCTTACCATATCGGCCCCAAATTGATGTTCATCTGAAATTTTCCAAATTTTGCCCCTACACCCCTTTCTAAGGCAAATGGAGGTCAGGATCCTTCTCATGGCATGTAGGGACATTTATTGTGGGGAAACTACTCTATTCAAATATTTTAATTTTTTCCGCCAAAATGCTGAACCACTCCCGGCCCTTACCATTTCAGCCCAAATCGATGTTTATTCTAAATTTACAATATTTGCCCCTACACCCTTTTCTAAGGCAAATGGAGGTCAGGATCCTTCTCATGGCATGTAGGAGCATTTATTGTGAGGAAACTAGCCTATTCAAATATTTTAATTTTTTCCGCCAAAATGCGGAACCACTCCGGCCCTTACCATATCGGCCCCAAATTGATGTTCATCTGAAATTTTCCAAATTTTTCCCCTACACCCCTTTCTAAGGCAAATGGAGGTCAGGATCCTTCTCATGGCATGTAGGGACATTTATTGTGAGGAAACTAGCCTATTAAAATATTTTATTTTTTTCCGCCAAAATGCTGAACCACTCCGGCCCTTACCATTTCAGCGCCAAATTGATGTTTATCTGAAATTTTCCAATACTTGCCCCTACACCCCTTTCTAAGGCAAATGGAGGTCAGGATCCTTCTCATGGCATGTAGGGACATTTATTGTGAGGAAACTAGCCTATTCAAATATTTTATTTTTTTTCGCCAAAATGCTGAACCACTCCGGCCCTTACCATTTCGGCCCCAAATTGATGTTTATCTGAAATTTTCCAAATCTTGCCCCTACACCCCTTTCTAAGGCAAATGGAGGTCAGGATCCTTCTCATGGCATGTAGGGACATTTATTGTGGGGAAACTAGCCTATTCAAATATTTTAATTTTTTCCGCCAAAATGCTGAACCACTCCGGCCCTTACCATATCGGCCCCAAATTGATGTTCATCTGAAATTTTCCAAATTTTGCCCCTACACCCCTTTCTAAGGCAAATGGAGGTCAGGATCCTTCTCATGGCATGTAGGGACATTTATTGTGGGGAAACTACTCTATTCAAATATTTTAATTTTTTCCGCCAAAATGCTGAACCACTCCCGGCCCTTACCATTTCAGCCCAAATCGATGTTTATTCTAAATTTACAATATTTGCCCCTACACCCTTTTCTAAGGCAAATGGAGGTCAGGATCCTTCTCATGGCATGTAGGAGCATTTATTGTGAGGAAACTAGCCTATTCAAATATTTTAATTTTTTCCGCCAAAATGCGGAACCACTCCGGCCCTTACCATATAGGACCAAAATTGATGTTCATCTGAAATTTTCCAAATCTTGCCCCTACACCCCTTTCTAAGGCAAATGGAGGTCAGGATCCTTCTCATGGCATGTAGGGACATTTATTGTGGGGAAACTAGCCTATTCAAATATTTTAATTTTTTCCGCCAAAATGCTGAACCACTCCGGCCCTTACCATATCGGCCCCAAATTGATGTTCATCTGAAATTTTCCAAATTTTTCCCCTACACCCCTTTCTAAGGCAAATGGAGGTCAGGATCCTTCTCATGGCATGTAGGGACATTTATTGTGAGGAAACTAGCCTATTAAAATATTTTATTTTTTTCCGCCAAAATGCTGAACCACTCCGGCCCTTACCATTTCAGCGCCAAATTGATGTTTATCTGAAATTTTCCAATACTTGCCCCTACACCCCTTTCTAAGGCAAATGGAGGTCAGGATCCTTCTCATGGCATGTAGGGACATTTATTGTGAGGAAACTAGCCTATTCAAATATTTTATTTTTTTTCGCCAAAATGCTGAACCACTCCCGCCCTTACCATTTCGGCCCCAAATTGATGTTTATCTGAAATTTTCCAAATCTTGCCCCTACACCCCTTTCTAAGGCAAATGCAGGTCAGGATCCTTCTCATGGCATGTAGGGACATTTATTGTGGGGAAACTAGCCTATTCAAAT
Source organism: Strongylocentrotus droebachiensis (assembly GCA_035222895.1). Classification (NCBI taxonomy): domain Eukaryota; kingdom Metazoa; phylum Echinodermata; class Echinoidea; order Camarodonta; family Strongylocentrotidae; genus Strongylocentrotus; species Strongylocentrotus droebachiensis. The sequence continues at coordinate 387,113 of JAVYIG010000663.1, read as the reverse complement.
ATTTTAATTTTTTCCGCCAAAATGCTGAACCACTCCGGCCCTTACCATATCGGCCCCAAATTGATGTTCATCTGAAATTTTCCAAATTTTGCCCCTACACCCCTTTCTAAGGCAAATGGAGGTCAGGATCCTTCTCATGGCATGTAGGGACATTTATTGTGAGGAAACTAGCCTATTCAAATATTTTATTTTTTTCCGCCAAAATGCTGAACCACTCCGGCCCTTACCATTTCAGCGCCAAATTGATGTTTATCTGAAATTTTCCAATACTTGCCCCTACACCCCTTTCTAAGGCAAATGGAGGTCAGGATCCTTCTCATGGCATGTAGGGACATTTATTGTGAGGAAACTAGCCTATTCAAATATTTTATTTTTTTTCGCCAAAATGCTGAACCACTCCGGCCCTTACCATTTCGGCCCCAAATTGATGTTTATCTGAAATTTTCCAAATCTTGCCCCTACACCCCTTTCTAAGGCAAATGCAGGTCAGGATCCTTCTCATGGCATGTAGGGACATTTATTGTGGGGAAACTAGCCTATTCAAATATTTTAATTTTTTCCGCCAAAATGCTGAACCACTCCGGCCCTTACCATATCGGCCCCAAATTGATGTGGGCCGATATCCTCCCTCACCATCCTACTTCCGACCAATCTTCAACCAACTCCACAACCAACACGCCAACCACCAACACTTCACCAATCCAGCCATCTGTTAGCCCGGACACCACCTACAACCACCCAACCACACCCACTCAACTAGCCTCTTCACCCACACAAGCACCGCCCACGCCCACACCTCGCTACAACCTACGCCAACGCCGAAACCGCCGACCAACACACACAGACCGACACCACTAATATCTATCCTCACCGCCGATCGATACACCCACTTAACGATCCACACAACCCCCCCCCCCCCCGCTACCCCGCCGACACCTACCACACGACGTCCGCATAACCGCCGCCCACTCGTTTCCCGCCAATTCACGCAACCGCGCGCCACCACCGACAGCTGCCTGCCAACCTGCCGAGCCCGCCGGCTCATTGCTTTCCCCCAAGTCCGCATCCACGCCATAAGAACCGCCGCACGCCTAGCGAACACTCACTCCTGAAGACGGACAGTCAACCTGTCCGAAACGTCGAGTCTACTCTCCTGCTCCTGCTCTGCAATTCTACTCGCCTACTCAACTCTCCAACTCAATCCAGTCTTCTACTCAAACCTCTCATCCTGCCCAAACTTTCTGGCCCGAATTCACAAAGCAAGGTTTAGCTCAGACCAAGGTTTAAGTTTAAACCTCCTTTTGTTTCGCCAAACCTCCTTTTGTTATTTACAAACCAGGTTTATAAATAACAAAAGGAGGTTTGGCGAAACAAAAGGAGGTTTAAACTTAAACCTTGGTCTGAGCTAAACCTTGCTTTGTGAATTCGGGCCTCTGGGTTTCAGTCCTTTTCAGGACTAAACTCACTTCCGAAAGATACTCTTCCTTCTAACCTCCACTTTCTCGCCTTTCATCTCACCTCTATTCTCTATCTACTTTCCACAGTCCCTCGAGGACTTTACACATGGTGTACCGTAAACCTCTTCCGTGATTATTCATACCACCATGCAAACCTTCAAACATCATCAAATTGATGTTCATCTGAAATTTTCCAAATTTTGCCCCTACACCCCTTTCTAAGGCAAATGGAGGTCAGGATCCTTCTTATGGCATGTAGGGACATTTATTGTGGGGAAACTACTCTATTCAAATATTTTAATTTTTTCCGCCAAAATGCTGAACCACTCCGGCCCTTACCATTTCAGCCCAAATCGATGTTTATTCTAAATTTACAATATTTGCCCCTACACCCTTTTCTAAGGCAAATGGAGGTCAGGATCCTTCTCATGGCATGTAGGAGCATTTATTGTGAGGAAACTAGCCTATTCAAATATTTTAATTTTTTCCGCCAAAATGCGGAACCACTCCGGCCCTTACCATATCGGACCCAAATTGATGTTCATCTGAAATTTTTCAAATCTTGCCCCTACACCCCTTTCTAAGGCAAATGGAGGTCAGGATCCTTCTCATGGCATGTAGGGACATTTATTGTGGGGAAACTAGCCTATTCAAATATTTTAATTTTTTCCGCCAAAATGCTGAACCACTCCGGCCCTTACCATATCGGCCCCAAATTGATGTTTATCTGAAATTTTCCAATACTTGCCCCTACACCCCTTTCTAAGGCAAATGGAGGTCAGGATCCTTCTCATGGCATGTAGGGACATTTATTGTGAGGAAACTAGCCTATTAAAATATTTTATTTTTTTCCGCCAAAATGCTGAACCACTCCGGCCCTTACCATTTCAGCGCCAAATTGATGTTTATCTGAAATTTTCCAATACTTGCCCCTACACCCCTTTCTAAGGCAAATGGAGGTCAGGATCCTTCTCATGGCATGTAGGGACATTTATTGTGAGGAAACTAGCCTATTCAAATATTTTAATTTTTTCCGCCAAAATGCTGAACCACTCCGGCCCTTACCATTTCGGCCCCAAATTGATGTTTATCTGAAATTTTCCAAATCTTGCCCCTACACCCCTTTCTAAGGCAAATGGAGGTCAGGATCCTTCTCATGGCATGTAGGGACATTTATTGTGAGGAAACTAGCCTATTCAAATATTTTAATTTTTTCCGCCAAAATGCTGAACCACTCCGGCCCTTACCATTTCGGCCAAAAATCGATGTTTATTCTAAATTTACAATATTTGCCCCTACACCCTTTTCTAAGGCAAATGGAGGTCAGGATCCTTTTCATGGCATGTAGGAGCATTTATTGTGAGGAAACTAGCCTATTCAAATATTTTAATTTTTTCCGCCAAAATGCTGAACCACTCCGGCCCTTACCATTTCGGCCCCAAATTGATGTTTATCTGAAATTTTCCAAATCTTGCCCCTACACCCCTTTCTAAGGCAAATGGAGGTCAGGATCGTTCTCATGGCATGTAGGGACATTTATTGTGGGGAAACTAGCCTATTCAAATATTTTAATTTTTTCCGCCAAAATGCTGAACCACTCCGGCCCTTACCATATCGGCCCCAAATTGATGTTCATCTGAAATTTTCCAAATTTTGCCCCTACACCCCTTTCTAAAGCAAATGGAGGTCAGGATCCTTCTCATAGCATGTAGGAGCATTTATTGTGAGGAAACTAGCATATTCAAATATTTTAATTTTTTCCGCCAAAATGCTGAACCACTCCGGCCCTTACCATTTTGGCCCCAAATTGATGTTTATCTGAAATTTTCCAATACTTGCCCCTACACCCCTTTCTAAGGCAAATGGAGGTCAGGATCCTTCTCATGGCATGTAGGGACATTTATTGTGAGGAAACTAGCCTATTCAAATATTTTTTTTTTTTCGCCAAAATGCTGAACCACTCCGGCCCTTACCATTTCGGCCCAAAATCAATGTTTATTCTAATTTTCCAAATCTTGCCCCTACACCCCTTTCTAAGGCAAATGGAGGTCAGGATCCTTCTCATGGCATGTAGTAGCATTTATTGTGAGGAAACTAGCCTATTCAAATATTTTATTTTTTTTCGCCAAAATGCTGAACCACTCCGGCCCTTACCATTTCGGCCCCAAATTGATGTTTATCTGAAATTTTCCAAATCTTGCCCCTACGCCCCTTTCTAAGGCAAATGGAGGTCAGGATCCTTCTCATGGCATGTAGGAGCATTTATTGTGAGGAAACTAGCCTATTCAAATATTTTAATTTCTCCGCCAAAATGCTGAACCACTCTGGCCCTTTTCGCAGATCTGCCAACCAGTATGATTTAGTCGTATTTAGTACGATTTTTAGAAGCAAATACGATTTTCCTCAATAAAATATGATTTTCAACAACAAAAAAAAACTTTTTTTTTTTTTTTTTTTTTTTGTTATTTTGTGTGTGTGTGTGTGTTCTTTTTCCATTGGCAAAATGCCCATGCTGTCTTATAAAGCATCTTACATTGTCAATTTGGGGATGTTCATCGAACACACCAGTCGTGACGAAATCATGCATATTCAACCAATGATACATACAAAAAATTCTTCCTGTATGTAGGAACTGTAAGAAGCATTGATCCGCGTAACAGTCCGTTTTTATTTTTAAGAATACAACTTTTGTCAGCAAAATACAACTCCAGAGGTTGGCAGGTCTGTTTTCGAGACAAAAATGCCGCCAGGGGAATTCATGCCAGCAGAAAAACACCAGCATGAAAATTTGATAATAGACGGGGCCAGAATACAGCAGGAATTAACAAAGGAAGAACCTTCCAATTGCCCCAAAAGCCATCCTGGCCCTTCATGTTTATGTTGCCACATCCACTGCTATATATAATAATTATAGTGAAAAACTAGATTACAAATTCACAAGGTCTTTTTGACTCATCATGAATCCTACCTTCTTTCTTTTCTTGAAACCTAGATCCATGATGCATACATCGAGTTAGCTGAACTCTTCATCAAGGCGGAGCCCCTCCAAGCCGTGGATGTGTACGCCCGCTATCCCTTTTCAGATGAAGAGTCTTATGATGATGCTTTCCTCCATGGGGAGATCCTCCGTCTCTTGATGAAGCATGAAAAGTTTGATGACACCAGACTGCAGAAGCACATGATTGCATACGGCAGAATACTTGGCAAAGGTAATCATCTCCTACTTGATTTATTTGAGTGGATTGGTATGTTAAAGCCCCACTGCACTATTTATAGCTACGCCAAATCGGTGCCTGTTGGTCCCCCATGATCAGGGAGGTCTAATCACCCTAACAGACGGGCTTTAAGATCTTAATCTAAGGTACATAAAAAAGACTGTTATTGCACAGTTGTTGCCTATATCATTTATGAAGAGTTGTTGTGAAATTATTGTGCAAATTTTTTTTAATTTGCATTTCTCACATTTCTTTCACCATACTCAGGATGTATTGAGAAGTATGTGCAGATCCTGGAGGCTAAGTTCAAGAATGAGCTGCTGATGAACGTCTATGCTGCCGTCAATCACAAAGCAGTGGATGATCCGGATATGCAAGCTTTCTTTAAATTTAAGATGTGGCTCTAATAGTACAATGGATTTAGGGTTGATAAGTAGAAGTATCTTAGTCAAGTGGTTTAATTAAGCACTTGACTTGAAATTCTAAGGTCGTGGTTCGATCCCCGACATGGTGAGGTACGTAAATGGGTTCCTGGCAGGAATTATTTCCTTGAAATGGTAGAGCGCTGTTATGGCAGCTAGGCTAAAGCAGAGGTAATAATTGATTTGTGCGCCTCGGAATAGAATTGTCTAGAAAGACGGCACTTTATAAATGCCTATTATTATTATTATAAGACTTGGTATACTGATGTATTGTCTTTGGTCAAAATTCATCACTTTACATTAAAAAAAATAGAAAGTTGTGAGCTTTCAAATTCCCTCTGAAATGTCAACAGCTACAATGATATTTGATACATGACAGGAAATAGCCGGAGGCATGTGCCCCATGCGGCAAACAAAAAATGCAAAAGAGACGGGTTAAAAACCGAGATTATTTTTGTAAAGCATAGGTGACGTGCTCCCTTCAGGATTTCATAATTTTTCACATGATTGAAATTAAAATAACAATTCTCTTGGCTTTGCTCTCTATTATACAAGTTTCATCAGCCTGAAAAAAAATATTGTGCCCCATATACTAGAGTATATAAAATGGCTAAAGATTCAATATTTGAAAGTATTCAATAAATTTTACCCAAAGTTGGCTAAAATAAAGAGCTTGGTGCCAATTAAACAGTACTGCATCCATAAATCCAAGTTCTGAGAAAAACCTGATTTTTTATTTTTTTATTATCAAAGTTAGCAATGTCAGTTTGGAATGATTTGGCTGATTATACTTTTGTATGATACAAGTATATACCACTCTGCACAAATAAGTTCATGAATTTCTGTTTTTTATTTTTGTGGATGTAGTCCCTTTTGGAACCCAAATTTGATGTACCGGTGGTACTTTTTGGAACCAAAAATATTGCATACTGTATGCAAGTTACAATGCATGACTTGAATGGATGTAATACCTTTTAGAACTGTACTGATTTTTAAATGCCATTTAAAAAAAAAAAAAAAATAAATAAAAATCAAATTTGATTAAAAAATGAATGTAGTACCTTTTTGAACCAAACTCTTCAAATGAGGATGAAGTGGTTAGATTTTGGGTGTGAAAGATTACAAACATGTAAAAAAAACAAAATAATAAATAATAATGGATATTTATATAGCGCACGTATCCACCAAATATGTGAGATTAGTAATAATGCAGATCAATGTCTTGCCAAAGGACATACCGGTATTGCCGCAGCGGGACTCGAATGGTAGACCTGCGACATAACCACTCAACCTTCAGGCTGAAGTTGTTACCAAAAATAATTTTTGAAGACTGCATGAAGCTCGTACATCATTAGATGATCCGTCCATAGAAACTTCATTCCATCCGTGTATATTTTTTGTGCCTTGCAGTGAGTTTTATTAATGGATGTCTACAGAGTTTTTATTTTGAATAAATTGATGTTTTAAAGTTAATTGTAGTTTGTTTTTGAGAATGATCATTTTTTGTAAGCATGCACATACCTTGTGTCTGTATATAGTTTGTTGTCTGGTTGTGTCATGCAGTACACATGATGATAACAATAATAATGATTTATTTCTTGCAATATTTCCTTCTGCTTCTTGAATGTATGTATTTTGTTGGTTTTTATGCCTCCGTTACGAAGTAGCCACAGACATTGTTTTTGGGTTGTTGATCCGTCCATTCACATGATCTCTGACAAACTTGGGTCATGTTCGTACATATGATTTAAATAGAATATCGTGCAATTCAAAACGTCAAATAATCATTGTGTGAGTAGACTTTTCAATACAAAAAAAAATTTCCTACCCCCCAAAAAAAGGAGACTTAAATAGCTTCGAAATGAATGTGCATATATGCCATTAGATCAGTCATGGCCAAATCTGGAATCAAAAGGGGCATAGGGGCAAATTAAATAGAAATTCGAAAAACGCTACTTTTTGGCAAAAACGGCAAGGGTATAGTTCAGCTTTTTTGTGAAAAAAAAGTAAATATTCGAATTGCCTAAAATACTCGAAATGAATGTGCCTATATGGCATGAGATCAGTCATGACCAAATCTGGCATCAATAGGGGTCAATTAAATAGAAATTCGAAAAACGCTACTTTTTGGCAAAAACGGCAAGGGTATAGTTCAGCTTTTTTGTGAAAAAAGGGTAAAATATTCGAATTGCTTAATATCCTCGAAATGAATGTGCATATATGCCATGAGATCAGTCATGACCAAATCTGGCATCAAAAGGGGCATAGGGGCAAATTAAATAGAAATTCGAAAAACGCTACTTTTTGGCAAAAACATAGTTCAGCTTTTTTGTGAAAAATGGGTTGCCTAATATCCTCGAAATTAATGTGCATATATGCCATGAGATCAGTCATGACCAAATCTGGCATCAAAAGGGGCATAGGGGCCAATTAAATAGAAATTCGAAAAACGCTACTTTTTGGCAAAAACATAGTTCAACTTTTTTGAGAAAAATGGGTAAATATTCGAATTGCCTAATATCCTCGAAATGAATGTGCATATATGCCATGAGATCAGTCATGACCAAATCTGGCATCAAAAGGGGCATAGGGGCCAATTAAATAGAAATTCGAAAAACGCTACTTTTTAGCAAAAACGGCAAGGGTATAGTTCAGCTTTTTTGTGAAAAAAGGGTAAAATATTCGAATTGCTTAATATCCTCGAAATGAATGTGCATATATGCCATGAGATCAGTCATAACTAAATCTTGCATCAAAAGGGGCATAGGGGCAAATTAAATAGAAATTCGAAAAACGCTACTTTTTGGCAAAAACATAGTTCAGCTTTTTTGTGAAAAATGGGTTGCCTAATATCCTCGAAATTAATGTGCATATATGCCATGAGATCAGTCATGACCAAATCTGGCATCAAAAGGGTCATAGGGGCAAATTAGATAGAAATTCGAAAAACGCTACTTTTTGGCAAAAACGGCAAGGGTATAGTTCAGCTTTTTTGAGAAAAATGGGTAAATATTCGAATTGCCTAATATCCTCGAAATGAATGTGCATATATGCCATGAGATCAGTCATAACCAAATCTGGCATCAAAAGGGGCATAGGGGCCAATTAAATAGAAATTCGAAAAACGCTACTTTTTAGCAAAAACGGTAAGGGTATAGTGCAGCTTTTTTGTGAAAAAAGAGTAAATATTCGATTTGCCTAATATCCTCGAAATGAATGTGCAAATATGCCATGAGATCAGTCATGGCCAAATCTGGCATAAAAAGGGGCATAGGGGCAAATTAAATAGAAATTCGAAAAACGCTACTTTTTAGCAAAAACGGCAAGGGTATAGTGCAGCTTTTTTGTGAAAAAAGAGTAAATATTCGATTTGGCTAATATCCTCGAAATGAATGTGCATATATGCCATGAGATCAGTCATGACCAAATCTGGCATCAAAAGGGGCATAGGGGCAAATTAAATAGAAATTCGAAAAACGGCAAGGGTATAGTTCAGCTTTTTTGTGAAAAAAAGGGTAAAATATTCGAATTGCTTAATATCCTCGAAATGAATGTGCATATATGCCATGAGATCAGTCATGACCCAATCTGACATCGAAAGGGGCATAGGGTCAAATTAAATAGAAATTCGAAAAACGCTACTTTTTGGCAAAAACGGCAAGGGTATAGTTCAGCTTTTTTGTGAAAAAAGAGTAAATATTCGATTTGCCTAATATCCTCGAAATGAATGTGCATATATGGCATGAGATCAGTCATAACTAAATCTTGCATCAAAAGGGGCATAGGGGCAAATTAAATGGAAATTCGAAAAACGCTACTTTTTGGCAAAAACGGCAAGGGTATAGTTCAGCTTTTTTGTGAAAAAAGTGTAAATATTCGATTTGCCTAATATCCTCGAAATGAATGTGCATATATGGCATGAGATCAGTCATAACTAAATCTTGCATCAAAAGGGGCATAGGGGCAAATTAAATGGAAATTCGAAAAACGCTACTTTTTGGCAAAAACGGCAAGGGTATAGTTCAGCTTTTTTGTGAAAAAAGAGTAAATATTCGATTTGCCTAATATCCTCGAAATGAATGTGCATATATGCCATGAGATCAGTCATGACCCAATCTGACATCAAAAGGGGCATAGGGGCAAATTAAATGGAAATTCGAAAAACGCTACTTTTTGGCAAAAACGGCAAGGGTATAGTTCAGCTTTTTTGTGAAAAATGGGTAAATATTCGAATTGCCTAATATCCTCGTAATGAACGTGCCTATATGCCATGAGATCAGTCATGACCAAATCTGGCATCAAAAGGGTCATAGGGGCAAATTAGATAGAAATTCGAAAAACGCTACTTTTTGGCAAAAACGGCAAGGGTATAGCTTTTTTGTGAAAAATGGGTGAATATTCGAATTGCCTAATATCCTCGAAATGAATGTGCATATATGGCATGAGATCAGTCATAACTAAATCTTGCATCAAAAGGGGCATAGGGGCAAATTAAATGGAAATTCGAAAAACGCTACTTTTTGGCAAAAACGGCAAGGGTATAGTTCAGCTTTTTTGTGAAAAAAGTGTAAATATTCGATTTGCCTAATATCCTCGAAATGAATGTGCATATATGGCATGAGATCAGTCATAACTAAATCTTGCATCAAAAGGGGCATAGGGGCAAATTAAATGGAAATTCGAAAAACGCTACTTTTTGGCAAAAACGGCAAGGGTATAGTTCAGCTTTTTTGTGAAAAAAGAGTAAATATTCGATTTGCCTAATATCCTCGAAATGAATGTGCATATATGCCATGAGATCAGTCATGACCCAATCTGACATCAAAAGGGGCATAGGGGCAAATTAAATGGAAATTCGAAAAACGCTACTTTTTGGCAAAAACGGCAAGGGTATAGTTCAGCTTTTTTGTGAAAAAAGAGTAAATATTCGATTTGCCTAATATCCTCGAAATGAATGTGCATATATGCCATGAGATCAGTCATGACCAAATCTGGCATCAAAAGGGGCATAGGGGCCAATTAAATAGAAATTCGAAAAAACGCTACTTTTTAGCAAAAACGGCAAGGGCATAGTTCAGCTTTTTTGTGAAAAAAGTGTAAATATTCGATTTGCCTAATATCCTCGAAATGAATGTGCATATATGCCATGAGATCAGTCATGACCAAATCTGGCATCAAAAGGGGCATAGGGGCCAATTAAATAGAAATTCGAAAAACGCTACTTTTTAGCAAAAACGGCAAGGGTATAGTTCAGCTTTTTTGTGAAAAAAGGGTAAATATTCGAATTGCCTAATATCCTCGAAATGAATGTGCAAATATGCCATGAGATCAGTCATAACCAAATCTGGCATCAAAAGGGGCATAGGGGCAAATTAAATGGAAATTCGAAAAACGCTACTTTTTGGCAAAAACGGCAAGGGTATACTTCAGCTTTTTTGTGAAAAAAGGGTAAAATATTCGAATTGCTTAATATCCTCGAAATGAATGTGCATATATGCCATGAGATCAGTCATAACTAAATCTTGCATCAAAAGGGGCATAGGGGCAAATTAAATAGAAATTCGAAAAACGCTACTTTTTGGCAAAAACGGCAAGGGTATAGTTCAGCTTTTTTGTGAAAAATGGGTAAATATTCGAATTGCCTAATATCCTCGAAATGAATGTGCATATATGCCATGAGATCAGTCATAACCAAATCTGGCATAAAAAGGGGCATAGGGGCAAATTAAATAGAAATTCGAAAAACGCTACTTTTTGGCAAAAACGGCAAGTATAGTTCAGCTTTTTTGTGAAAAATGGGTAAATATTCGAATTGCCTAATATCCTCGAAATGAATGTGCATATATGCCATGAGATCAGTCATAACTAAATCTTGCATCAAAAGGGGCATAGGGGCAAATTAAATAGAAATTTGAAAAACGCTACTTTTTGGCAAAAACGGCAAGGGTATAGTTCAGCTTTTATGTGAAAAAAGTTTAAATATTCGATTTGCCTAATATCCTCGAAATGAATGTGCATATATGCCATGAGATCAGTCATAACCAAATCTGGCATCAAAAGGGGCATAGGGGCAAATTAAATAGAAATTTGAAAAACGCTACTTTTTGGCAAAAACGGCAAGGGTATAGTTCAGCTTTTATGTGAAAAAAGTTTAAATATTCGATTTGCCTAATATCCTCGAAATGAATGTGCATATATGCCATGAGATCAGTCATGACCCAATCTGGCATCAGAAGGGGCATAGGGGCAAATTAAATAGAAATTCGAAAAACGCTACTTTTTGGCAAAAACGGCAAGGGTATAGTTCAGCTTTTTTGTGAAAAAAGGGTAAAATATTCGAATTGCTTAATATCCTCTAAATGAATTTGCATATATGCCATGAGATCAGTCATGACCCAATCTGACATCAAAAGGGGCATAGGGGCAAATTAAATGGAAATTCGAAAAACGCTACTTTTTGCCAAAAACGGCAAGGGTATAGTTCAGCTTTTTTGTGAAAAAAGAGTAAATATTCGATTTGCCTAATATCCTCGAAATGAATGTGCATATATGCCATGAGATCAGTCATGACCAAATCTGGCATCAAAAGGGGCATAGGGGCCAATTAAATAGAAATTCGAAAAACGCTACTTTTTAGCAAAAACGGCAAGGGCATAGTTCAGCTTTTTTGTGAAAAAAGTGTAAATATTCGATTTGCCTAATATCCTCGAAATGAATGTGCATATATGCCATGAGATCAGTCATGACCCAATCTGGCATCAGAAGGGGCAAAGGGGCAAATTAAATAGAAATTCGAAAAACGCTACTTTTTGGCAAAAACGGCAAGGGTATAGTTCAGCTTTTTTGTGAAAAAAGGGTAAAATATTCGATTTGCCTAATATCCTCTAAATGAATGTGCATATATGCCATGAGATCAGTCATGACCCAATCTGACATCAAAAGGGGCATAGGGGCAAATTAAATGGAAATTCGAAAAACGCTACTTTTTGGCAAAAACGGCAAGGGTATAGTTCAGCTTTTTTGTGAAAAAAGAGTAAATATTCGATTTGCCTAATATCCTCGAAATGAATGTGCATATATGCCATGAGATCAGTCATGACCAAATCTGGCATCAAAAGGGGCATAGGGGCCAATTAAATAGAAATTCGAAAAACGCTACTTTTTAGCAAAAACGGCAAGGGCATAGTTCAGCTTTTTTGTGAAAAAAGTGTAAATATTCGATTTGCCTAATATCCTCGAAATGAATGTGCATATATGCCATGAGATCAGTCATGACCCAATCTGGCATCAGAAGGGGCATAGGGGCAAATTAAATAGATATTCGAAAAACGCTACTTTTTGGCAAAAACGGCAAGGGTATAGTTCAGCTTTTTTGTGAAAAAAGTGTAAATATTCGATTTGCCTAATATCCTCGAAATGAATGTGCATATATGCCATGAGATCAGTCATGACCCAATCTGACATCAAAAGGGGCATAGGGGCAAATTAAATGGAAATTCGAAAAACGCTACTTTTTGGCAAAAACGGCAAGGGTATAGTTCAGCTTTTTTGTGAAAAAAGAGTAAATATTCGATTTGCCTAATATCCTCGAAATGAATGTGCATATATGCCATGAGATCAGTCATAACCAAATCTGGCATCAAAAGGGGCATAGGGGCAATTTAAATGGAAATTCGAAAAACGCTACTTTTTGGCAAAAACGGCAAGGGTATATAGTTCAGCTTTTTTGTAAAAAAAGGTAAAATATTCGAATTGCTTAATATCCTCGAAATGAATTTGCATATATGCCATGAGATCAGTCATGACCCAATCTGACATCAAAAGGGGCATAGGGGCAAATTAAATGGAAATTCGAAAAACGCTACTTTTTGGCAAAAACGGCAAGGGTATAGTTCAGCTTTTTGTGAAAAAAGAGTAAATATTCGATTTGCCTAATATCCTCGAAATGAATGTGCATATATGCCATGAGATCAGTCATGACCAAATCTGGCATCAAAAGGGGCATAGGGGCCAATTAAATAGAAATTCGAAAAACGCTACTTTTTAGCAAAAACGGCAAGGGCATAGTTCAGCTTTTTTGTGAAAAAATTGTAAATATTCGATTTGCCTAATATCCTCGAAATGAATGTGCATATATGCCATGAGATCAGTCATGACCCAATCTGGCATCAGAAGGGGCATAGGGGCAAATTAAATAGAAATTCGAAAAACGCTACTTTTTGGCAAAAACGGCAAGGGTATAGTTCAGCTTTTTTGTGAAAAAAGAGTAAATATTCGATTTGCCTAATATCCTCGAAATGAATGTGCATATATGCCATGAGATCAGTCATGACCAAATCTGGCATCAAAAGGGGCATAGGGGCAAATTAAATAGAAATTCGAAAAACGCTACTTTTTGGCAAAAACGGCAAGGGTATAGTTCAGCTTTTTTGTGAAAAAAGAGTAAATATTCGATTTGCCTAATATCCTCGAAATGAATGTGCATATATGCCATGAGATCAGTCATAACCAAATCTGGCATCAAAAGGGGCATAGGGGCAAATTAAATGGAAATTCGAAAAAACGCTACTTTTTGGCAAAAACGGCAAGGGTATAGTTCAGCTTTTTTGTGAAAAAAGGGTAAAATATTCGAATTGCTTAATATCCTCGAAATGAATTTGCATATATGCCATGAGATCAGTCATGACCAAATCTGGCATCAAAAGGGGCATAGGGGCAAATTAAATAGAAATTCGAAAAACGCTACTTTTTGGTAAAAACGGCAAGGGTATAGTTCAGCTTTTTTGTGAAAAAAGAGTAAATATTCGATTTGCCTAATATCCTCGAAATGAATGTGCATATATGCCATGAGATCAGTCATAACCAAATCTGGCATCAAAAGGGGCATAGGGGCAAATTAAATGGAAATTCGAAAAACGCTACTTTTTGGCAAAAACGGCAAGGGTATAGTTCACCTTTTTTGTGAAAAAAGTGTAAATATTCGATTTGCCTAATATCCTCGTAATGAACGTGCATATATGCCATGAGATCAGTCATGACCCAATCTGGCATCAGAAGGGGCATAGGGGCAAATTAAATGGAAATTCGAAAGACGCTACTTTTTGGCAAAAACGGCAAGGGTATAGTTCAGCTTTTTTGTGAAAAAAGGGTAAAATATTCGAATTGCTTAATATCCTCGAAATGAATGTGCATACATGCCATGAGATCAGTCATAACTAAATCTTGCATCAAAAGGGGTATAGGGGCAAATTAAATAGAAATTCGAAACACGCTACTTTTTGGCAAAAACGGCAAGGGTATAGTTCAGCTTTTTTGTGAAAAATGGGTAAATATTCGAATTGCCTAATATCCTCGAAATGAATGTGCATATATGCCATGAGATCAGTCATAACCAAATCTGGCATCAAAAGGGGCATAGGGGCAAATTAAATAGAAATTCGAAAAACGCTACTTTTTAGCAAAAACGGCAAGGGTATAGTTCAGCTTTTTTGTGATAAATGGGTAAATATTCGAATTGCCTAATATCCTCGAAATGAATGTGCATATATGCCATGAGATCAGTCATGACCAAATCTGGCATCAAAAGGGGCATAGGGGCCAATTAAATAGAAATTCGAAAAACGCTACTTTTTAGCAAAAACGGCAAGGGTATAGTTCAGCTTTTTTTGTGAAAAAAGAGTAAATATTCGATTTGCCTAATATCCTCGAAATGAATGTGCATATATGGCATGAGATCAGTCATAACTAAATCTTGCATCAAAAGGGGCATAGGGGCAAATTAAATAGAAATTCGAAAAACGCTACTTTTTGGCAAAAACGGCAAGGGTATAGTTCAGCTTTTTTGTGAAAAAATTGTAAATATTCGATTTGCCTAATATCCTCGAAATGAATGTGCATATATGCCATGAGATCAGTCATGACCCAATCTGGCATCAAAAGGGGCATAGGGGCAATTTAAATGGAAATTCGAAAAACGCTACTTTTTGGCAAAAACGGCAAGGGTATATAGTTCAGCTTTTTTGTAAAAAAAGGTAAAATATTCGAATTGCTTAATATCCTCGAAATGAATTTGCATATATGCCATGAGATCAGTCATGACCCAATCTGACATCAAAAGGGGCATAGGGGCAAATTAAATGGAAATTCGAAAAAACGCTACTTTTTGGCAAAAACGGCAAGGGTATAGTTCAGCTTTTTGTGAAAAAAGAGTAAATATTCGATTTGCCTAATATCCTCGAAATGAATGTGCATATATGCCATGAGATCAGTCATGACCAAATCTGGCATCAAAAGGGGCATAGGGGCCAATTAAATAGAAATTCGAAAAACGCTACTTTTTAGCAAAAACGGCAAGGGCATAGTTCAGCTTTTTTGTGAAAAAATTGTAAATATTCGATTTGCCTAATATCCTCGAAATGAATGTGCATATATGCCATGAGATCAGTCATGACCCAATCTGGCATCAGAAGGGGCATAGGGGCAAATTAAATAGAAATTCGAAAAACGCTACTTTTTGGCAAAAACGGCAAGGGTATAGTTCAGCTTTTTTGTGAAAAAAGAGTAAATATTCGATTTGCCTAATATCCTCGAAATGAATGTGCATATATGCCATGAGATCAGTCATGACCAAATCTGGCATCAAAAGGGGCATAGGGGCAAATTAAATAGAAATTCGAAAAACGCTACTTTTTGGCAAAAACGGCAAGGGTATAGTTCAGCTTTTTTGTGAAAAAAGAGTAAATATTCGATTTGCCTAATATCCTCGAAATGAATGTGCATATATGCCATGAGATCAGTCATAACCAAATCTGGCATCAAAAGGGGCATAGGGGCAAATTAAATGGAAATTCGAAAAAACGCTACTTTTTGGCAAAAACGGCAAGGGTATAGTTCAGCTTTTTTGTGAAAAAAGGGTAAAATATTCGAATTGCTTAATATCCTCGAAATGAATTTGCATATATGCCATGAGATCAGTCATGACCAAATCTGGCATCAAAAGGGGCATAGGGGCAAATTAAATAGAAATTCGAAAAAACGCTACTTTTTGGTAAAAACGGCAAGGGTATAGTTCAGCTTTTTTGTGAAAAAAGAGTAAATATTCGATTTGCCTAATATCCTCGAAATGAATGTGCATATATGCCATGAGATCAGTCATAACCAAATCTGGCATCAAAAGGGGCATAGGGGCAAATTAAATGGAAATTCGAAAAAACGCTACTTTTTGGCAAAAACGGCAAGGGTATAGTTCAGCTTTTTTGTGAAAAAAGGGTAAAATATTCGAATTGCTTAATATCCTCGAAATGAATTTGCATATATGCCATGAGATCAGTCATGACCCAATCTGACATCAAAAGGGGCATAGGGGCAAATTAAATGGAAATTCGAAAAACGCTACTTTTTGGCAAAAACGGCAAGGGTATAGTTCAGCTTTTTTGTGAAAAAAGAGTAAATATTCGATTTGCCTAATATCCTCGAAATGAATGTGCATATATGCCATGAGATCAGTCATAACCAAATCTGGCATCAAAAGGGGCATAGGGGCAATTTAAATGGAAATTCGAAAAACGCTACTTTTTGGCAAAAACGGCAAGGGTATAGTTCAGCTTTTTTGTAAAAAAGGGTAAAATATTCGAATTGCTTAATATCCTCGAAATGAATTTGCATATATGCCATGAGATCAGTCATGACCCAATCTGACATCAAAAGGGGCATAGGGGCAAATTAAATGGAAATTCGAAAAACGCTACTTTTTGGCAAAAACGGCAAGGGTATAGTTCAGCTTTTTTGTGAAAAAAGAGTAAATATTCGATTTGCCTAATATCCTCGAAATGAATGTGCATATATGCCATGAGATCAGTCATGACCAAATCTGGCATCAAAAGGGGCATAGGGGCCAATTAAATAGAAATTCGAAAAACGCTACTTTTTAGCAAAAACGGCAAGGGCATAGTTCAGCTTTTTTGTGAAAAAAGTGTAAATATTCGATTTGCCTCATATCCTCGAAATGAATGTGCATATATGCCATGAGATCAGTCATGACCCAATCTGGCATCAGAAGGGGCATAGGGGCAAATTAAATAGATATTCGAAAAACGCTACTTTTTGGCAAAAACGGCAAGGGTATAGTTCAGCTTTTTTGTGAAAAAAGTGTAAATATTCGATTTGCCTAATATCCTCGAAATGAATGTGCATATATGCCATGAGATCAGTCATAACTAAATCTTGCATCAAAAGGGCCATAGGGGCAAATTAAATAGAAATTCGAAAAACGCTACTTTTTGGCAAAAACGGCAAGGGTATAGTTCAGCTTTTTTGTGAAAAATGGGTAAATATTCGAATTGCCTAATATCCTCGAAATGAATGTGCATATATGCCATGAGATCAGTCATAACCAAATCTGGCATAAAAAGGGGCATAGGGGCAAATTAAATAGAAATTCGAAAAACGCTACTTTTTGGCAAAAACGGCAAGTATAGTTCAGCTTTTTTGTGAAAAATGGGTAAATATTCGAATTGCCTAATATCCTCGAAATGAATGTGCATATATGCCATGAGATCAGTCATAACTAAATCTTGCATCAAAAGGGGCATAGGGGCAAATTAAATAGAAATTCGAAAAACGCTACTTTTTGGCAAAAACGGCAAGGGTATAGTTCAGCTTTTTTGTGAAAAAAGAGTAAATATTCGATTTGCCTAATATCCTCGAAATGAATGTGCATATATGCCATGAGATCAGTCATAACCAAATCTGGCATCAAAAGGGGCATAGGGGCAAATTAAATAGAAATTTGAAAAACGCTACTTTTTGGCAAAAACGGCAAGGGTATAGTTCAGCTTTTATGTGAAAAAAGTTTAAATATTCGATTTGCCTAATATCCTCGAAATGAATGTGCATATATGCCATGAGATCAGTCATGACCCAATCTGGCATCAGAAGGGGCATAGGGGCAAATTAAATAGAAATTCGAAAAACGCTACTTTTTGGCAAAAACGGCAAGGGTATAGTTCAGCTTTTTTGTGAAAAAAGTGTAAATATTCGATTTGCCTAATATCCTCGAAATGAATTTGCATATATGCCATGAGATCAGTCATGACCCAATCTGACATCAAAAGGGGCATAGGGGCAAATTAAATGGAAATTCGAAAAACGCTACTTTTTGGCAAAAACGGCAAGGGTATAGTTCAGCTTTTTTGTGAAAAAAGAGTAAATATTCGATTTGCCTAATATCCTCGAAATGAATGTGCATATATGCCATGAGATCAGTCATGACCAAATCTGGCATCAAAAGGGGCATAGGGGCCAATTAAATAGAAATTCGAAAAACGCTACTTTTTAGCAAAAACGGCAAGGGCATAGTTCAGCTTTTTCGTGAAAAAATTGTAAATATTCGATTTGCCTAATATCCTCGAAATGAATGTGCATATATGCCATGAGATCAGTCATGACCAAATCTGGCATCAAAAGGGGCATAGGGGCCAATTAAATAGAAATTCGAAAAACGCTACTTTTTAGCAAAAACGGCAAGGGCATAGTTCAGCTTTTTTGTGAAAAAAGTGTAAATATTCGATTTGCCTAATATCCTCGAAATGAATGTGCATATATGCCATGAGATCAGTCATGACCCAATCTGGCATCAGAAGGGGCATAGGGGCAAATTAAATAGATATTCGAAAAACGCTACTTTTTGGCAAAAACGGCAAGGGTATAGTTCAGCTTTTTTGTGAAAAAAGAGTAAATATTCGATTTGCCTAATATCCTCGAAATGAATGTGCATATATGCCATGAGATCAGTCATAACCAAATCTGGCATAAAAAGGGGCATAGGGGCAAATTAAATAGAAATTCGAAAAACGCTACTTTTTGGCAAAAACGGCAAGTATAGTTCAGCTTTTTTGTGAAAAATGGGTAAATATTCGAATTGCCTAATATCCTCGAAATGAATGTGCATATATGCCATGAGATCAGTCATAACTAAATCTTGCATCAAAAGGGGCATAGGGGCAAATTAAATAGAAATTCGAAAAACGCTACTTTTTGGCAAAAACGGCAAGGGTATAGTTCAGCTTTTTTGTGAAAAAAGAGTAAATATTCGATTTGCCTAATATCCTCGAAATGAATGTGCATATATGCCATGAGATCAGTCATAACCAAATCTGGCATCAAAAGGGGCATAGGGGCAAATTAAATAGAAATTTGAAAAACGCTACTTTTTGGCAAAAACGGCAAGGGTATAGTTCAGCTTTTATGTGAAAAAAGTTTAAATATTCGATTTGCCTAATATCCTCGAAATGAATGTGCATATATGCCATGAGATCAGTCATGACCCAATCTGGCATCAGAAGGGGCATAGGGGCAAATTAAATAGAAATTCGAAAAACGCTACTTTTTGGCAAAAACGGCAAGGGTATAGTTCAGCTTTTTTGTGAAAAAAGTGTAAATATTCGATTTGCCTAATATCCTCGAAATGAATTTGCATATATGCCATGAGATCAGTCATGACCCAATCTGACATCAAAAGGGGCATAGGGGCAAATTAAATGGAAATTCGAAAAACGCTACTTTTTGGCAAAAACGGCAAGGGTATAGTTCAGCTTTTTTGTGAAAAAAGAGTAAATATTCGATTTGCCTAATATCCTCGAAATGAATGTGCATATATGCCATGAGATCAGTCATGACCAAATCTGGCATCAAAAGGGGCATAGGGGCCAATTAAATAGAAATTCGAAAAACGCTACTTTTTAGCAAAAACGGCAAGGGCATAGTTCAGCTTTTTTGTGAAAAAATTGTAAATATTCGATTTGCCTAATATCCTCGAAATGAATGTGCATATATGCCATGAGATCAGTCATGACCAAATCTGGCATCAAAAGGGGCATAGGGGCCAATTAAATAGAAATTCGAAAAACGCTACTTTTTAGCAAAAACGGCAAGGGCATAGTTCAGCTTTTTTGTGAAAAAAGTGTAAATATTCGATTTGCCTAATATCCTCGAAATGAATGTGCATATATGCCATGAGATCAGTCATGACCCAATCTGGCATCAGAAGGGGCATAGGGGCAAATTAAATAGATATTCGAAAAACGCTACTTTTTGGCAAAAACGGCAAGGGTATAGTTCAGCTTTTTTGTGAAAAAAGAGTAAATATTCGATTTGCCTAATATCCTCGAAATGAATGTGCATATATGCCATGAGATCAGTCATGACCAAATCTGGCATCAAAAGGGGCATAGGGGCCAATTAAATAGAAATTCGAAAAACGCTACTTTTTAGCAAAAACGGCAAGGGCATAGTTCAGCTTTTTTGTGAAAAAATTGTAAATATTCGATTTGCCTAATATCCTCGAAATGAATGTGCATATATGCCATGAGATCAGTCATGACCCAATCTGGCATCAGAAGGGGCATAGGGGCAAATTAAATAGAAATTCGAAAAACGCTACTTTTTGGCAAAAACGGCAAGGGTATAGTTCAGCTTTTTTGTGAAAAAAGAGTAAATATTCGATTTGCCTAATATCCTCGAAATGAATGTGCATATATGCCATGAGATCAGTCATGACCAAATCTGGCATCAAAAGGGGCATAGGGGCCAATTAAATAGAAATTCGAAAAACGCTACTTTTTAGCAAAAACGGCAAGGGCATAGTTCAGCTTTTTTGTGAAAAAAGTGTAAATATTCGATTTGCCTAATATCCTCGAAATGAATGTGCATATATGCCATGAGATCAGTCATGACCCAATCTGGCATCAGAAGGGGCATAGGGGCAAATTAAATAGATATTCGAAAAACGCTACTTTTTGGCAAAAACGGCAAGGGTATAGTTCAGCTTTTTTGTGAAAAAAGTGTAAATATTCGATTTGCCTAATATCCTCGAAATGAATGTGCATATATGCCATGAGATCAGTCATGACCCAATCTGACATCAAAAGGGGCATAGGGGCAAATTAAATGGAAATTCGAAAAACGCTACTTTTTGGCAAAAACGGCAAGGGTATAGTTCAGCTTTTTTGTGAAAAAAGAGTAAATATTCGATTTGCCTAATATCCTCGAAATGAATGTGCATATATGCCATGAGATCAGTCATGACCAAATCTGGCATCAAAAGGGGCATAGGGGCCAATTAAATAGAAATTCGAAAAACGCTACTTTTTAGCAAAAACGGCAAGGGCATAGTTCAGCTTTTTTGTGAAAAAATTGTAAATATTCGATTTGCCTAATATCCTCGAAATGAATGTGCATATATGCCATGAGATCAGTCATGACCCAATCTGGCATCAGAAGGGGCATAGGGGCAAATTAAATAGATATTCGAAAAACGCTACTTTTTGGCAAAAACGGCAAGGGTATAGTTCAGCTTTTTTGTGAAAAAAGTGTAAATATTCGATTTGCCTAATATCCTCGAAATGAATGTGCATATATGCCATGAGATCAGTCATGACCCAATCTGACATCAAAAGGGGCATAGGGGCAAATTAAATGGAAATTCGAAAAACGCTACTTTTTGGCAAAAACGGCAAGGGTATAGTTCAGCTTTTTTGTGAAAAAAGAGTAAATATTCGATTTGCCTAATATCCTCGAAATGAATGTGCATATATGCCATGAGATCAGTCATAACTAAATCTTGCATCAAAAGGGGCATAGGGGCAAATTAAATAGAAATTCGAAAAACGCTACTTTTTGGCAAAAACGGCAAGGGTATAGTTCAGCTTTTTTGTGAAAAAAGAGTAAATATTCGATTTGCCTAATATCCTCGAAATGAATGTGCATATATGCCATGAGATCAGTCATAACCAAATCTGGCATCAAAAGGGGCATAGGGGCAAATTAAATAGAAATTTGAAAAACGCTACTTTTTGGCAAAAACGGCAAGGGTATAGTTCAGCTTTTATGTGAAAAAAGTTTAAATATTCGATTTGCCTAATATCCTCGAAATGAATGTGCATATATGCCATGAGATCAGTCATGACCCAATCTGGCATCAGAAGGGGCATAGGGGCAAATTAAATAGAAATTCGAAAAACGCTACTTTTTGGCAAAAACGGCAAGGGTATAGTTCAGCTTTTTTGTGAAAAAAGAGTAAATATTCGATTTGCCTAATATCCTCGAAATGAATGTGCATATATGCCATGAGATCAGTCATAACCAAATCTGGCATAAAAAGGGGCATAGGGGCAAATTAAATAGAAATTCGAAAAACGCTACTTTTTGGCAAAAACGGCAAGTATAGTTCAGCTTTTTTGTGAAAAATGGGTAAATATTCGAATTGCCTAATATCCTCGAAATGAATGTGCATATATGCCATGAGATCAGTCATAACTAAATCTTGCATCAAAAGGGGCATAGGGGCAAATTAAATAGAAATTCGAAAAACGCTACTTTTTGGCAAAAACGGCAAGGGTATAGTTCAGCTTTTTTGTGAAAAAAGAGTAAATATTCGATTTGCCTAATATCCTCGAAATGAATGTGCATATATGCCATGAGATCAGTCATAACCAAATCTGGCATCAAAAGGGGCATAGGGGCAAATTAAATAGAAATTTGAAAAACGCTACTTTTTGGCAAAAACGGCAAGGGTATAGTTCAGCTTTTATGTGAAAAAAGTTTAAATATTCGATTTGCCTAATATCCTCGAAATGAATGTGCATATATGCCATGAGATCAGTCATGACCCAATCTGGCATCAGAAGGGGCATAGGGGCAAATTAAATAGAAATTCGAAAAACGCTACTTTTTGGCAAAAACGGCAAGGGTATAGTTCAGCTTTTTTGTGAAAAAAGTGTAAATATTCGATTTGCCTAATATCCTCGAAATGAATTTGCATATATGCCATGAGATCAGTCATGACCCAATCTGACATCAAAAGGGGCATAGGGGCAAATTAAATGGAAATTCGAAAAACGCTACTTTTTGGCAAAAACGGCAAGGGTATAGTTCAGCTTTTTTGTGAAAAAAGAGTAAATATTCGATTTGCCTAATATCCTCGAAATGAATGTGCATATATGCCATGAGATCAGTCATGACCAAATCTGGCATCAAAAGGGGCATAGGGGCCAATTAAATAGAAATTCGAAAAACGCTACTTTTTAGCAAAAACGGCAAGGGCATAGTTCAGCTTTTTTGTGAAAAAATTGTAAATATTCGATTTGCCTAATATCCTCGAAATGAATGTGCATATATGCCATGAGATCAGTCATGACCAAATCTGGCATCAAAAGGGGCATAGGGGCCAATTAAATAGAAATTCGAAAAACGCTACTTTTTAGCAAAAACGGCAAGGGCATAGTTCAGCTTTTTTGTGAAAAAAGTGTAAATATTCGATTTGCCTAATATCCTCGAAATGAATGTGCATATATGCCATGAGATCAGTCATGACCCAATCTGGCATCAGAAGGGGCATAGGGGCAAATTAAATAGATATTCGAAAAACGCTACTTTTTGGCAAAAACGGCAAGGGTATAGTTCAGCTTTTTTGTGAAAAAAGAGTAAATATTCGATTTGCCTAATATCCTCGAAATGAATGTGCATATATGCCATGAGATCAGTCATGACCAAATCTGGCATCAAAAGGGGCATAGGGGCCAATTAAATAGAAATTCGAAAAACGCTACTTTTTAGCAAAAACGGCAAGGGCATAGTTCAGCTTTTTTGTGAAAAAATTGTAAATATTCGATTTGCCTAATATCCTCGAAATGAATGTGCATATATGCCATGAGATCAGTCATGACCCAATCTGGCATCAGAAGGGGCATAGGGGCAAATTAAATAGAAATTCGAAAAACGCTACTTTTTGGCAAAAACGGCAAGGGTATAGTTCAGCTTTTTTGTGAAAAAAGAGTAAATATTCGATTTGCCTAATATCCTCGAAATGAATGTGCATATATGCCATGAGATCAGTCATGACCAAATCTGGCATCAAAAGGGGCATAGGGGCCAATTAAATAGAAATTCGAAAAACGCTACTTTTTAGCAAAAACGGCAAGGGCATAGTTCAGCTTTTTTGTGAAAAAAGTGTAAATATTCGATTTGCCTAATATCCTCGAAATGAATGTGCATATATGCCATGAGATCAGTCATGACCCAATCTGGCATCAGAAGGGGCATAGGGGCAAATTAAATAGATATTCGAAAAACGCTACTTTTTGGCAAAAACGGCAAGGGTATAGTTCAGCTTTTTTGTGAAAAAAGTGTAAATATTCGATTTGCCTAATATCCTCGAAATGAATGTGCATATATGCCATGAGATCAGTCATGACCCAATCTGACATCAAAAGGGGCATAGGGGCAAATTAAATGGAAATTCGAAAAACGCTACTTTTTGGCAAAAACGGCAAGGGTATAGTTCAGCTTTTTTGTGAAAAAAGAGTAAATATTCGATTTGCCTAATATCCTCGAAATGAATGTGCATATATGCCATGAGATCAGTCATGACCAAATCTGGCATCAAAAGGGGCATAGGGGCCAATTAAATAGAAATTCGAAAAACGCTACTTTTTAGCAAAAACGGCAAGGGCATAGTTCAGCTTTTTTGTGAAAAAAGTGTAAATATTCGATTTGCCTAATATCCTCGAAATGAATGTGCATATATGCCATGAGATCAGTCATGACCCAATCTGGCATCAGAAGGGGCATAGGGGCAAATTAAATAGATATTCGAAAAACGCTACTTTTTGGCAAAAACGGCAAGGGTATAGTTCAGCTTTTTTGTGAAAAAAGTGTAAATATTCGATTTGCCTAATATCCTCGAAATGAATGTGCATATATGCCATGAGATCAGTCATGACCCAATCTGACATCAAAAGGGGCATAGGGGCAAATTAAATGGAAATTCGAAAAACGCTACTTTTTGGCAAAAACGGCAAGGGTATAGTTCAGCTTTTTTGTGAAAAAAGAGTAAATATTCGATTTGCCTAATATCCTCGAAATGAATGTGCATATATGCCATGAGATCAGTCATGACCAAATCTGGCATCAAAAGGGGCATAGGGGCCAATTAAATAGAAATTCGAAAAACGCTACTTTTTAGCAAAAACGGCAAGGGCATAGTTCAGCTTTTTTGTGAAAAAAGTGTAAATATTCGATTTGCCTAATATCCTCGAAATGAATGTGCATATATGCCATGAGATCAGTCATGACCCAATCTGGCATCAGAAGGGGCATAGGGGCAAATTAAATAGATATTCGAAAAACGCTACTTTTTGGCAAAAACGGCAAGGGTATAGTTCAGCTTTTTTGTGAAAAAAGAGTAAATATTCGATTTGCCTAATATCCTCGAAATGAATGTGCATATATGCCATGAGATCAGTCATGACCCAATCTGACATCAAAAGGGGCATAGGGGCAAATTAAATGGAAATTCGAAAAACGCTACTTTTTGGCAAAAACGGCAAGGGTATAGTTCAGCTTTTTTGTGAAAAAAGAGTAAATATTCGATTTGCCTAATATCCTCGAAATGAATGTGCATATATGCCATGAGATCAGTCATGACCAAATCTGGCATCAAAAGGGGCATAGGGGCAAATTAAATAGAAATTCGAAAAACGCTACTTTTTAGCAAAAACGGCAAGGGTATAGTTCAGCTTTTTTGTGATAAATGGGTAAATATTCGAATTGCCTAATATCCTCGAAATGAATGTGCATATATGCCATGAGATCAGTCATAACTAAATCTGGCATCAAAAGGGGCATAGGGGCCAATGAAATAGAAATTCGAAAAACGCTACTTTTTAGCAAAAACGGCAAGGGCATAGTTCAGCTTTTTTGTGAAAAAAGAGTAAATATTCGATTTGCCTAATATCCTCGAAATGAATGTGCATATATGCCATGAGATCAGTCATGACCAAATCTGGCATCAAAAGGGGCATAGGGGCCAATTAAATAGAAATTCGAAAAACGCTACTTTTTAGCAAAAACGGCAAGGGCATAGTTCAGCTTTTTTGTGAAAAAAGTGTAAATATTCGATTTGCCTAATATCCTCGAAATGAATGTGCATATATGCCATGAGATCAGTCATGACCCAATCTGGCATCAGAAGGGGCATAGGGGCAAATTAAATAGATATTCGAAAAACGCTACTTTTTGGCAAAAACGGCAAGGGTATAGTTCAGCTTTTTTGTGAAAAAAGTGTAAATATTCGATTTGCCTAATATCCTCGAAATGAATGTGCATATATGCCATGAGATCAGTCATGACCCAATCTGACATCAAAAGGGGCATAGGGGCAAATTAAATGGAAATTCGAAAAACGCTACTTTTTGGCAAAAACGGCAAGGGTATAGTTCAGCTTTTTTGTGAAAAAAGAGTAAATATTCGATTTGCCTAATATCCTCGAAATGAATGTGCATATATGCCATGAGATCAGTCATGACCAAATCTGGCATCAAAAGGGGCATAGGGGCAAATTAAATAGAAATTCGAAAAACGCTACTTTTTAGCAAAAACGGCAAGGGTATAGTTCAGCTTTTTTGTGATAAATGGGTAAATATTCGAATTGCCTAATATCCTCGAAATGAATGTGCATATATGCCATGAGATCAGTCATGACCAAATCTGGCATCAAAAGGGGCATAGGGGCCAATTAAATAGAAATTCGAAAAACGCTACTTTTTAGCAAAAACGGCAAGGGTATAGTTCAGCTTTTTTTGTGAAAAAAGAGTAAATATTCGATTTGCCTAATATCCTCGAAATGAATGTGCATATATGGCATGAGATCAGTCATAACTAAATCTTGCATCAAAAGGGGCATAGGGGCAAATTAAATAGAAATTCGAAAAACGCTACTTTTTGGCAAAAACGGCAAGGGTATAGTTCAGCTTTTTTGTGAAAAAAGAGTAAATATTCGATTTGCCTAATATCCTCGAAATGAATGTGCATATATGCCATGAGATCAGTCATAACTAAATCTTGCATCAAAAGGGGCGTAGGGGCAAATTAAATAGAAATTCGAAAAACGCTACTTTTTGGCAAAAACGGCAAGGGTATAGTTCAGCTTTTTTGTGAAAAATGGGTAAATATTCGAATTGCCTAATATCCTCGTAATGAACGTGCCTATATGCCATGAGATCAGTCATGACCAAATCTGGCATCAAAAGGGTCATAGGGGCAAATTAGATAGAAATTCGAAAAACGCTACTTTTTGGCAAAAACGGCAAGGGTAATAGTTCAGCTTTTTTGTGAAAAATGGGTAAATATTCGAATTGCCTAATATCCTCGAAATGAATGTGCATATATGCCATGAGATCAGTCATAACCAAATCTGGCATCAAAAGGGGTATAGGGGCAAATTAAATAGAAATTCGAAAAACGCTACTTTTTAGCAAAAACGGCAAGGGTATAGTTCAGCTTTTTTGTGATAAATGGGTAAATATTCGAATTGCCTAATATCCTCGAAATGAATGTGCATATATGCCATGAGATCAGTCATGACCAAATCTGGCATCAAAAGGGGCATAGGAGCCAATTAAATAGAAATTCGAAAAACGCTACTTTTTAGCAAAAACGGCAAGGGTATAGTTCAGCTTTTTTGTGAAAAAAGAGTAAATATTCGATTTGCCTAATATCCTCGAAATGAATGTGCATATATGGCATGAGATCAGTCATAACTAAATCTTGCATCAAAAGGGGCATAGGGGCAAATTAAATAGAAATTCGAAAAACGCTACTTTTTGGCAAAAACGGCAAGGGTATAGTTCAGCTTTTTTGTGAAAAAAGAGTAAATATTCGATTTGCCTAATATCCTCGAAATGAATGTGCATATATGCCATGAGATCAGTCATAACCAAATCTGGCATCAAAAGGGGCATAGGGGCAAATTAAATAGAAATTTGAAAAACGCTACTTTTTGGCAAAAACGGCAAGGGTATAGTTCAGCTTTTATGTGAAAAAAGTTTAAATATTCAATTTGCCTAATATCCTCGAAATGAATGTGCATATATGCCATGAGATCAGTCATGACCCAATCTGGCATCAGAAGGGGCATAGGGGCAAATTAAATAGAAATTCGAAAAACGCTACTTTTTAGCAAAAACGGCAAGGGTATAGTTCAGCTTTTTTGTGATAAATGGGTAAATATTCGAATTGCTTAATATCCTCGAAATGAATGTGCATATATGCCATGAGATCAGTCATGACCCAATCTGACATCGAAAGGGGCATAGGGGCAAATTAAATGGAAATTCGAAAAACGCTACTTTTTGGCAAAAATGGAAAGGGTATAGTTCAGCTTTTTTGTGAAAAATGGGTAAATATTCGAATTGCCTAATATCCTCGAAATGAATGTGCATATATGCCATGAGATCAGTCATAACCAAATCTGGCATCAAAAGGGGCATAGTTGCAAATTAAATAGAAATTTGAAAAACGCTACTTTTTGGCAAAAACGGCAAGGGTATAGTTCAGCTTTTATGTGAAAAAAGTTTAAATATTCGATTTGCCTAATATCCTCGAAATGAATGTGCATATATGCCATGAGATCAGTCATGACCCAATCTGGCATCAGAAGGGGCATAGGGGCAAATTAAATGGAAATTTGAAAAACGCTACTTTTTGGCAAAAACGGCAAGGGTATAGTTCACCTTTTTTGTGAAAAAAGTGTAAATATTCGATTTGCCTAATATCCTCGTAATGAACGTGCATATATGCCATGAGATCAGTCATGACCCAATCTGGCATCAGAAGGGGCATAGGGGCAAATTAAATGGAAATTCGAAAGACGCTACTTTTTGGCAAAAACGGCAAGGGTATAGTTCAGCTTTTTTGTGAAAAAAGGGTAAAATATTCGAATTGCTTAATATCCTCGAAATGAATGTGCATACATGCCATGAGATCAGTCATAACTAAATCTTGCATCAAAAGGGGTATAGGGGCAAATTAAATAGAAATTCGAAACACGCTACTTTTTGGCAAAAACGGCAAGGGTATAGTTCAGCTTTTTTGTGAAAAATGGGTAAATATTCGAATTGCCTAATATCCTCGAAATGAATGTGCATATATGCCATGAGATCAGTCATAACCAAATCTGGCATCAAAAGGGGCATAGGGGCAAATTAAATAGAAATTCGAAAAACGCTACTTTTTAGCAAAAACGGCAAGGGTATAGTTCAGCTTTTTTGTGATAAATGGGTAAATATTCGAATTGCCTAATATCCTCGAAATGAATGTGCATATATGCCATGAGATCAGTCATGACCAAATCTGGCATCAAAAGGGGCATAGGGGCCAATTAAATAGAAATTCGAAAAACGCTACTTTTTAGCAAAAACGGCAAGGGTATAGTTCAGCTTTTTTTGTGAAAAAAGAGTAAATATTCGATTTGCCTAATATCCTCGAAATGAATGTGCATATATGGCATGAGATCAGTCATAACTAAATCTTGCATCAAAAGGGGCATAGGGGCAAATTAAATAGAAATTCGAAAAACGCTACTTTTTGGCAAAAACGGCAAGGGTATAGTTCAGCTTTTTTGTGAAAAAAGTGTAAATATTCGATTTGCCTAATATCCTCGAAATGAATGTGCATATATGCCATGAGATCAGTCATGACCCAATCTGACATCAAAAGGGGCATAGGGGCAAATTAAATGGAAATTCGAAAAAACGCTACTTTTTGGCAAAAACGGCAAGGGTATAGTTCAGCTTTTTTGTGAAAAAAGAGTAAATATTCGATTTGCCTAATATCCTCGAAATGAATGTGCATATATGCCATGAGATCAGTCATAACTAAATCTTGCATCAAAAGGGGCATAGGGGCAAATTAAATAGAAATTCGAAAAACGCTACTTTTTGGCAAAAACGGCAAGGGTATAGTTCAGCTTTTTTGTGAAAAAAGAGTAAATATTCGATTTGCCTAATATCCTCGAAATGAATGTGCATATATGCCATGAGATCAGTCATAACCAAATCTGGCATCAAAAGGGGCATAGGGGCAAATTAAATAGAAATTTGAAAAACGCTACTTTTTGGCAAAAACGGCAAGGGTATAGTTCAGCTTTTATGTGAAAAAAGTTTAAATATTCGATTTGCCTAATATCCTCGAAATGAATGTGCATATATGCCATGAGATCAGTCATGACCCAATCTGGCATCAGAAGGGGCATAGGGGCAAATTAAATAGAAATTCGAAAAACGCTACTTTTTGGCAAAAACGGCAAGGGTATAGTTCAGCTTTTTTGTGAAAAAAGTGTAAATATTCGATTTGCCTAATATCCTCGAAATGAATTTGCATATATGCCATGAGATCAGTCATGACCCAATCTGACATCAAAAGGGGCATAGGGGCAAATTAAATGGAAATTCGAAAAACGCTACTTTTTGGCAAAAACGGCAAGGGTATAGTTCAGCTTTTTTGTGAAAAAAGAGTAAATATTCGATTTGCCTAATATCCTCGAAATGAATGTGCATATATGCCATGAGATCAGTCATGACCAAATCTGGCATCAAAAGGGGCATAGGGGCCAATTAAATAGAAATTCGAAAAACGCTACTTTTTAGCAAAAACGGCAAGGGCATAGTTCAGCTTTTTTGTGAAAAAATTGTAAATATTCGATTTGCCTAATATCCTCGAAATGAATGTGCATATATGCCATGAGATCAGTCATGACCAAATCTGGCATCAAAAGGGGCATAGGGGCCAATTAAATAGAAATTCGAAAAACGCTACTTTTTAGCAAAAACGGCAAGGGCATAGTTCAGCTTTTTTGTGAAAAAAGTGTAAATATTCGATTTGCCTAATATCCTCGAAATGAATGTGCATATATGCCATGAGATCAGTCATGACCCAATCTGGCATCAGAAGGGGCATAGGGGCAAATTAAATAGATATTCGAAAAACGCTACTTTTTGGCAAAAACGGCAAGGGTATAGTTCAGCTTTTTTGTGAAAAAAGTGTAAATATTCGATTTGCCTAATATCCTCGAAATGAATGTGCATATATGCCATGAGATCAGTCATGACCCAATCTGACATCAAAAGGGGCATAGGGGCAAATTAAATGGAAATTCGAAAAACGCTACTTTTTGGCAAAAACGGCAAGGGTATAGTTCAGCTTTTTTGTGAAAAAAGAGTAAATATTCGATTTGCCTAATATCCTCGAAATGAATGTGCATATATGCCATGAGATCAGTCATGACCAAATCTGGCATCAAAAGGGGCATAGGGGCCAATTAAATAGAAATTCGAAAAACGCTACTTTTTAGCAAAAACGGCAAGGGCATAGTTCAGCTTTTTTGTGAAAAAATTGTAAATATTCGATTTGCCTAATATCCTCGAAATGAATGTGCATATATGCCATGAGATCAGTCATGACCCAATCTGGCATCAGAAGGGGCATAGGGGCAAATTAAATAGAAATTCGAAAAACGCTACTTTTTGGCAAAAACGGCAAGGGTATAGTTCAGCTTTTTTGTGAAAAAAGAGTAAATATTCGATTTGCCTAATATCCTCGAAATGAATGTGCATATATGCCATGAGATCAGTCATGACCAAATCTGGCATCAAAAGGGGCATAGGGGCCAATTAAATAGAAATTCGAAAAACGCTACTTTTTAGCAAAAACGGCAAGGGCATAGTTCAGCTTTTTTGTGAAAAAAGTGTAAATATTCGATTTGCCTAATATCCTCGAAATGAATGTGCATATATGCCATGAGATCAGTCATGACCCAATCTGGCATCAGAAGGGGCATAGGGGCAAATTAAATAGATATTCGAAAAACGCTACTTTTTGGCAAAAACGGCAAGGGTATAGTTCAGCTTTTTTGTGAAAAAAGTGTAAATATTCGATTTGCCTAATATCCTCGAAATGAATGTGCATATATGCCATGAGATCAGTCATGACCCAATCTGACATCAAAAGGGGCATAGGGGCAAATTAAATGGAAATTCGAAAAACGCTACTTTTTGGCAAAAACGGCAAGGGTATAGTTCAGCTTTTTTGTGAAAAAAGAGTAAATATTCGATTTGCCTAATATCCTCGAAATGAATGTGCATATATGCCATGAGATCAGTCATGACCAAATCTGGCATCAAAAGGGGCATAGGGGCCAATTAAATAGAAATTCGAAAAACGCTACTTTTTAGCAAAAACGGCAAGGGCATAGTTCAGCTTTTTTGTGAAAAAATTGTAAATATTCGATTTGCCTAATATCCTCGAAATGAATGTGCATATATGCCATGAGATCAGTCATGACCCAATCTGGCATCAGAAGGGGCATAGGGGCAAATTAAATAGAAATTCGAAAAACGCTACTTTTTGGCAAAAACGGCAAGGGTATAGTTCAGCTTTTTTGTGAAAAAAGAGTAAATATTCGATTTGCCTAATATCCTCGAAATGAATGTGCATATATGCCATGAGATCAGTCATGACCAAATCTGGCATCAAAAGGGGCATAGGGGCCAATTAAATAGAAATTCGAAAAACGCTACTTTTTAGCAAAAACGGCAAGGGCATAGTTCAGCTTTTTTGTGAAAAAAGTGTAAATATTCGATTTGCCTAATATCCTCGAAATGAATGTGCATATATGCCATGAGATCAGTCATGACCCAATCTGGCATCAGAAGGGGCATAGGGGCAAATTAAATAGATATTCGAAAAACGCTACTTTTTGGCAAAAACGGCAAGGGTATAGTTCAGCTTTTTTGTGAAAAAAGTGTAAATATTCGATTTGCCTAATATCCTCGAAATGAATGTGCATATATGCCATGAGATCAGTCATGACCCAATCTGACATCAAAAGGGGCATAGGGGCAAATTAAATGGAAATTCGAAAAACGCTACTTTTTGGCAAAAACGGCAAGGGTATAGTTCAGCTTTTTTGTGAAAAAAGAGTAAATATTCGATTTGCCTAATATCCTCGAAATGAATGTGCATATATGCCATGAGATCAGTCATGACCAAATCTGGCATCAAAAGGGGCATAGGGGCCAATTAAATAGAAATTCGAAAAACGCTACTTTTTAGCAAAAACGGCAAGGGCATAGTTCAGCTTTTTTGTGAAAAAATTGTAAATATTCGATTTGCCTAATATCCTCGAAATGAATGTGCATATATGCCATGAGATCAGTCATGACCAAATCTGGCATCAAAAGGGGCATAGGGGCCAATTAAATAGAAATTCGAAAAACGCTACTTTTTAGCAAAAACGGCAAGGGCATAGTTCAGCTTTTTTGTGAAAAAAGTGTAAATATTCGATTTGCCTAATATCCTCGAAATGAATGTGCATATATGCCATGAGATCAGTCATGACCCAATCTGGCATCAGAAGGGGCATAGGGGCAAATTAAATAGATATTCGAAAAACGCTACTTTTTGGCAAAAACGGCAAGGGTATAGTTCAGCTTTTTTGTGAAAAAAGTGTAAATATTCGATTTGCCTAATATCCTCGAAATGAATGTGCATATATGCCATGAGATCAGTCATGACCCAATCTGACATCAAAAGGGGCATAGGGGCAAATTAAATGGAAATTCGAAAAACGCTACTTTTTGGCAAAAACGGCAAGGGTATAGTTCAGCTTTTTTGTGAAAAAAGAGTAAATATTCGATTTGCCTAATATCCTCGAAATGAATGTGCATATATGCCATGAGATCAGTCATGACCAAATCTGGCATCAAAAGGGGCATAGGGGCAAATTAAATAGAAATTCGAAAAACGCTACTTTTTAGCAAAAACGGCAAGGGTATAGTTCAGCTTTTTTGTGATAAATGGGTAAATATTCGAATTGCCTAATATCCTCGAAATGAATGTGCATATATGCCATGAGATCAGTCATGACCAAATCTGGCATCAAAAGGGGCATAGGGGCCAATTAAATAGAAATTCGAAAAACGCTACTTTTTAGCAAAAACGGCAAGGGTATAGTTCAGCTTTTTTTGTGAAAAAAGAGTAAATATTCGATTTGCCTAATATCCTCGAAATGAATGTGCATATATGGCATGAGATCAGTCATAACTAAATCTTGCATCAAAAGGGGCATAGGGGCCAATTAAATAGAAATTCGAAAAACGCTACTTTTTAGCAAAAACGGCAAGGGCATAGTTCAGCTTTTTTGTGAAAAAAGAGTAAATATTCGATTTGCCTAATATCCTCGAAATGAATGTGCATATATGCCATGAGATCAGTCATGACCAAATCTGGCATCAAAAGGGGCATAGGGGCCAATTAAATAGAAATTCGAAAAACGCTACTTTTTAGCAAAAACGGCAAGGGCATAGTTCAGCTTTTTTGTGAAAAAAGTGTAAATATTCGATTTGCCTAATATCCTCGAAATGAATGTGCATATATGCCATGAGATCAGTCATGACCCAATCTGGCATCAGAAGGGGCATAGGGGCAAATTAAATAGATATTCGAAAAACGCTACTTTTTGGCAAAAACGGCAAGGGTATAGTTCAGCTTTTTTGTGAAAAAAGTGTAAATATTCGATTTGCCTAATATCCTCGAAATGAATGTGCATATATGCCATGAGATCAGTCATGACCCAATCTGACATCAAAAGGGGCATAGGGGCAAATTAAATGGAAATTCGAAAAACGCTACTTTTTGGCAAAAACGGCAAGGGTATAGTTCAGCTTTTTTGTGAAAAAAGAGTAAATATTCGATTTGCCTAATATCCTCGAAATGAATGTGCATATATGCCATGAGATCAGTCATGACCAAATCTGGCATCAAAAGGGGCATAGGGGCAAATTAAATAGAAATTCGAAAAACGCTACTTTTTAGCAAAAACGGCAAGGGTATAGTTCAGCTTTTTTGTGATAAATGGGTAAATATTCGAATTGCCTAATATCCTCGAAATGAATGTGCATATATGCCATGAGATCAGTCATGACCAAATCTGGCATCAAAAGGGGCATAGGGGCCAATTAAATAGAAATTCGAAAAACGCTACTTTTTAGCAAAAACGGCAAGGGTATAGTTCAGCTTTTTTTGTGAAAAAAGAGTAAATATTCGATTTGCCTAATATCCTCGAAATGAATGTGCATATATGGCATGAGATCAGTCATAACTAAATCTTGCATCAAAAGGGGCATAGGGGCAAATTAAATAGAAATTCGAAAAACGCTACTTTTTGGCAAAAACGGCAAGGGTATAGTTCAGCTTTTTTGTGAAAAAAGAGTAAATATTCGATTTGCCTAATATCCTCGAAATGAATGTGCATATATGCCATGAGATCAGTCATAACTAAATCTTGCATCAAAAGGGGCATAGGGGCAAATTAAATAGAAATTCGAAAAACGCTACTTTTTGGCAAAAACGGCAAGGGTATAGTTCAGCTTTTTTGTGAAAAATGGGTAAATATTCGAATTGCCTAATATCCTCGTAATGAACGTGCCTATATGCCATGAGATCAGTCATGACCAAATCTGGCATCAAAAGGGTCATAGGGGCAAATTAGATAGAAATTCGAAAAACGCTACTTTTTGGCAAAAACGGCAAGGGTAATAGTTCAGCTTTTTTGTGAAAAATGGGTAAATATTCGAATTGCCTAATATCCTCGAAATGAATGTGCATATATGCCATGAGATCAGTCATAACCAAATCTGGCATCAAAAGGGGTATAGGGGCAAATTAAATAGAAATTCGAAAAACGCTACTTTTTAGCAAAAACGGCAAGGGTATAGTTCAGCTTTTTTGTGATAAATGGGTAAATATTCGAATTGCCTAATATCCTCGAAATGAATGTGCATATATGCCATGAGATCAGTCATGACCAAATCTGGCATCAAAAGGGGCATAGGAGCCAATTAAATAGAAATTCGAAAAACGCTACTTTTTAGCAAAAACGGCAAGGGTATAGTTCAGCTTTTTTGTGAATAAAGAGTAAATATTCGATTTGCCTAATATCCTCGAAATGAATGTGCATATATGGCATGAGATCAGTCATAACTAAATCTTGCATCAAAAGGGGCATAGGGGCAAATTAAATAGAAATTCGAAAAACGCTACTTTTTGGCAAAAACGGCAAGGGTATAGTTCAGCTTTTTTGTGAAAAAATTGTAAATATTCGATTTGCCTAATATCCTCGAAATGAATGTGCATATATGCCATGAGATCAGTCATGACCCAATCTGGCATCAGAAGGGGCATAGGGGCAAATTAAATAGAAATTCGAAAAACGCTACTTTTTGGCAAAAACGGCAAGGGTATAGTTCAGCTTTTATGTGAAAAAAGTTTAAATATTCAATTTGCCTAATATCCTCGAAATGAATGTGCATATATGCCATGAGATCAGTCATGACCCAATCTGGCATCAGAAGGGGCATAGGGGCAAATTAAATAGAAATTCGAAAAACGCTACTTTTTAGCAAAAACGGCAAGGGTATAGTTCAGCTTTTTTGTGATAAATGGGTAAATATTCGAATTGCTTAATATCCTCGAAATGAATGTGCATATATGCCATGAGATCAGTCATGACCCAATCTGACATCGAAAGGGGCATAGGGGCAAATTAAATGGAAATTCGAAAAACGCTACTTTTTGGCAAAAATGGAAAGGGTATAGTTCAGCTTTTTTGTGAAAAATGGGTAAATATTCGAATTGCCTAATATCCTCGAAATGAATGTGCATATATGCCATGAGATCAGTCATAACCAAATCTGGCATCAAAAGGGGCATAGTTGCAAATTAAATAGAAATTTGAAAAACGCTACTTTTTGGCAAAAACGGCAAGGGTATAGTTCAGCTTTTATGTGAAAAAAGTTTAAATATTCGATTTGCCTAATATCCTCGAAATGAATGTGCATATATGCCATGAGATCAGTCATGACCCAATCTGGCATCAGAAGGGGCATAGGGGCAAATTAAATGGAAATTTGAAAAACGCTACTTTTTGGCAAAAACGGCAAGGGTATAGTTCACCTTTTTTGTGAAAAAAGTGTAAATATTCGATTTGCCTAATATCCTCGTAATGAACGTGCATATATGCCATGAGATCAGTCATGACCCAATCTGGCATCAGAAGGGGCATAGGGGCAAATTAAATGGAAATTCGAAAGACGCTACTTTTTGGCAAAAACGGCAAGGGTATAGTTCAGCTTTTTTGTGAAAAATGGGTAAAATATTCGAATTGCTTAATATCCTCGAAATGAATGTGCATATATGCCATGAGATCAGTCATAACCAAATCTGGCATCAAAAGGGGCATAGGGGCAAATTAAATAGAAATTCGAAAAACGCTACTTTTTAGCAAAAACGGCAAGGGTATAGTTCAGCTTTTTTGTGATAAATGGGTAAATATTCGAATTGCCTAATATCCTCGAAATGAATGTGCATATATGCCATGAGATCAGTCATGACCAAATCTGGCATCAAAAGGGGCATAGGGGCCAATTAAATAGAAATTCGAAAAACGCTACTTTTTAGCAAAAACGGCAAGGGTATAGTTCAGCTTTTTTTGTGAAAAAAGAGTAAATATTCGATTTGCCTAATATCCTCGAAATGAATGTGCATATATGGCATGAGATCAGTCATAACTAAATCTTGCATCAAAAGGGGCATAGGGGCAAATTAAATAGAAATTCGAAAAACGCTACTTTTTAGCAAAAACGGCAAGGGTATAGTTCAGCTTTTTTTGTGAAAAAAGAGTAAATATTCGATTTGCCTAATATCCTCGAAATGAATGTGCATATATGGCATGAGATCAGTCATAACTAAATCTTGCATCAAAAGGGGCATAGGGGCAAATTAAATAGAAATTCGAAAAACGCTACTTTTTGGCAAAAACGGCAAGGGTATAGTTCAGCTTTTTTGTGGAAAAAGAGTAAATATTCGATTTGCCTAATATCCTCGAAATGAATGTGCATATATGCCATGAGATCAGTCATAACCAAATCTGGCATCAAAAGGGGCATAGGGGCAAATTAAATAGAAATTTGAAAAACGCTACTTTTTGGCAAAAACGGCAAGGGTATAGTTCAGCTTTTATGTGAAAAAAGTTTAAATATTCGATTTGCCTAATATCCTCGAAATGAATGTGCATATATGCCATGAGATCAGTCATGACCAAATCTGGCATCAAAAGGGGCATAGGGGCAAATTAAATAGAAATTCGAAAAACGCTACTTTTTAGCAAAAACGGCAAGGGTATAGTTCAGCTTTTTTGTGATAAATGGGTAAATATTCGAATTGCTTAATATCCTCGAAATGAATGTGCATATATGCCATGAGATCAGTCATGACCCAATCTGACATCGAAAGGGGCATAGGGGCAAATTAAATGGAAATTCGAAAAACGCTACTTTTTGGCAAAAATGGAAAGGGTATAGTTCAGCTTTTTTGTGAAAAATGGGTAAATATTCGAATTGCCTAATATCCTCGAAATGAATGTGCATATATGCCATGAGATCAGTCATAACCAAATCTGGCATCAAAAGGGGCATAGTTGCAAATTAAATAGAAATTTGAAAAACGCTACTTTTTGGCAAAAACGGCAAGGGTATAGTTCAGCTTTTATGTGAAAAAAGTTTAAATATTCGATTTGCCTAATATCCTCGAAATGAATGTGCATATATGCCATGAGATCAGTCATGACCCAATCTGGCATCAGAAGGGGCATAGGGGCAAATTAAATGGAAATTTGAAAAACGCTACTTTTTGGCAAAAACGGCAAGGGTATAGTTCACCTTTTTTGTGAAAAAAGTGTAAATATTCGATTTGCCTAATATCCTCGTAATGAACGTGCATATATGCCATGAGATCAGTCATGACCCAATCTGGCATCAGAAGGGGCATAGGGGCAAATTAAATGGAAATTCGAAAGACGCTACTTTTTGGCAAAAACGGCAAGGGTATAGTTCAGCTTTTTTGTGAAAAAAGGGTAAAATATTCGAATTGCTTAATATCCTCGAAATGAATGTGCATACATGCCATGAGATCAGTCATAACTAAATCTTGCATCAAAAGGGGTATAGGGGCAAATTAAATAGAAATTCGAAACACGCTACTTTTTGGCAAAAACGGCAAGGGTATAGTTCAGCTTTTTTGTGAAAAATGGGTAAATATTCGAATTGCCTAATATCCTCGAAATGAATGTGCATATATGCCATGAGATCAGTCATAACCAAATCTGGCATCAAAAGGGGCATAGGGGCAAATTAAATAGAAATTCGAAAAACGCTACTTTTTAGCAAAAACGGCAAGGGTATAGTTCAGCTTTTTTGTGATAAATGGGTAAATATTCGAATTGCCTAATATCCTCGAAATGAATGTGCATATATGCCATGAGATCAGTCATGACCAAATCTGGCATCAAAAGGGGCATAGGGGCCAATTAAATAGAAATTCGAAAAACGCTACTTTTTAGCAAAAACGGCAAGGGTATAGTTCAGCTTTTTTTGTGAAAAAAGAGTAAATATTCGATTTGCCTAATATCCTCGAAATGAATGTGCATATATGGCATGAGATCAGTCATAACTAAATCTTGCATCAAAAGGGGCATAGGGGCAAATTAAATAGAAATTCGAAAAACGCTACTTTTTGGCAAAAACGGCAAGGGTATAGTTCAGCTTTTTTGTGAAAAAAGAGTAAATATTCGATTTGCCTAATATCCTCGAAATGAATGTGCATATATGGCATGAGATCAGTCATAACTAAATCTTGCATCAAAAGGGGCATAGGGGCAAATTAAATAGAAATTCGAAAAACGCTACTTTTTGGCAAAAACGGCAAGGGTATAGTTCAGCTTTTTTGTGGAAAAAGAGTAAATATTCGATTTGCCTAATATCCTCGAAATGAATGTGCATATATGCCATGAGATCAGTCATAACCAAATCTGGCATCAAAAGGGGCATAGGGGCAAATTAAATAGAAATTTGAAAAACGCTACTTTTTGGCAAAAACGGCAAGGGTATAGTTCAGCTTTTATGTGAAAAAAGTTTAAATATTCGATTTGCCTAATATCCTCGAAATGAATGTGCATATATGCCATGAGATCAGTCATGACCCAATCTGGCATCAGAAGGGGCATAGGGGCAAATTAAATAGAAATTCGAAAAACGCTACTTTTTGGCAAAAACGGCAAGGGTATAGTTCAGCTTTTTTGTGAAAAAAGGGTAAAATATTCGAATTGCCTAATATCCTCTAAATGAATTTGCATATATGCCATGAGATCAGTCATGACCCAATCTGACATCAAAAGGGGCATAGGGGCAAATTAAATGGAAATTCGAAAGACGCTACTTTTTGGCAAAAACGGCAAGGGTATAGTTCAGCTTTTTTGTGAAAAAAGGGTAAAATATTCGAATTGCTTAATATCCTCGAAATGAATGTGCATACATGCCATGAGATCAGTCATAACTAAATCTTGCATCAAAAGGGGTATAGGGGCAAATTAAATAGAAATTCGAAACACGCTACTTTTTGGCAAAAACGGCAAGGGTATAGTTCAGCTTTTTTGTGAAAAATGGGTAAATATTCGAATTGCCTAATATCCTCGAAATGAATGTGCATATATGCCATGAGATCAGTCATAACCAAATCTGGCATCAAAAGGGGCATAGGGGCAAATTAAATAGAAATTCGAAAAACGCTACTTTTTAGCAAAAACGGCAAGGGTATAGTTCAGCTTTTTTGTGATAAATGGGTAAATATTCGAATTGCCTAATATCCTCGAAATGAATGTGCATATATGCCATGAGATCAGTCATGACCAAATCTGGCATCAAAAGGGGCATAGGGGCCAATTAAATAGAAATTCGAAAAACGCTACTTTTTAGCAAAAACGGCAAGGGTATAGTTCAGCTTTTTTTGTGAAAAAAGAGTAAATATTCGATTTGCCTAATATCCTCGAAATGAATGTGCATATATGGCATGAGATCAGTCATAACTAAATCTTGCATCAAAAGGGGCATAGGGGCAAATTAAATAGAAATTCGAAAAACGCTACTTTTTAGCAAAAACGGCAAGGGTATAGTTCAGCTTTTTTTGTGAAAAAAGAGTAAATATTCGATTTGCCTAATATCCTCGAAATGAATGTGCATATATGGCATGAGATCAGTCATAACTAAATCTTGCATCAAAAGGGGCATAGGGGCAAATTAAATAGAAATTCGAAA
This sequence comes from Strongylocentrotus droebachiensis, assembly GCA_035222895.1. Classification (NCBI taxonomy): domain Eukaryota; kingdom Metazoa; phylum Echinodermata; class Echinoidea; order Camarodonta; family Strongylocentrotidae; genus Strongylocentrotus; species Strongylocentrotus droebachiensis. The sequence continues at coordinate 345,981 of JAVYIG010000663.1, read as the reverse complement.
AACGCTACTTTTTGGCAAAAACGGCAAGGGTATAGTTCAGCTTTTTTGTGGAAAAAGAGTAAATATTCGATTTGCCTAATATCCTCGAAATGAATGTGCATATATGCCATGAGATCAGTCATAACCAAATCTGGCATCAAAAGGGGCATAGGGGCAAATTAAATAGAAATTTGAAAAACGCTACTTTTTGGCAAAAACGGCAAGGGTATAGTTCAGCTTTTATGTGAAAAAAGTTTAAATATTCGATTTGCCTAATATCCTCGAAATGAATGTGCATATATGCCATGAGATCAGTCATGACCAAATCTGGCATCAAAAGGGGCATAGGGGCAAATTAAATAGAAATTCGAAAAACGCTACTTTTTAGCAAAAACGGCAAGGGTATAGTTCAGCTTTTTTGTGATAAATGGGTAAATATTCGAATTGCTTAATATCCTCGAAATGAATGTGCATATATGCCATGAGATCAGTCATGACCCAATCTGACATCGAAAGGGGCATAGGGGCAAATTAAATGGAAATTCGAAAAACGCTACTTTTTGGCAAAAATGGAAAGGGTATAGTTCAGCTTTTTTGTGAAAAATGGGTAAATATTCGAATTGCCTAATATCCTCGAAATGAATGTGCATATATGCCATGAGATCAGTCATAACCAAATCTGGCATCAAAAGGGGCATAGTTGCAAATTAAATAGAAATTTGAAAAACGCTACTTTTTGGCAAAAACGGCAAGGGTATAGTTCAGCTTTTATGTGAAAAAAGTTTAAATATTCGATTTGCCTAATATCCTCGAAATGAATGTGCATATATGCCATGAGATCAGTCATGACCCAATCTGGCATCAGAAGGGGCATAGGGGCAAATTAAATGGAAATTTGAAAAACGCTACTTTTTGGCAAAAACGGCAAGGGTATAGTTCACCTTTTTTGTGAAAAAAGTGTAAATATTCGATTTGCCTAATATCCTCGTAATGAACGTGCATATATGCCATGAGATCAGTCATGACCCAATCTGGCATCAGAAGGGGCATAGGGGCAAATTAAATGGAAATTCGAAAGACGCTACTTTTTGGCAAAAACGGCAAGGGTATAGTTCAGCTTTTTTGTGAAAAAAGGGTAAAATATTCGAATTGCTTAATATCCTCGAAATGAATGTGCATACATGCCATGAGATCAGTCATAACTAAATCTTGCATCAAAAGGGGTATAGGGGCAAATTAAATAGAAATTCGAAACACGCTACTTTTTGGCAAAAACGGCAAGGGTATAGTTCAGCTTTTTTGTGAAAAATGGGTAAATATTCGAATTGCCTAATATCCTCGAAATGAATGTGCATATATGCCATGAGATCAGTCATAACCAAATCTGGCATCAAAAGGGGCATAGGGGCAAATTAAATAGAAATTCGAAAAAACGCTACTTTTTAGCAAAAACGGCAAGGGTATAGTTCAGCTTTTTTGTGATAAATGGGTAAATATTCGAATTGCCTAATATCCTCGAAATGAATGTGCATATATGCCATGAGATCAGTCATGACCAAATCTGGCATCAAAAGGGGCATAGGGGCCAATTAAATAGAAATTCGAAAAACGCTACTTTTTAGCAAAAACGGCAAGGGTATAGTTCAGCTTTTTTTGTGAAAAAAGAGTAAATATTCGATTTGCCTAATATCCTCGAAATGAATGTGCATATATGGCATGAGATCAGTCATAACTAAATCTTGCATCAAAAGGGGCATAGGGGCAAATTAAATAGAAATTCGAAAAACGCTACTTTTTGGCAAAAACGGCAAGGGTATAGTTCAGCTTTTTTGTGAAAAAAGAGTAAATATTCGATTTGCCTAATATCCTCGAAATGAATGTGCATATATGGCATGAGATCAGTCATAACTAAATCTTGCATCAAAAGGGGCATAGGGGCAAATTAAATAGAAATTCGAAAAACGCTACTTTTTGGCAAAAACGGCAAGGGTATAGTTCAGCTTTTTTGTGGAAAAAGAGTAAATATTCGATTTGCCTAATATCCTCGAAATGAATGTGCATATATGCCATGAGATCAGTCATAACCAAATCTGGCATCAAAAGGGGCATAGGGGCAAATTAAATAGAAATTTGAAAAACGCTACTTTTTGGCAAAAACGGCAAGGGTATAGTTCAGCTTTTATGTGAAAAAAGTTTAAATATTCGATTTGCCTAATATCCTCGAAATGAATGTACATATATGCCATGAGATCAGTCATGACCCAATCTGGCATCAGAAGGGGCATAGGGGCAAATTAAATAGAAATTCGAAAAACGCTACTTTTTGGCAAAAACGGCAAGGGTATAGTTCAGCTTTTTTGTGAAAAAAGGGTAAAATATTCGAATTGCCTAATATCCTCTAAATGAATTTGCATATATGCCATGAGATCAGTCATGACCCAATCTGACATCAAAAGGGGCATAGGGGCAAATTAAATGGAAATTCGAAAAACGCTACTTTTTGGCAAAAACGGCAAGGGTATAGTTCAGCTTTTTTGTGAAAAAAGAGTAAATATTCGAATTGCCTAATATCCTCGAAATGAAAGTGCATATATGCCATGAGATCAGTCATGACCAAATCTGGCATCAAAAGGGGCATAGGGGCCAATTAAATAGAAATTCGAAAAACGCTACTTTTTAGCAAAAACGGCAAGGGCATAGTTCAGCTTTTTTGTGAAAAAAGTGTAAATATTCGATTTGCCTAATATCCTCGAAATGAATGTGCATATATGCCATGAGATCAGTCATGACCCAATCTGGCATCAGAAGGGGCATAGGGGCAAATTAAATAGATATTCGAAAAACGCTACTTTTTGGCAAAAACGGCAAGGGTATAGTTCAGCTTTTTTGTGAAAAAAGTGTAAATATTCGATTTGCCTAATATCCTCGAAATGAATGTGCATATATGCCATGAGATCAGTCATGACCCAATCTGACATCAAAAGGGGCATAGGGGCAAATTAAATGGAAATTCGAAAAACGCTACTTTTTGGCAAAAACGGCAAGGGTATAGTTCAGCTTTTTTGTGAAAAAAGAGTAAATATTCGATTTGCCTAATATCCTCGAAATGAATGTGCATATATGCCATGAGATCAGTCATAACTAAATCTTGCATCAAAAGGGGCATAGGGGCAAATTAAATAGAAATTCGAAAAACGCTACTTTTTGGCAAAAACGGCAAGGGTATAGTTCAGCTTTTTTGTGAAAAAAGAGTAAATATTCGATTTGCCTAATATCCTCGAAATGAATGTGCATATATGCCATGAGATCAGTCATAACCAAATCTGGCATCAAAAGGGGCATAGGGGCAAATTAAATAGAAATTTGAAAAACGCTACTTTTTGGCAAAAACGGCAAGGGTATAGTTCACCTTTTATGTGAAAAAAGTTTAAATATTCGATTTGCCTAATATCCTCGAAATGAATGTGCATATATGCCATGAGATCAGTCATGACCCAATCTGACATCAAAAGGGGCATAGGGGCAAATTAAATGGAAATTCGAAAGACGCTACTTTTTGGCAAAAACGGCAAGGGTATAGTTCAGCTTTTTTGTGAAAAAAGGGTAAAATATTCGAATTGCTTAATATCCTCGAAATGAATGTGCATACATGCCATGAGATCAGTCATAACTAAATCTTGCATCAAAAGGGGTATAGGGGCAAATTAAATAGAAATTCGAAACACGCTACTTTTTGGCAAAAACGGCAAGGGTATAGTTCAGCTTTTTTGTGAAAAATGGGTAAATATTCGAATTGCCTAATATCCTCGAAATGAATGTGCATATATGCCATGAGATCAGTCATAACCAAATCTGGCATCAAAAGGGGCATAGGGGCAAATTAAATAGAAATTCGAAAAACGCTACTTTTTAGCAAAAACGGCAAGGGTATAGTTCAGCTTTTTTGTGATAAATGGGTAAATATTCGAATTGCCTAATATCCTCGAAATGAATGTGCATATATGCCATGAGATCAGTCATGACCAAATCTGGCATCAAAAGGGGCATAGGGGCCAATTAAATAGAAATTCGAAAAACGCTACTTTTTAGCAAAAACGGCAAGGGTATAGTTCAGCTTTTTTTGTGAAAAAAGAGTAAATATTCGATTTGCCTAATATCCTCGAAATGAATGTGCATATATGGCATGAGATCAGTCATAACTAAATCTTGCATCAAAAGGGGCATAGGGGCAAATTAAATAGAAATTCGAAAAACGCTACTTTTTAGCAAAAACGGCAAGGGTATAGTTCAGCTTTTTTTGTGAAAAAAGAGTAAATATTCGATTTGCCTAATATCCTCGAAATGAATGTGCATATATGGCATGAGATCAGTCATAACTAAATCTTGCATCAAAAGGGGCATAGGGGCAAATTAAATAGAAATTCGAAAAACGCTACTTTTTGGCAAAAACGGCAAGGGTATAGTTCAGCTTTTTTGTGGAAAAAGAGTAAATATTCGATTTGCCTAATATCCTCGAAATGAATGTGCATATATGCCATGAGATCAGTCATAACCAAATCTGGCATCAAAAGGGGCATAGGGGCAAATTAAATAGAAATTTGAAAAACGCTACTTTTTGGCAAAAACGGCAAGGGTATAGTTCAGCTTTTATGTGAAAAAAGTTTAAATATTCGATTTGCCTAATATCCTCGAAATGAATGTGCATATATGCCATGAGATCAGTCATGACCAAATCTGGCATCAAAAGGGGCATAGGGGCAAATTAAATAGAAATTCGAAAAACGCTACTTTTTAGCAAAAACGGCAAGGGTATAGTTCAGCTTTTTTGTGATAAATGGGTAAATATTCGAATTGCTTAATATCCTCGAAATGAATGTGCATATATGCCATGAGATCAGTCATGACCCAATCTGACATCGAAAGGGGCATAGGGGCAAATTAAATGGAAATTCGAAAAACGCTACTTTTTGGCAAAAATGGAAAGGGTATAGTTCAGCTTTTTTGTGAAAAATGGGTAAATATTCGAATTGCCTAATATCCTCGAAATGAATGTGCATATATGCCATGAGATCAGTCATAACCAAATCTGGCATCAAAAGGGGCATAGTTGCAAATTAAATAGAAATTTGAAAAACGCTACTTTTTGGCAAAAACGGCAAGGGTATAGTTCAGCTTTTATGTGAAAAAAGTTTAAATATTCGATTTGCCTAATATCCTCGAAATGAATGTGCATATATGCCATGAGATCAGTCATGACCCAATCTGGCATCAGAAGGGGCATAGGGGCAAATTAAATGGAAATTTGAAAAACGCTACTTTTTGGCAAAAACGGCAAGGGTATAGTTCACCTTTTTTGTGAAAAAAGTGTAAATATTCGATTTGCCTAATATCCTCGTAATGAACGTGCATATATGCCATGAGATCAGTCATGACCCAATCTGGCATCAGAAGGGGCATAGGGGCAAATTAAATGGAAATTCGAAAGACGCTACTTTTTGGCAAAAACGGCAAGGGTATAGTTCAGCTTTTTTGTGAAAAAAGGGTAAAATATTCGAATTGCTTAATATCCTCGAAATGAATGTGCATACATGCCATGAGATCAGTCATAACTAAATCTTGCATCAAAAGGGGTATAGGGGCAAATTAAATAGAAATTCGAAACACGCTACTTTTTGGCAAAAACGGCAAGGGTATAGTTCAGCTTTTTTGTGAAAAATGGGTAAATATTCGAATTGCCTAATATCCTCGAAATGAATGTGCATATATGCCATGAGATCAGTCATAACCAAATCTGGCATCAAAAGGGGCATAGGGGCAAATTAAATAGAAATTCGAAAAACGCTACTTTTTAGCAAAAACGGCAAGGGTATAGTTCAGCTTTTTTGTGATAAATGGGTAAATATTCGAATTGCCTAATATCCTCGAAATGAATGTGCATATATGCCATGAGATCAGTCATGACCAAATCTGGCATCAAAAGGGGCATAGGGGCCAATTAAATAGAAATTCGAAAAACGCTACTTTTTAGCAAAAACGGCAAGGGTATTATAGTTCAGCTTTTTTTGTGAAAAAAGAGTAAATATTCGATTTGCCTAATATCCTCGAAATGAATGTGCATATATGGCATGAGATCAGTCATAACTAAATCTTGCATCAAAAGGGGCATAGGGGCAAATTAAATAGAAATTCGAAAAACGCTACTTTTTGGCAAAAACGGCAAGGGTATAGTTCAGCTTTTTTGTGAAAAAAGAGTAAATATTCGATTTGCCTAATATCCTCGAAATGAATGTGCATATATGGCATGAGATCAGTCATAACTAAATCTTGCATCAAAAGGGGCATAGGGGCAAATTAAATAGAAATTCGAAAAACGCTACTTTTTGGCAAAAACGGCAAGGGTATAGTTCAGCTTTTTTGTGGAAAAAGAGTAAATATTCGATTTGCCTAATATCCTCGAAATGAATGTGCATATATGCCATGAGATCAGTCATAACCAAATCTGGCATCAAAAGGGGCATAGGGGCAAATTAAATAGAAATTTGAAAAACGCTACTTTTTGGCAAAAACGGCAAGGGTATAGTTCAGCTTTTATGTGAAAAAAGTTTAAATATTCGATTTGCCTAATATCCTCGAAATGAATGTACATATATGCCATGAGATCAGTCATGACCCAATCTGGCATCAGAAGGGGCATAGGGGCAAATTAAATAGAAATTCGAAAAACGCTACTTTTTGGCAAAAACGGCAAGGGTATAGTTCAGCTTTTTTGTGAAAAAAGGGTAAAATATTCGAATTGCCTAATATCCTCTAAATGAATTTGCATATATGCCATGAGATCAGTCATGACCCAATCTGACATCAAAAGGGGCATAGGGGCAAATTAAATGGAAATTCGAAAAACGCTACTTTTTGGCAAAAACGGCAAGGGTATAGTTCAGCTTTTTTGTGAAAAAAGAGTAAATATTCGAATTGCCTAATATCCTCGAAATGAAAGTGCATATATGCCATGAGATCAGTCATGACCAAATCTGGCATCAAAAGGGGCATAGGGGCCAATTAAATAGAAATTCGAAAAACGCTACTTTTTAGCAAAAACGGCAAGGGCATAGTTCAGCTTTTTTGTGAAAAAAGTGTAAATATTCGATTTGCCTAATATCCTCGAAATGAATGTGCATATATGCCATGAGATCAGTCATGACCCAATCTGGCATCAGAAGGGGCATAGGGGCAAATTAAATAGATATTCGAAAAACGCTACTTTTTGGCAAAAACGGCAAGGGTATAGTTCAGCTTTTTTGTGAAAAAAGTGTAAATATTCGATTTGCCTAATATCCTCGAAATGAATGTGCATATATGCCATGAGATCAGTCATGACCCAATCTGACATCAAAAGGGGCATAGGGGCAAATTAAATGGAAATTCGAAAAACGCTACTTTTTGGCAAAAACGGCAAGGGTATAGTTCAGCTTTTTTGTGAAAAAAGAGTAAATATTCGATTTGCCTAATATCCTCGAAATGAATGTGCATATATGCCATGAGATCAGTCATAACTAAATCTTGCATCAAAAGGGGCATAGGGGCAAATTAAATAGAAATTCGAAAAACGCTACTTTTTGGCAAAAACGGCAAGGGTATAGTTCAGCTTTTTTGTGAAAAAAGAGTAAATATTCGATTTGCCTAATATCCTCGAAATGAATGTGCATATATGCCATGAGATCAGTCATAACCAAATCTGGCATCAAAAGGGGCATAGGGGCAAATTAAATAGAAATTTGAAAAACGCTACTTTTTGGCAAAAACGGCAAGGGTATAGTTCACCTTTTATGTGAAAAAAGTTTAAATATTCGATTTGCCTAATATCCTCGAAATGAATGTGCATATATGCCATGAGATCAGTCATGACCCAATCTGGCATCAGAAGGGGCATAGGGGCAAATTAAATAGAAATTCGAAAAACGCTACTTTTTAGCAAAAACGGCAAGGGTATAGTTCAGCTTTTTTTGTGAAAAAAGAGTAAATATTCGATTTGCCTAATATCCTCGAAATGAATGTGCATATATGGCATGAGATCAGTCATAACTAAATCTTGCATCAAAAGGGGCATAGGGGCAAATTAAATAGAAATTCGAAAAACGCTACTTTTTGGCAAAAACGGCAAGGGTATAGTTCAGCTTTTTTTGTGAAAAAAGAGTAAATATTCGATTTGCCTAATATCCTCGAAATGAATGTGCATATATGGCATGAGATCAGTCATAACTAAATCTTGCATCAAAAGGGGCATAGGGGCAAATTAAATAGAAATTCGAAAAACGCTACTTTTTGGCAAAAACGGCAAGGGTATAGTTCAGCTTTTTTGTGGAAAAAGAGTAAATATTCGATTTGCCTAATATCCTCGAAATGAATGTGCATATATGCCATGAGATCAGTCATAACCAAATCTGGCATCAAAAGGGGCATAGGGGCAAATTAAATAGAAATTTGAAAAACGCTACTTTTTGGCAAAAACGGCAAGGGTATAGTTCAGCTTTTATGTGAAAAAAGTTTAAATATTCGATTTGCCTAATATCCTCGAAATGAATGTGCATATATGCCATGAGATCAGTCATGACCAAATCTGGCATCAAAAGGGGCATAGGGGCAAATTAAATAGAAATTCGAAAAACGCTACTTTTTAGCAAAAACGGCAAGGGTATAGTTCAGCTTTTTTGTGATAAATGGGTAAATATTCGAATTGCTTAATATCCTCGAAATGAATGTGCATATATGCCATGAGATCAGTCATGACCCAATCTGACATCGAAAGGGGCATAGGGGCAAATTAAATGGAAATTCGAAAAACGCTACTTTTTGGCAAAAATGGAAAGGGTATAGTTCAGCTTTTTTGTGAAAAATGGGTAAATATTCGAATTGCCTAATATCCTCGAAATGAATGTGCATATATGCCATGAGATCAGTCATAACCAAATCTGGCATCAAAAGGGGCATAGTTGCAAATTAAATAGAAATTTGAAAAACGCTACTTTTTGGCAAAAACGGCAAGGGTATAGTTCAGCTTTTATGTGAAAAAAGTTTAAATATTCGATTTGCCTAATATCCTCGAAATGAATGTGCATATATGCCATGAGATCAGTCATGACCCAATCTGGCATCAGAAGGGGCATAGGGGCAAATTAAATGGAAATTTGAAAAACGCTACTTTTTGGCAAAAACGGCAAGGGTATAGTTCACCTTTTTTGTGAAAAAAGTGTAAATATTCGATTTGCCTAATATCCTCGTAATGAACGTGCATATATGCCATGAGATCAGTCATGACCCAATCTGGCATCAGAAGGGGCATAGGGGCAAATTAAATGGAAATTCGAAAGACGCTACTTTTTGGCAAAAACGGCAAGGGTATAGTTCAGCTTTTTTGTGAAAAAAGGGTAAAATATTCGAATTGCTTAATATCCTCGAAATGAATGTGCATACATGCCATGAGATCAGTCATAACTAAATCTTGCATCAAAAGGGGTATAGGGGCAAATTAAATAGAAATTCGAAACACGCTACTTTTTGGCAAAAACGGCAAGGGTATAGTTCAGCTTTTTTGTGAAAAATGGGTAAATATTCGAATTGCCTAATATCCTCGAAATGAATGTGCATATATGCCATGAGATCAGTCATAACCAAATCTGGCATCAAAAGGGGCATAGGGGCAAATTAAATAGAAATTCGAAAAACGCTACTTTTTAGCAAAAACGGCAAGGGTATAGTTCAGCTTTTTTGTGATAAATGGGTAAATATTCGAATTGCCTAATATCCTCGAAATGAATGTGCATATATGCCATGAGATCAGTCATGACCAAATCTGGCATCAAAAGGGGCATAGGGGCCAATTAAATAGAAATTCGAAAAACGCTACTTTTTAGCAAAAACGGCAAGGGTATAGTTCAGCTTTTTTTGTGAAAAAAGAGTAAATATTCGATTTGCCTAATATCCTCGAAATGAATGTGCATATATGGCATGAGATCAGTCATAACTAAATCTTGCATCAAAAGGGGCATAGGGGCAAATTAAATAGAAATTCGAAAAACGCTACTTTTTAGCAAAAACGGCAAGGGTATAGTTCAGCTTTTTTTGTGAAAAAAGAGTAAATATTCGATTTGCCTAATATCCTCGAAATGAATGTGCATATATGGCATGAGATCAGTCATAACTAAATCTTGCATCAAAAGGGGCATAGGGGCAAATTAAATAGAAATTCGAAAAACGCTACTTTTTGGCAAAAACGGCAAGGGTATAGTTCAGCTTTTTTGTGGAAAAAGAGTAAATATTCGATTTGCCTAATATCCTCGAAATGAATGTGCATATATGCCATGAGATCAGTCATAACCAAATCTGGCATCAAAAGGGGCATAGGGGCAAATTAAATAGAAATTTGAAAAACGCTACTTTTTGGCAAAAACGGCAAGGGTATAGTTCAGCTTTTATGTGAAAAAAGTTTAAATATTCGATTTGCCTAATATCCTCGAAATGAATGTGCATATATGCCATGAGATCAGTCATGACCAAATCTGGCATCAAAAGGGGCATAGGGGCAAATTAAATAGAAATTCGAAAAACGCTACTTTTTAGCAAAAACGGCAAGGGTATAGTTCAGCTTTTTTGTGATAAATGGGTAAATATTCGAATTGCTTAATATCCTCGAAATGAATGTGCATATATGCCATGAGATCAGTCATGACCCAATCTGACATCGAAAGGGGCATAGGGGCAAATTAAATGGAAATTCGAAAAACGCTACTTTTTGGCAAAAATGGAAAGGGTATAGTTCAGCTTTTTTGTGAAAAATGGGTAAATATTCGAATTGCCTAATATCCTCGAAATGAATGTGCATATATGCCATGAGATCAGTCATAACCAAATCTGGCATCAAAAGGGGCATAGTTGCAAATTAAATAGAAATTTGAAAAACGCTACTTTTTGGCAAAAACGGCAAGGGTATAGTTCAGCTTTTATGTGAAAAAAGTTTAAATATTCGATTTGCCTAATATCCTCGAAATGAATGTGCATATATGCCATGAGATCAGTCATGACCCAATCTGGCATCAGAAGGGGCATAGGGGCAAATTAAATGGAAATTTGAAAAACGCTACTTTTTGGCAAAAACGGCAAGGGTATAGTTCACCTTTTTTGTGAAAAAAGTGTAAATATTCGATTTGCCTAATATCCTCGTAATGAACGTGCATATATGCCATGAGATCAGTCATGACCCAATCTGGCATCAGAAGGGGCATAGGGGCAAATTAAATGGAAATTCGAAAGACGCTACTTTTTGGCAAAAACGGCAAGGGTATAGTTCAGCTTTTTTGTGAAAAAAGGGTAAAATATTCGAATTGCTTAATATCCTCGAAATGAATGTGCATACATGCCATGAGATCAGTCATAACTAAATCTTGCATCAAAAGGGGTATAGGGGCAAATTAAATAGAAATTCGAAACACGCTACTTTTTGGCAAAAACGGCAAGGGTATAGTTCAGCTTTTTTGTGAAAAATGGGTAAATATTCGAATTGCCTAATATCCTCGAAATGAATGTGCATATATGCCATGAGATCAGTCATAACCAAATCTGGCATCAAAAGGGGCATAGGGGCAAATTAAATAGAAATTCGAAAAACGCTACTTTTTAGCAAAAACGGCAAGGGTATAGTTCAGCTTTTTTGTGATAAATGGGTAAATATTCGAATTGCCTAATATCCTCGAAATGAATGTGCATATATGCCATGAGATCAGTCATGACCAAATCTGGCATCAAAAGGGGCATAGGGGCCAATTAAATAGAAATTCGAAAAACGCTACTTTTTAGCAAAAACGGCAAGGGTATAGTTCAGCTTTTTTTGTGAAAAAAGAGTAAATATTCGATTTGCCTAATATCCTCGAAATGAATGTGCATATATGGCATGAGATCAGTCATAACTAAATCTTGCATCAAAAGGGGCATAGGGGCAAATTAAATAGAAATTCGAAAAACGCTACTTTTTGGCAAAAACGGCAAGGGTATAGTTCAGCTTTTTTGTGAAAAAAGAGTAAATATTCGATTTGCCTAATATCCTCGAAATGAATGTGCATATATGGCATGAGATCAGTCATAACTAAATCTTGCATCAAAAGGGGCATAGGGGCAAATTAAATAGAAATTCGAAAAACGCTACTTTTTGGCAAAAACGGCAAGGGTATAGTTCAGCTTTTTTGTGGAAAAAGAGTAAATATTCGATTTGCCTAATATCCTCGAAATGAATGTGCATATATGCCATGAGATCAGTCATAACCAAATCTGGCATCAAAAGGGGCATAGGGGCAAATTAAATAGAAATTTGAAAAACGCTACTTTTTGGCAAAAACGGCAAGGGTATAGTTCAGCTTTTATGTGAAAAAAGTTTAAATATTCGATTTGCCTAATATCCTCGAAATGAATGTACATATATGCCATGAGATCAGTCATGACCCAATCTGGCATCAGAAGGGGCATAGGGGCAAATTAAATAGAAATTCGAAAAACGCTACTTTTTGGCAAAAACGGCAAGGGTATAGTTCAGCTTTTTTGTGAAAAAAGGGTAAAATATTCGAATTGCCTAATATCCTCTAAATGAATTTGCATATATGCCATGAGATCAGTCATGACCCAATCTGACATCAAAAGGGGCATAGGGGCAAATTAAATGGAAATTCGAAAAACGCTACTTTTTGGCAAAAACGGCAAGGGTATAGTTCAGCTTTTTTTGTGAAAAAAGAGTAAATATTCGAATTGCCTAATATCCTCGAAATGAAAGTGCATATATGCCATGAGATCAGTCATGACCAAATCTGGCATCAAAAGGGGCATAGGGGCCAATTAAATAGAAATTCGAAAAACGCTACTTTTTAGCAAAAACGGCAAGGGCATAGTTCAGCTTTTTTGTGAAAAAAGTGTAAATATTCGATTTGCCTAATATCCTCGAAATGAATGTGCATATATGCCATGAGATCAGTCATGACCCAATCTGGCATCAGAAGGGGCATAGGGGCAAATTAAATAGATATTCGAAAAACGCTACTTTTTGGCAAAAACGGCAAGGGTATAGTTCAGCTTTTTTGTGAAAAAAGTGTAAATATTCGATTTGCCTAATATCCTCGAAATGAATGTGCATATATGCCATGAGATCAGTCATGACCCAATCTGACATCAAAAGGGGCATAGGGGCAAATTAAATGGAAATTCGAAAAACGCTACTTTTTGGCAAAAACGGCAAGGGTATAGTTCAGCTTTTTTGTGAAAAAAGAGTAAATATTCGATTTGCCTAATATCCTCGAAATGAATGTGCATATATGCCATGAGATCAGTCATAACTAAATCTTGCATCAAAAGGGGCATAGGGGCAAATTAAATAGAAATTCGAAAAACGCTACTTTTTGGCAAAAACGGCAAGGGTATAGTTCAGCTTTTTTGTGAAAAAAGAGTAAATATTCGATTTGCCTAATATCCTCGAAATGAATGTGCATATATGCCATGAGATCAGTCATAACCAAATCTGGCATCAAAAGGGGCATAGGGGCAAATTAAATAGAAATTTGAAAAACGCTACTTTTTGGCAAAAACGGCAAGGGTATAGTTCACCTTTTATGTGAAAAAAGTTTAAATATTCGATTTGCCTAATATCCTCGAAATGAATGTGCATATATGCCATGAGATCAGTCATGACCCAATCTGGCATCAGAAGGGGCATAGGGGCAAATTAAATAGAAATTCGAAAAACGCTACTTTTTAGCAAAAACGGCAAGGGTATAGTTCAGCTTTTTTTGTGAAAAAAGAGTAAATATTCGATTTGCCTAATATCCTCGAAATGAATGTGCATATATGGCATGAGATCAGTCATAACTAAATCTTGCATCAAAAGGGGCATAGGGGCAAATTAAATAGAAATTCGAAAAACGCTACTTTTTGGCAAAAACGGCAAGGGTATAGTTCAGCTTTTTTGTGAAAAAAGAGTAAATATTCGATTTGCCTAATATCCTCGAAATGAATGTGCATATATGGCATGAGATCAGTCATAACTAAATCTTGCATCAAAAGGGGCATAGGGGCAAATTAAATAGAAATTCGAAAAACGCTACTTTTTGGCAAAAACGGCAAGGGTATAGTTCAGCTTTTTTGTGGAAAAAGAGTAAATATTCGATTTGCCTAATATCCTCGAAATGAATGTGCATATATGCCATGAGATCAGTCATAACCAAATCTGGCATCAAAAGGGGCATAGGGGCAAATTAAATAGAAATTTGAAAAACGCTACTTTTTGGCAAAAACGGCAAGGGTATAGTTCAGCTTTTATGTGAAAAAAGTTTAAATATTCGATTTGCCTAATATCCTCGAAATGAATGTGCATATATGCCATGAGATCAGTCATGACCCAATCTGGCATCAGAAGGGGCATAGGGGCAAATTAAATAGAAATTCGAAAAACGCTACTTTTTGGCAAAAACGGCAAGGGTATAGTTCAGCTTTTTTGTGAAAAAAGGGTAAAATATTCGAATTGCCTAATATCCTCTAAATGAATTTGCATATATGCCATGAGATCAGTCATGACCCAATCTGACATCAAAAGGGGCATAGGGGCAAATTAAATGGAAATTCGAAAAACGCTACTTTTTGGCAAAAACGGCAAGGGTATAGTTCAGCTTTTTTGTGAAAAAAGAGTAAATATTCGAATTGCCTAATATCCTCGAAATGAAAGTGCATATATGCCATGAGATCAGTCATGACCAAATCTGGCATCAAAAGGGGCATAGGGGCCAATTAAATAGAAATTCGAAAAACGCTACTTTTTAGCAAAAACGGCAAGGGCATAGTTCAGCTTTTTTGTGAAAAAAGTGTAAATATTCGATTTGCCTAATATCCTCGAAATGAATGTGCATATATGCCATGAGATCAGTCATGACCCAATCTGGCATCAGAAGGGGCATAGGGGCAAATTAAATAGATATTCGAAAAACGCTACTTTTTGGCAAAAACGGCAAGGGTATAGTTCAGCTTTTTTGTGAAAAAAGTGTAAATATTCGATTTGCCTAATATCCTCGAAATGAATGTGCATATATGCCATGAGATCAGTCATGACCCAATCTGACATCAAAAGGGGCATAGGGGCAAATTAAATGGAAATTCGAAAAACGCTACTTTTTGGCAAAAACGGCAAGGGTATAGTTCAGCTTTTTTGTGAAAAAAGAGTAAATATTCGATTTGCCTAATATCCTCGAAATGAATGTGCATATATGCCATGAGATCAGTCATAACTAAATCTTGCATCAAAAGGGGCATAGGGGCAAATTAAATAGAAATTCGAAAAAACGCTACTTTTTGGCAAAAACGGCAAGGGTATAGTTCAGCTTTTTTGTGAAAAAAGAGTAAATATTCGATTTGCCTAATATCCTCGAAATGAATGTGCATATATGCCATGAGATCAGTCATAACCAAATCTGGCATCAAAAGGGGCATAGGGGCAAATTAAATAGAAATTTGAAAAACGCTACTTTTTGGCAAAAACGGCAAGGGTATAGTTCAGCTTTTATGTGAAAAAAGTTTAAATATTCGATTTGCCTAATATCCTCGAAATGAATGTGCATATATGCCATGAGATCAGTCATGACCCAATCTGGCATCAGAAGGGGCATAGGGGCAAATTAAATAGATATTCGAAAAACGCTACTTTTTGGCAAAAACGGCAAGGGTATAGTTCAGCTTTTTTGTGAAAAAAGTGTAAATATTCGATTTGCCTAATATCCTCGAAATGAATGTGCATATATGCCATGAGATCAGTCATGACCCAATCTGACATCAAAAGGGGCATAGGGGCAAATTAAATGGAAATTCGAAAAACGCTACTTTTTGGCAAAAACGGCAAGGGTATAGTTCAGCTTTTTTTGTGAAAAAAGAGTAAATATTCGATTTGCCTAATATCCTCGAAATGAATGTGCATATATGCCATGAGATCAGTCATAACTAAATCTTGCATCAAAAGGGGCATAGGGGCAAATTAAATAGAAATTCGAAAAACGCTACTTTTTGGCAAAAACGGCAAGGGTATAGTTCAGCTTTTTTGTGAAAAATGGGTAAATATTCGAATTGCCTAATATCCTCGAAATGAATGTATATATATGCCATGAGATCAGTCATAACCAAATCTGGCATAAAAAGGGGCATAGGGGCAAATAAAATAGAAATTCGAAAAAACGCTACTTTTTGGCAAAAACGGCAAGTATAGTTCAGCTTTTTTGTGAAAAATGGGTAAATATTCGAATTGCCTAATATCCTCGAAATGAATGTGCATATATGCCATGAGATCAGTTATAACTAAATCTTGCATCAAAAGGGGCATAGGGGCAATTAAATAGAAATTCGAAAAACGCTACTTTTTGGCAAAAACAGCAAGGGTATAGTTCAGCTTTTTTGTGAAAAATGGGTAAATATTCGAATTGCCTAATATCCTCGTAATGAACGTGCCTATATGCCATGAGATCAGTCATGACCCAATCTGGCATCAGAAGGGGCATAGGGGCAAATTAAATGGAAATTCGAAAAACGCTACTTTTTGGCAAAAACGGCAAGGGTATAGTTCAGCTTTTTTGTGAAAAAAGGGTAAATATTCGAATTGCCTAATATCCTCGAAATGAATGTGCAAATATGCCATGAGATCAGTCATAACCAAATCTGGCATCAAAAGGGGCATAGTTGCAAATTAAATAGAAATTTGAAAAACGCTACTTTTTGGCAAAAACGGCAAGGGTATAGTTCAGCTTTTATGTGAAAAAAGTTTAAATATTCGATTTGCCTAATATCCTCGAAATGAATGTGCATATATGCCATGAGATCAGTCATGACCCAATCTGGCATCAGAAGGGGCATAGGGGCAAATTAAATGGAAATTTGAAAAACGCTACTTTTTGGCAAAAACGGCAAGGGTATAGTTCACCTTTTTTGTGAAAAAAGTGTAAATATTCGATTTGCCTAATATCCTCGTAATGAACGTGCATATATGCCATGAGATCAGTCATGACCCAATCTGGCATCAGAAGGGGCATAGGGGCAAATTAAATGGAAATTCGAAAGACGCTACTTTTTGGCAAAAACGGCAAGGGTATAGTTCAGCTTTTTTGTGAAAAAAGGGTAAAATATTCGAATTGCTTAATATCCTCGAAATGAATGTGCATACATGCCATGAGATCAGTCATAACTAAATCTTGCATCAAAAGGGGTATAGGGGCAAATTAAATAGAAATTCGAAACACGCTACTTTTTGGCAAAAACGGCAAGGGTATAGTTCAGCTTTTTTGTGAAAAATGGGTAAATATTCGAATTGCCTAATATCCTCGAAATGAAAGTGCATATATGCCATGAGATCAGTCATGACCAAATCTGGCATCAAAAGGGGCATAGGGGCCAATTAAATAGAAATTCGAAAAACGCTACTTTTTAGCAAAAACGGCAAGGGCATAGTTCAGCTTTTTTGTGAAAAAAGTGTAAATATTCGATTTGCCTAATATCCTCGAAATGAATGTGCATATATGCCATGAGATCAGTCATGACCCAATCTGGCATCAGAAGGGGCATAGGGGCAAATTAAATAGATATTCGAAAAACGCTACTTTTTGGCAAAAACGGCAAGGGTATAGTTCAGCTTTTTTGTGAAAAAAGTGTAAATATTCGATTTGCCTAATATCCTCGAAATGAATGTGCATATATGCCATGAGATCAGTCATGACCCAATCTGACATCAAAAGGGGCATAGGGGCAAATTAAATGGAAATTCGAAAAACGCTACTTTTTGGCAAAAACGGCAAGGGTATAGTTCAGCTTTTTTGTGAAAAAAGAGTAAATATTCGATTTGCCTAATATCCTCGAAATGAATGTGCATATATGCCATGAGATCAGTCATAACTAAATCTTGCATCAAAAGGGGCATAGGGGCAAATTAAATAGAAATTCGAAAAACGCTACTTTTTGGCAAAAAACGGCAAGGGTATAGTTCAGCTTTTTTGTGAAAAAAGAGTAAATATTCGATTTGCCTAATATCCTCGAAATGAATGTGCATATATGCCATGAGATCAGTCATAACCAAATCTGGCATCAAAGGGGCATAGGGGCAAATTAAATAGAAATTTGAAAAACGCTACTTTTTGGCAAAAACGGCAAGGGTATAGTTCAGCTTTTATGTGAAAAAAGTTTAAATATTCGATTTGCCTAATATCCTCGAAATGAATGTGCATATATGCCATGAGATCAGTCATGACCCAATCTGGCATCAGAAGGGGCATAGGGGCAAATTAAATAGATATTCGAAAAACGCTACTTTTTGGCAAAAACGGCAAGGGTATAGTTCAGCTTTTTTGTGAAAAAAGTGTAAATATTCGATTTGCCTAATATCCTCGAAATGAATGTGCATATATGCCATGAGATCAGTCATGACCCAATCTGACATCAAAAGGGGCATAGGGGCAAATTAAATGGAAATTCGAAAAACGCTACTTTTTGGCAAAAACGGCAAGGGTATAGTTCAGCTTTTTTTGTGAAAAAAGAGTAAATATTCGATTTGCCTAATATCCTCGAAATGAATGTGCATATATGCCATGAGATCAGTCATAACTAAATCTTGCATCAAAAGGGGCATAGGGGCAAATTAAATAGAAATTCGAAAAACGCTACTTTTTGGCAAAAACGGCAAGGGTATAGTTCAGCTTTTTTGTGAAAAATGGGTAAATATTCGAATTGCCTAATATCCTCGAAATGAATGTATATATATGCCATGAGATCAGTCATAACAAATCTGGCATAAAAAGGGGCATAGGGGCAAATAAAATAGAAATTCGAAAAACGCTACTTTTTGGCAAAAACGGCAAGTATAGTTCAGCTTTTTTGTGAAAAATGGGTAAATATTCGAATTGCCTAATATCCTCGAAATGAATGTGCATATATGCCATGAGATCAGTTATAACTAAATCTTGCATCAAAAGGGGCATAGGGGCAAATTAAATAGAAATTCGAAAAACGCTACTTTTTGGCAAAAACAGCAAGGGTATAGTTCAGCTTTTTTGTGAAAAATGGGTAAATATTCGAATTGCCTAATATCCTCGTAATGAACGTGCCTATATGCCATGAGATCAGTCATGACCCAATCTGGCATCAGAAGGGGCATAGGGGCAAATTAAATGGAAATTCGAAAAACGCTACTTTTTGGCAAAAACGGCAAGGGTATAGTTCAGCTTTTTTGTGAAAAAAGGGTAAATATTCGAATTGCCTAATATCCTCGAAATGAATGTGCAAATATGCCATGAGATCAGTCATAACCAAATCTGGCATCAAAAGGGGCATAGTTGCAAATTAAATAGAAATTTGAAAAACGCTACTTTTTGGCAAAAACGGCAAGGGTATAGTTCAGCTTTTATGTGAAAAAAGTTTAAATATTCGATTTGCCTAATATCCTCGAAATGAATGTGCATATATGCCATGAGATCAGTCATGACCCAATCTGGCATCAGAAGGGGCATAGGGGCAAATTAAATGGAAATTTGAAAAACGCTACTTTTTGGCAAAAACGGCAAGGGTATAGTTCACCTTTTTTGTGAAAAAAGTGTAAATATTCGATTTGCCTAATATCCTCGTAATGAACGTGCATATATGCCATGAGATCAGTCATGACCCAATCTGGCATCAGAAGGGGCATAGGGGCAAATTAAATGGAAATTCGAAAGACGCTACTTTTTGGCAAAAACGGCAAGGGTATAGTTCAGCTTTTTTGTGAAAAAGGGTAAAATATTCGAATTGCTTAATATCCTCGAAATGAATGTGCATACATGCCATGAGATCAGTCATAACTAAATCTTTGCATCAAAAGGGGTATAGGGGCAAATTAAATAGAAATTCGAAACACGCTACTTTTTGGCAAAAACGGCAAGGGTATAGTTCAGCTTTTTTGTGAAAAATGGGTAAATATTCGAATTGCCTAATATCCTCGAAATGAAAGTGCATATATGCCATGAGATCAGTCATGACCAAATCTGGCATCAAAAGGGGCATAGGGGCCAATTAAATAGAAATTCGAAAAACGCTACTTTTTAGCAAAAACGGCAAGGGCATAGTTCAGCTTTTTTGTGAAAAAAGTGTAAATATTCGATTTGCCTAATATCCTCGAAATGAATGTGCATATATGCCATGAGATCAGTCATGACCCAATCTGGCATCAGAAGGGGCATAGGGGCAAATTAAATAGATATTCGAAAAACGCTACTTTTTGGCAAAACGGCAAGGGTATAGTTCAGCTTTTTTGTGAAAAAAGTGTAAATATTCGATTTGCCTAATATCCTCGAAATGAATGTGCATATATGCCATGAGATCAGTCATGACCCAATCTGGCATCAGAAGGGGCATAGGGGCAAATTAAATAGAAATTCGAAAAACGCTACTTTTTGGCAAAAACGGCAAGGGTATAGTTCAGCTTTTTTGTGAAAAAAGGGTAAAATATTCGAATTGCCTAATATCCTCTAAATGAATTTGCATATATGCCATGAGATCAGTCATGACCCAATCTGACATCAAAAGGGGCATAGGGGCAAATTAAATGGAAATTCGAAAAACGCTACTTTTTGGCAAAAACGGCAAGGGTATAGTTCAGCTTTTTTGTGAAAAAAGAGTAAATATTCGAATTGCCTAATATCCTCGAAATGAAAGTGCATATATGCCATGAGATCAGTCATGACCAAATCTGGCATCAAAAGGGGCATAGGGGCCAATTAAATAGAAATTCGAAAAACGCTACTTTTTAGCAAAAACGGCAAGGGCATAGTTCAGCTTTTTTGTGAAAAAAGTGTAAATATTCGATTTGCCTAATATCCTCGAAATGAATGTGCATATATGCCATGAGATCAGTCATGACCCAATCTGGCATCAGAAGGGGCATAGGGGCAAATTAAATAGATATTCGAAAAACGCTACTTTTTGGCAAAAACGGCAAGGGTATAGTTCAGCTTTTTTGTGAAAAAAGTGTAAATATTCGATTTGCCTAATATCCTCGAAATGAATGTGCATATATGCCATGAGATCAGTCATGACCCAATCTGACATCAAAAGGGGCATAGGGGCAAATTAAATGGAAATTCGAAAAACGCTACTTTTTGGCAAAAACGGCAAGGGTATAGTTCAGCTTTTTTGTGAAAAAGAGTAAATATTCGATTTGCCTAATATCCTCGAAATGAATGTGCATATATGCCATGAGATCAGTCATAACTAAATCTTGCATCAAAAGGGGCATAGGGGCAAATTAAATAGAAATTCGAAAAACGCTACTTTTTGGCAAAAACGGCAAGGGTATAGTTCAGCTTTTTTGTGAAAAAAGAGTAAATATTCGATTTGCCTAATATCCTCGAAATGAATGTGCATATATGCCATGAGATCAGTCATAACCAAATCTGGCATCAAAAGGGGCATAGGGGCAAATTAAATAGAAATTTGAAAAACGCTACTTTTTGGCAAAAACGGCAAGGGTATAGTTCAGCTTTTATGTGAAAAAAGTTTAAATATTCGATTTGCCTAATATCCTCGAAATGAATGTGCATATATGCCATGAGATCAGTCATGACCCAATCTGGCATCAGAAGGGGCATAGGGGCAAATTAAATAGATATTCGAAAAAACGCTACTTTTTGGCAAAAACGGCAAGGGTATAGTTCAGCTTTTTTGTGAAAAAAGTGTAAATATTCGATTTGCCTAATATCCTCGAAATGAATGTGCATATATGCCATGAGATCAGTCATGACCCAATCTGACATCAAAAGGGGCATAGGGCAAATTAAATGGAAATTCGAAAAACGCTACTTTTTGGCAAAAACGGCAAGGGTATAGTTCAGCTTTTTTTGTGAAAAAAGAGTAAATATTCGATTTGCCTAATATCCTCGAAATGAATGTGCATATATGCCATGAGATCAGTCATAACTAAATCTTGCATCAAAAGGGGCATAGGGGCAAATTAAATAGAAATTCGAAAAACGCTACTTTTTGGCAAAAACGGCAAGGGTATAGTTCAGCTTTTTTGTGAAAAATGGGTAAATATTCGAATTGCCTAATATCCTCGAAATGAATGTATATATATGCCATGAGATCAGTCATAACCAAATCTGGCATAAAAAGGGCATAGGGGCAAATAAAATAGAAATTCGAAAAACGCTACTTTTTGGCAAAAACGGCAAGTATAGTTCAGCTTTTTTGTGAAAAATGGGTAAATATTCGAATTGCCTAATATCCTCGAAATGAATGTGCATATATGCCATGAGATCAGTTATAACTAAATCTTGCATCAAAAGGGGCATAGGGGCAAATTAAATAGAAATTCGAAAAACGCTACTTTTTGGCAAAAACAGCAAGGGTATAGTTCAGCTTTTTTGTGAAAAATGGGTAAATATTCGAATTGCCTAATATCCTCGTAATGAACGTGCCTATATGCCATGAGATCAGTCATGACCCAATCTGGCATCAGAAGGGGCATAGGGGCAAATTAAATGGAAATTCGAAAAACGCTACTTTTTGGCAAAAACGGCAAGGGTATAGTTCAGCTTTTTTGTGAAAAAAGGGTAAATATTCGAATTGCCTAATATCCTCGAAATGAATGTGCAAATATGCCATGAGATCAGTCATAACCAAATCTGGCATCAAAAGGGGCATAGTTGCAAATTAAATAGAAATTTGAAAAACGCTACTTTTTGGCAAAAACGGCAAGGGTATAGTTCAGCTTTTATGTGAAAAAAGTTTAAATATTCGATTTGCCTAATATCCTCGAAATGAATGTGCATATATGCCATGAGATCAGTCATGACCCAATCTGGCATCAGAAGGGGCATAGGGGCAAATTAAATGGAAATTTGAAAAACGCTACTTTTTGGCAAAAACGGCAAGGGTATAGTTCACCTTTTTTGTGAAAAAAGTGTAAATATTCGATTTGCCTAATATCCTCGTAATGAACGTGCATATATGCCATGAGATCAGTCATGACCCAATCTGGCATCAGAAGGGGCATAGGGGCAAATTAAATGGAAATTCGAAAGACGCTACTTTTTGGCAAAAACGGCAAGGGTATAGTTCAGCTTTTTTGTGAAAAAAGGGTAAAATATTCGAATTGCTTAATATCCTCGAAATGAATGTGCATACATGCCATGAGATCAGTCATAACTAAATCTTGCATCAAAAGGGGTATAGGGGCAAATTAAATAGAAATTCGAAACACGCTACTTTTTGGCAAAAACGGCAAGGGTATAGTTCAGCTTTTTTGTGAAAAATGGGTAAATATTCGAATTGCCTAATATCCTCGAAATGAAAGTGCATATATGCCATGAGATCAGTCATGACCAAATCTGGCATCAAAAGGGGCATAGGGGCCAATTAAATAGAAATTCGAAAAACGCTACTTTTTAGCAAAAACGGCAAGGGCATAGTTCAGCTTTTTTGTGAAAAAAGTGTAAATATTCGATTTGCCTAATATCCTCGAAATGAATGTGCATATATGCCATGAGATCAGTCATGACCCAATCTGGCATCAGAAGGGGCATAGGGGCAAATTAAATAGATATTCGAAAAACGCTACTTTTTGGCAAAAACGGCAAGGGTATAGTTCAGCTTTTTTGTGAAAAAAGTGTAAATATTCGATTTGCCTAATATCCTCGAAATGAATGTGCATATATGCCATGAGATCAGTCATGACCCAATCTGACATCAAAAGGGGCATAGGGGCAAATTAAATGGAAATTCGAAAAACGCTACTTTTTTGCAAAAACGGCAAGGGTATAGTTCAGCTTTTTTGTGAAAAAAGAGTAAATATTCGATTTGCCTAATATCCTCGAAATGAATGTGCATATATGCCATGAGATCAGTCATAACTAAATCTTGCATCAAAAGGGGCATAGGGGCAAATTAAATAGAAATTCGAAAAACGCTACTTTTTGGCAAAAACGGCAAGGGTATAGTTCAGCTTTTTTGTGAAAAAAGAGTAAATATTCGATTTGCCTAATATCCTCGAAATGAATGTGCATATATGCCATGAGATCAGTCATAACCAAATCTGGCATCAAAAGGGGCATAGGGGCAAATTAAATAGAAATTTGAAAAACGCTACTTTTTGGCAAAAACGGCAAGGGTATAGTTCAGCTTTTATGTGAAAAAAGTTTAAATATTCGATTTGCCTAATATCCTCGAAATGAATGTGCATATATGCCATGAGATCAGTCATGACCCAATCTGGCATCAGAAGGGGCATAGGGGCAAATTAAATAGATATTCGAAAAACGCTACTTTTTGGCAAAAACGGCAAGGGTATAGTTCAGCTTTTTTGTGAAAAAAGTGTAAATATTCGATTTGCCTAATATCCTCGAAATGAATGTGCATATATGCCATGAGATCAGTCATGACCCAATCTGACATCAAAAGGGGCATAGGGGCAAATTAAATGGAAATTCGAAAAACGCTACTTTTTGGCAAAAACGGCAAGGGTATAGTTCAGCTTTTTTTGTGAAAAAAGAGTAAATATTCGATTTGCCTAATATCCTCGAAATGAATGTGCATATATGCCATGAGATCAGTCATAACTAAATCTTGCATCAAAAGGGGCATAGGGGCAAATTAAATAGAAATTCGAAAAACGCTACTTTTTGGCAAAAACGGCAAGTATAGTTCAGCTTTTTTGTGAAAAATGGGTAAATATTCGAATTGCCTAATATCCTCGAAATGAATGTGCATATATGCCATGAGATCAGTTATAACTAAATCTTGCATCAAAAGGGGCATAGGGGCAAATTAAATAGAAATTCGAAAAACGCTACTTTTTGGCAAAAACAGCAAGGGTATAGTTCAGCTTTTTTGTGAAAAATGGGTAAATATTCGAATTGCCTAATATCCTCGTAATGAACGTGCCTATATGCCATGAGATCAGTCATGACCCAATCTGGCATCAGAAGGGGCATAGGGGCAAATTAAATGGAAATTCGAAAAACGCTACTTTTTGGCAAAAACGGCAAGGGTATAGTTCAGCTTTTTTGTGAAAAAAGGGTAAATATTCGAATTGCCTAATATCCTCGAAATGAATGTGCAAATATGCCATGAGATCAGTCATAACCAAATCTGGCATCAAAAGGGGCATAGTTGCAAATTAAATAGAAATTTGAAAAACGCTACTTTTTGGCAAAAACGGCAAGGGTATAGTTCAGCTTTTATGTGAAAAAAGTTTAAATATTCGATTTGCCTAATATCCTCGAAATGAATGTGCATATATGCCATGAGATCAGTCATGACCCAATCTGGCATCAGAAGGGGCATAGGGGCAAATTAAATGGAAATTTGAAAAACGCTACTTTTTGGCAAAAACGGCAAGGGTATAGTTCACCTTTTTTGTGAAAAAAGTGTAAATATTCGATTTGCCTAATATCCTCGTAATGAACGTGCATATATGCCATGAGATCAGTCATGACCCAATCTGGCATCAGAAGGGGCATAGGGGCAAATTAAATGGAAATTCGAAAGACGCTACTTTTTGGCAAAAACGGCAAGGGTATAGTTCAGCTTTTTTGTGAAAAAAGGGTAAAATATTCGAATTGCTTAATATCCTCGAAATGAATGTGCATACATGCCATGAGATCAGTCATAACTAAATCTTGCATCAAAAGGGGTATAGGGGCAAATTAAATAGAAATTCGAAACACGCTACTTTTTGGCAAAAACGGCAAGGGTATAGTTCAGCTTTTTTGTGAAAAATGGGTAAATATTCGAATTGCCTAATATCCTCGAAATGAATGTGCATATATGCCATGAGATCAGTCATAACCAAATCTGGCATCAAAAGGGGCATAGGGGCAAATTAAATAGAAATTCGAAAAACGCTACTTTTTAGCAAAAACGGCAAGGGTATAGTTCAGCTTTTTTGTGATAAATGGGTAAATATTCGAATTGCCTAATATCCTCGAAATGAATGTGCATATATGCCATGAGATCAGTCATGACCAAATCTGGCATCAAAAGGGGCATAGGGGCCAATTAAATAGAAATTCGAAAAACGCTACTTTTTAGCAAAAACGGCAAGGGTATAGTTCAGCTTTTTTTGTGAAAAAAGAGTAAATATTCGATTTGCCTAATATCCTCGAAATGAATGTGCATATATGGCATGAGATCAGTCATAACTAAATCTTGCATCAAAAGGGGCATAGGGGCAAATTAAATAGAAATTCGAAAAACGCTACTTTTTAGCAAAAACGGCAAGGGTATAGTTCAGCTTTTTTTGTGAAAAAAGAGTAAATATTCGATTTGCCTAATATCCTCGAAATGAATGTGCATATATGGCATGAGATCAGTCATAACTAAATCTTGCATCAAAAGGGGCATAGGGGCAAATTAAATAGAAATTCGAAAAACGCTACTTTTTGGCAAAAACGGCAAGGGTATAGTTCAGCTTTTTTGTGGAAAAAGAGTAAATATTCGATTTGCCTAATATCCTCGAAATGAATGTGCATATATGCCATGAGATCAGTCATAACCAAATCTGGCATCAAAAGGGGCATAGGGGCAAATTAAATAGAAATTTGAAAAACGCTACTTTTTGGCAAAAACGGCAAGGGTATAGTTCAGCTTTTATGTGAAAAAAGTTTAAATATTCGATTTGCCTAATATCCTCGAAATGAATGTGCATATATGCCATGAGATCAGTCATGACCAAATCTGGCATCAAAAGGGGCATAGGGGCAAATTAAATAGAAATTCGAAAAACGCTACTTTTTAGCAAAAACGGCAAGGGTATAGTTCAGCTTTTTTGTGATAAATGGGTAAATATTCGAATTGCTTAATATCCTCGAAATGAATGTGCATATATGCCATGAGATCAGTCATGACCCAATCTGACATCGAAAGGGGCATAGGGGCAAATTAAATGGAAATTCGAAAAACGCTACTTTTTGGCAAAAATGGAAAGGGTATAGTTCAGCTTTTTTGTGAAAAATGGGTAAATATTCGAATTGCCTAATATCCTCGAAATGAATGTGCATATATGCCATGAGATCAGTCATAACCAAATCTGGCATCAAAAGGGGCATAGTTGCAAATTAAATAGAAATTTGAAAAACGCTACTTTTTGGCAAAAACGGCAAGGGTATAGTTCAGCTTTTATGTGAAAAAAGTTTAAATATTCGATTTGCCTAATATCCTCGAAATGAATGTGCATATATGCCATGAGATCAGTCATGACCCAATCTGGCATCAGAAGGGGCATAGGGGCAAATTAAATGGAAATTTGAAAAACGCTACTTTTTGGCAAAAACGGCAAGGGTATAGTTCACCTTTTTTGTGAAAAAAGTGTAAATATTCGATTTGCCTAATATCCTCGTAATGAACGTGCATATATGCCATGAGATCAGTCATGACCCAATCTGGCATCAGAAGGGGCATAGGGGCAAATTAAATGGAAATTCGAAAGACGCTACTTTTTGGCAAAAACGGCAAGGGTATAGTTCAGCTTTTTTGTGAAAAAAGGGTAAAATATTCGAATTGCTTAATATCCTCGAAATGAATGTGCATACATGCCATGAGATCAGTCATAACTAAATCTTGCATCAAAAGGGGTATAGGGGCAAATTAAATAGAAATTCGAAACACGCTACTTTTTGGCAAAAACGGCAAGGGTATAGTTCAGCTTTTTTGTGAAAAATGGGTAAATATTCGAATTGCCTAATATCCTCGAAATGAATGTGCATATATGCCATGAGATCAGTCATAACCAAATCTGGCATCAAAAGGGGCATAGGGGCAAATTAAATAGAAATTCGAAAAACGCTACTTTTTAGCAAAAACGGCAAGGGTATAGTTCAGCTTTTTTGTGATAAATGGGTAAATATTCGAATTGCCTAATATCCTCGAAATGAATGTGCATATATGCCATGAGATCAGTCATGACCAAATCTGGCATCAAAAGGGGCATAGGGGCCAATTAAATAGAAATTCGAAAAACGCTACTTTTTAGCAAAAACGGCAAGGGTATAGTTCAGCTTTTTTTGTGAAAAAAGAGTAAATATTCGATTTGCCTAATATCCTCGAAATGAATGTGCATATATGGCATGAGATCAGTCATAACTAAATCTTGCATCAAAAGGGGCATAGGGGCAAATTAAATAGAAATTCGAAAAACGCTACTTTTTGGCAAAAACGGCAAGGGTATAGTTCAGCTTTTTTGTGAAAAAAGAGTAAATATTCGATTTGCCTAATATCCTCGAAATGAATGTGCATATATGGCATGAGATCAGTCATAACTAAATCTTGCATCAAAAGGGGCATAGGGGCAAATTAAATAGAAATTCGAAAAACGCTACTTTTTGGCAAAAACGGCAAGGGTATAGTTCAGCTTTTTTGTGGAAAAAGAGTAAATATTCGATTTGCCTAATATCCTCGAAATGAATGTGCATATATGCCATGAGATCAGTCATAACCAAATCTGGCATCAAAAGGGGCATAGGGGCAAATTAAATAGAAATTTGAAAAACGCTACTTTTTGGCAAAAACGGCAAGGGTATAGTTCAGCTTTTATGTGAAAAAAGTTTAAATATTCGATTTGCCTAATATCCTCGAAATGAATGTGCATATATGCCATGAGATCAGTCATGACCCAATCTGGCATCAGAAGGGGCATAGGGGCAAATTAAATAGAAATTCGAAAAACGCTACTTTTTGGCAAAAACGGCAAGGGTATAGTTCAGCTTTTTTGTGAAAAAAGGGTAAAATATTCGAATTGCCTAATATCCTCTAAATGAATTTGCATATATGCCATGAGATCAGTCATGACCCAATCTGACATCAAAAGGGGCATAGGGGCAAATTAAATGGAAATTCGAAAAACGCTACTTTTTGGCAAAAACGGCAAGGGTATAGTTCAGCTTTTTTGTGAAAAAAGAGTAAATATTCGAATTGCCTAATATCCTCGAAATGAAAGTGCATATATGCCATGAGATCAGTCATGACCAAATCTGGCATCAAAAGGGGCATAGGGGCCAATTAAATAGAAATTCGAAAAACGCTACTTTTTAGCAAAAACGGCAAGGGCATAGTTCAGCTTTTTTGTGAAAAAAGTGTAAATATTCGATTTGCCTAATATCCTCGAAATGAATGTGCATATATGCCATGAGATCAGTCATGGACCCAATCTGGCATCAGAAGGGGCATAGGGGCAAATTAAATAGATATTCGAAAAACGCTACTTTTTGGCAAAAACGGCAAGGGTATAGTTCAGCTTTTTTGTGAAAAAAGTGTAAATATTCGATTTGCCTAATATCCTCGAAATGAATGTGCATATATGCCATGAGATCAGTCATGACCCAATCTGACATCAAAAGGGGCATAGGGGCAAATTAAATGGAAATTCGAAAAACGCTACTTTTTGGCAAAAACGGCAAGGGTATAGTTCAGCTTTTTTGTGAAAAAAGAGTAAATATTCGATTTGCCTAATATCCTCGAAATGAATGTGCATATATGCCATGAGATCAGTCATAACTAAATCTTGCATCAAAAGGGGCATAGGGGCAAATTAAATAGAAATTCGAAAAACGCTACTTTTTGGCAAAAACGGCAAGGGTATAGTTCAGCTTTTTTGTGAAAAAAGAGTAAATATTCGATTTGCCTAATATCCTCGAAATGAATGTGCATATATGACATGAGATCAGTCATAACCAAATCTGGCATCAAAAGGGGCATAGGGGCAAATTAAATAGAAATTTGAAAAACGCTACTTTTTGGCAAAAACGGCAAGGGTATAGTTCAGCTTTTATGTGAAAAAAGTTTAAATATTCGATTTGCCTAATATCCTCGAAATGAATGTGCATATATGCCATGAGATCAGTCATGACCCAATCTGGCATCAGAAGGGGCATAGGGGCAAATTAAATAGATATTCGAAAAACGCTACTTTTTGGCAAAAACGGCAAGGGTATAGTTCAGCTTTTTTGTGAAAAAAGTGTAAATATTCGATTTGCCTAATATCCTCGAAATGAATGTGCATATATGCCATGAGATCAGTCATGACCCAATCTGACATCAAAAGGGGCATAGGGGCAAATTAAATGGAAATTCGAAAAACGCTACTTTTTGGCAAAAACGGCAAGGGTATAGTTCAGCTTTTTTTGTGAAAAAAGAGTAAATATTCGATTTGCCTAATATCCTCGAAATGAATGTGCATATATGCCATGAGATCAGTCATAACTAAATCTTGCATCAAAAGGGGCATAGGGGCAAATTAAATAGAAATTCGAAAAACGCTACTTTTTGGCAAAAACGGCAAGGGTATAGTTCAGCTTTTTTGTGAAAAATGGGTAAATATTCGAATTGCCTAATATCCTCGAAATGAATGTATATATATGCCATGAGATCAGTCATAACCAAATCTGGCATAAAAAGGGGCATAGGGGCAAATAAAATAGAAATTCGAAAAACGCTACTTTTTGGCAAAAACGGCAAGTATAGTTCAGCTTTTTTGTGAAAAATGGGTAAATATTCGAATTGCCTAATATCCTCGAAATGAATGTGCATATATGCCATGAGATCAGTTATAACTAAATCTTGCATCAAAAGGGGCATAGGGGCAAATTAAATAGAAATTCGAAAAACGCTACTTTTTGGCAAAAACAGCAAGGGTATAGTTCAGCTTTTTTGTGAAAAATGGGTAAATATTCGAATTGCCTAATATCCTCGTAATGAACGTGCCTATATGCCATGAGATCAGTCATGACCCAATCTGGCATCAGAAGGGGCATAGGGGCAAATTAAATGGAAATTCGAAAAACGCTACTTTTTGGCAAAAACGGCAAGGGTATAGTTCAGCTTTTTTGTGAAAAAAGGGTAAATATTCGAATTGCCTAATATCCTCGAAATGAATGTGCAAATATGCCATGAGATCAGTCATAACCAAATCTGGCATCAAAAGGGGCATAGGGGCAAATTAAATGGAAATTCGAAAAACGCTACTTTTTGGCAAAAACGGCAAGGGTATACTTCAGCTTTTTTGTGAAAAAAGGGTAAAATATTCGAATTGCTTAATATCCTCGAAATGAATGTGCATATATGCCATGAGATCAGTCATAACCCAATCTGGCATCAGAAGGGGCATAGGGGCAAATTAAATAGAAATTCGAAAAACGCTACTTTTTGGCAAAAACGGCAAGGGTATAGTTCAGCTTTTTTGTGAAAAATGGGTAAATATTCGAATTGCCTAATATCCTCGAAATGAATGTGCATATATGCCATGAGATCAGTCATAACCAAATCTGGCATAAAAAGGGGCATAGGGGCAAATTAAATAGAAATTCGAAAAACGCTACTTTTTGGCAAAAACGGCAAGTATAGTTCAGCTTTTTTGTGAAAAATGGGTAAATATTCGAATTGCCTAATATCCTCGAAATGAATGTGCATATATGCCATGAGATCAGTCATAACTAAATCTTGCATCAAAAGGGGCATAGGGGCAAATTAAATAGAAATTCGAAAAACGCTACTTTTTGGCAAAAACGGCAAGGGTATAGTTCAGCTTTTTTGTGAAAAAAGAGTAAATATTCGATTTGCCTAATATCCTCGAAATGAATGTGCATATATGCCATGAGATCAGTCATAACCAAATCTGGCATCAAAAGGGGCATAGGGGCAAATTAAATAGAAATTTGAAAAACGCTACTTTTAGGCAAAAACGGCAAGGGTATAGTTCAGCTTTTTTGTGATAAATGGGTAAATATTCGAATTGCCTAATATCCTCGAAATGAATGTGCATATATGCCATGAGATCAGTCATGACCAAATCTGGCATCAAAAGGGGCATAGGGGCCAATTAAATAGAAATTCGAAAAACGCTACTTTTTAGCAAAAACGGCAAGGGTATAGTTCAGCTTTTTTTGTGAAAAAAGAGTAAATATTCGATTTGCCTAATATCCTCGAAATGAATGTGCATATATGGCATGAGATCAGTCATAACTAAATCTTGCATCAAAAGGGGCATAGGGGCAAATTAAATAGAAATTCGAAAAACGCTACTTTTTAGCAAAAACGGCAAGGGTATAGTTCAGCTTTTTTTGTGAAAAAAGAGTAAATATTCGATTTGCCTAATATCCTCGAAATGAATGTGCATATATGGCATGAGATCAGTCATAACTAAATCTTGCATCAAAAGGGGCATAGGGGCAAATTAAATAGAAATTCGAAAAACGCTACTTTTTGGCAAAAACGGCAAGGGTATAGTTCAGCTTTTTTGTGGAAAAAGAGTAAATATTCGATTTGCCTAATATCCTCGAAATGAATGTGCATATATGCCATGAGATCAGTCATAACCAAATCTGGCATCAAAAGGGGCATAGGGGCAAATTAAATAGAAATTTGAAAAACGCTACTTTTTGGCAAAAACGGCAAGGGTATAGTTCAGCTTTTATGTGAAAAAAGTTTAAATATTCGATTTGCCTAATATCCTCGAAATGAATGTGCATATATGCCATGAGATCAGTCATGACCAAATCTGGCATCAAAAGGGGCATAGGGGCAAATTAAATAGAAATTCGAAAAACGCTACTTTTTAGCAAAAACGGCAAGGGTATAGTTCAGCTTTTTTGTGATAAATGGGTAAATATTCGAATTGCTTAATATCCTCGAAATGAATGTGCATATATGCCATGAGATCAGTCATGACCCAATCTGACATCGAAAGGGGCATAGGGGCAAATTAAATGGAAATTCGAAAAACGCTACTTTTTGGCAAAAATGGAAAGGGTATAGTTCAGCTTTTTTGTGAAAAATGGGTAAATATTCGAATTGCCTAATATCCTCGAAATGAATGTGCATATATGCCATGAGATCAGTCATAACCAAATCTGGCATCAAAAGGGGCATAGTTGCAAATTAAATAGAAATTTGAAAAACGCTACTTTTTGGCAAAAACGGCAAGGGTATAGTTCAGCTTTTATGTGAAAAAAGTTTAAATATTCGATTTGCCTAATATCCTCGAAATGAATGTGCATATATGCCATGAGATCAGTCATGACCCAATCTGGCATCAGAAGGGGCATAGGGGCAAATTAAATGGAAATTTGAAAAACGCTACTTTTTGGCAAAAACGGCAAGGGTATAGTTCACCTTTTTTGTGAAAAAAGTGTAAATATTCGATTTGCCTAATATCCTCGTAATGAACGTGCATATATGCCATGAGATCAGTCATGACCCAATCTGGCATCAGAAGGGGCATAGGGGCAAATTAAATGGAAATTCGAAAGACGCTACTTTTTGGCAAAAACGGCAAGGGTATAGTTCAGCTTTTTTGTGAAAAAAGGGTAAAATATTCGAATTGCTTAATATCCTCGAAATGAATGTGCATACATGCCATGAGATCAGTCATAACTAAATCTTGCATCAAAAGGGGTATAGGGGCAAATTAAATAGAAATTCGAAACACGCTACTTTTTGGCAAAAACGGCAAGGGTATAGTTCAGCTTTTTTGTGAAAAATGGGTAAATATTCGAATTGCCTAATATCCTCGAAATGAATGTGCATATATGCCATGAGATCAGTCATAACCAAATCTGGCATCAAAAGGGGCATAGGGGCAAATTAAATAGAAATTCGAAAAACGCTACTTTTTAGCAAAAACGGCAAGGGTATAGTTCAGCTTTTTTGTGATAAATGGGTAAATATTCGAATTGCCTAATATCCTCGAAATGAATGTGCATATATGCCATGAGATCAGTCATGACCAAATCTGGCATCAAAAGGGGCATAGGGGCCAATTAAATAGAAATTCGAAAAACGCTACTTTTTAGCAAAAACGGCAAGGGTATAGTTCAGCTTTTTTTGTGAAAAAAGAGTAAATATTCGATTTGCCTAATATCCTCGAAATGAATGTGCATATATGGCATGAGATCAGTCATAACTAAATCTTGCATCAAAAGGGGCATAGGGGCAAATTAAATAGAAATTCGAAAAACGCTACTTTTTGGCAAAAACGGCAAGGGTATAGTTCAGCTTTTTTGTGAAAAAAGAGTAAATATTCGATTTGCCTAATATCCTCGAAATGAATGTGCATATATGGCATGAGATCAGTCATAACTAAATCTTGCATCAAAAGGGGCATAGGGGCAAATTAAATAGAAATTCGAAAAACGCTACTTTTTGGCAAAAACGGCAAGGGTATAGTTCAGCTTTTTTGTGGAAAAAGAGTAAATATTCGATTTGCCTAATATCCTCGAAATGAATGTGCATATATGCCATGAGATCAGTCATAACCAAATCTGGCATCAAAAGGGGCATAGGGGCAAATTAAATAGAAATTTGAAAAACGCTACTTTTTGGCAAAAACGGCAAGGGTATAGTTCAGCTTTTATGTGAAAAAAGTTTAAATATTCGATTTGCCTAATATCCTCGAAATGAATGTGCATATATGCCATGAGATCAGTCATGACCCAATCTGGCATCAGAAGGGGCATAGGGGCAAATTAAATAGAAATTCGAAAAACGCTACTTTTTGGCAAAAACGGCAAGGGTATAGTTCAGCTTTTTTGTGAAAAAAGGGTAAAATATTCGAATTGCCTAATATCCTCTAAATGAATTTGCATATATGCCATGAGATCAGTCATGACCCAATCTGACATCAAAAGGGGCATAGGGGCAAATTAAATGGAAATTCGAAAAACGCTACTTTTTGGCAAAAACGGCAAGGGTATAGTTCAGCTTTTTTGTGAAAAAAGAGTAAATATTCGAATTGCCTAATATCCTCGAAATGAAAGTGCATATATGCCATGAGATCAGTCATGACCAAATCTGGCATCAAAAGGGGCATAGGGGCCAATTAAATAGAAATTCGAAAAACGCTACTTTTTAGCAAAAACGGCAAGGGCATAGTTCAGCTTTTTTGTGAAAAAAGTGTAAATATTCGATTTGCCTAATATCCTCGAAATGAATGTGCATATATGCCATGAGATCAGTCATGGACCCAATCTGGCATCAGAAGGGGCATAGGGGCAAATTAAATAGATATTCGAAAAACGCTACTTTTTGGCAAAAACGGCAAGGGTATAGTTCAGCTTTTTTGTGAAAAAAGTGTAAATATTCGATTTGCCTAATATCCTCGAAATGAATGTGCATATATGCCATGAGATCAGTCATGACCCAATCTGACATCAAAAGGGGCATAGGGGCAAATTAAATGGAAATTCGAAAAACGCTACTTTTTGGCAAAAACGGCAAGGGTATAGTTCAGCTTTTTTGTGAAAAAAGAGTAAATATTCGATTTGCCTAATATCCTCGAAATGAATGTGCATATATGCCATGAGATCAGTCATAACTAAATCTTGCATCAAAAGGGGCATAGGGGCAAATTAAATAGAAATTCGAAAAACGCTACTTTTTGGCAAAAACGGCAAGGGTATAGTTCAGCTTTTTTGTGAAAAAAGAGTAAATATTCGATTTGCCTAATATCCTCGAAATGAATGTGCATATATGCCATGAGATCAGTCATAACCAAATCTGGCATCAAAAGGGGCATAGGGGCAAATTAAATAGAAATTTGAAAAACGCTACTTTTTGGCAAAAACGGCAAGGGTATAGTTCAGCTTTTATGTGAAAAAAGTTTAAATATTCGATTTGCCTAATATCCTCGAAATGAATGTGCATATATGCCATGAGATCAGTCATGACCCAATCTGGCATCAGAAGGGGCATAGGGGCAAATTAAATAGATATTCGAAAAACGCTACTTTTTGGCAAAAACGGCAAGGGTATAGTTCAGCTTTTTTGTGAAAAAAGTGTAAATATTCGATTTGCCTAATATCCTCGAAATGAATGTGCATATATGCCATGAGATCAGTCATGACCCAATCTGACATCAAAAGGGGCATAGGGGCAAATTAAATGGAAATTCGAAAAACGCTACTTTTTGGCAAAAACGGCAAGGGTATAGTTCAGCTTTTTTTGTGAAAAAAGAGTAAATATTCGATTTGCCTAATATCCTCGAAATGAATGTGCATATATGCCATGAGATCAGTCATAACTAAATCTTGCATCAAAAGGGGCATAGGGGCAAATTAAATAGAAATTCGAAAAACGCTACTTTTTGGCAAAAACGGCAAGGGTATAGTTCAGCTTTTTTGTGAAAAATGGGTAAATATTCGAATTGCCTAATATCCTCGAAATGAATGTATATATATGCCATGAGATCAGTCATAACCAAATCTGGCATAAAAAGGGGCATAGGGGCAAATAAAATAGAAATTCGAAAAACGCTACTTTTTGGCAAAAACGGCAAGTATAGTTCAGCTTTTTTGTGAAAAATGGGTAAATATTCGAATTGCCTAATATCCTCGAAATGAATGTGCATATATGCCATGAGATCAGTTATAACTAAATCTTGCATCAAAAGGGGCATAGGGGCAAATTAAATAGAAATTCGAAAAACGCTACTTTTTGGCAAAAACAGCAAGGGTATAGTTCAGCTTTTTTGTGAAAAATGGGTAAATATTCGAATTGCCTAATATCCTCGTAATGAACGTGCCTATATGCCATGAGATCAGTCATGACCCAATCTGGCATCAGAAGGGGCATAGGGGCAAATTAAATGGAAATTCGAAAAACGCTACTTTTTGGCAAAAACGGCAAGGGTATAGTTCAGCTTTTTTGTGAAAAAAGGGTAAATATTCGAATTGCCTAATATCCTCGAAATGAATGTGCAAATATGCCATGAGATCAGTCATAACCAAATCTGGCATCAAAAGGGGCATAGGGGCAAATTAAATGGAAATTCGAAAAACGCTACTTTTTGGCAAAAACGGCAAGGGTATACTTCAGCTTTTTTGTGAAAAAAGGGTAAAATATTCGAATTGCTTAATATCCTCGAAATGAATGTGCATATATGCCATGAGATCAGTCATAACTAAATCTTGCATCAAAAGGGGCATAGGGGCAAATTAAATAGAAATTCGAAAAACGCTACTTTTTGGCAAAAACGGCAAGGGTATAGTTCAGCTTTTTTGTGAAAAATGGGTAAATATTCGAATTGCCTAATATCCTCGAAATGAATGTGCATATATGCCATGAGATCAGTCATAACCAAATCTGGCATAAAAAGGGGCATAGGGGCAAATTAAATAGAAATTCGAAAAACGCTACTTTTTGGCAAAAACGGCAAGTATAGTTCAGCTTTTTTGTGAAAAATGGGTAAATATTCGAATTGCCTAATATCCTCGAAATGAATGTGCATATATGCCATGAGATCAGTCATAACTAAATCTTGCATCAAAAGGGGCATAGGGGCAAATTAAATAGAAATTCGAAAAACGCTACTTTTTGGCAAAAACGGCAAGGGTATAGTTCAGCTTTTTTGTGAAAAAAGAGTAAATATTCGATTTGCCTAATATCCTCGAAATGAATGTGCATATATGCCATGAGATCAGTCATAACCAAATCTGGCATCAAAAGGGGCATAGGGGCAAATTAAATAGAAATTTGAAAAACGCTACTTTTAGGCAAAAACGGCAAGGGTATAGTTCAGCTTTTATGTGAAAAAAGTTTAAATATTCGATTTGCCTAATATCCTCGAAATGAATGTGCATATATGCCATGAGATCAGTCATGACCCAATCTGGCATCAGAAGGGGCATAGGGGCAAATTAAATAGAAATTCGAAAAACGCTACTTTTTGGCAAAAACGGCAAGTATAGTTCAGCTTTTTTGTGAAAAAAGGGTAAATATTCGAATTGCCTAATATCCTCGAAATGAATGTGCAAATATGCCATGAGATCAGTCATAACCAAATCTGGCATCAAAAGGGGCATAGGGGCAAATTAAATGGAAATTCGAAAAACGGCAAGGGTATACTTCAGCTTTTTTGTGAAAAAAGGGTAAAATATTCGAATTGCTTAATATCCTCGAAATGAATGTGCATATATGCCATGAGATCAGTCATAACTAAATCTTGCATCAAAAGGGGCATAGGGGCAAATTAAATAGAAATTCGAAAAACGCTACTTTTTGGCAAAAACGGCAAGGGTATAGTTCAGCTTTTTTGTGAAAAATGGGTAAATATTCGAATTGCCTAATATCCTCGAAATGAATGTGCATATATGCCATGAGATCAGTCATAACCAAATCTGGCATAAAAAGGGGCATAGGGGCAAATTAAATAGAAATTCGAAAAACGCTACTTTTTGGCAAAAACGGCAAGTATAGTTCAGCTTTTTTGTGAAAAATGGGTAAATATTCGAATTGCCTAATATCCTCGAAATGAATGTGCATATATGCCATGAGATCAGTCATAACTAAATCTTGCATCAAAAGGGGCATAGGGGCAAATTAAATAGAAATTCGAAAAACGCTACTTTTTGGCAAAAACGGCAAGGGTATAGTTCAGCTTTTTTGTGAAAAAAGAGTAAATATTCGATTTGCCTAATATCCTCGAAATGAATGTGCATATATGCCATGAGATCAGTCATAACCAAATCTGGCATCAAAAGGGGCATAGGGGCAAATTAAATAGAAATTTGAAAAACGCTACTTTTTGGCAAAAACGGCAAGGGTATAGTTCAGCTTTTATGTGAAAAAAGTTTAAATATTCGATTTGCCTAATATCCTCGAAATGAATGTGCATATATGCCATGAGATCAGTCATGACCCAATCTGGCATCAGAAGGGGCATAGGGGCAAATTAAATAGAAATTCGAAAAACGCTACTTTTTGGCAAAAACGGCAAGGGTATAGTTCAGCTTTTTTGTGAAAAAAGGGTAAAATATTCGAATTGCTTAATATCCTCTAAATGAATTTGCATATATGCCATGAGATCAGTCATGACCCAATCTGACATCAAAAGGGGCATAGGGGCAAATTAAATAGAAATTCGAAAAACGCTACTTTTTAGCAAAAACGGCAAGGGTATAGTTCAGCTTTTTTGTGATAAATGGGTAAATATTCGAATTGCTTAATATCCTCGAAATGAATGTGCATATATGCCATGAGATCAGTCATGACCCAATCTGACATCGAAAGGGGCATAGGGGCAAATTAAATGGAAATTCGAAAAACGCTACTTTTTGGCAAAAATGGAAAGGGTATAGTTCAGCTTTTTTGTGAAAAATGGGTAAATATTCGAATTGCCTAATATCCTCGAAATGAATGTGCATATATGCCATGAGATCAGTCATAACCAAATCTGGAATCAAAAGGGGCATAGGGGCAAATTAAATAGATATTCGAAAAACGCTACTTTTTGGCAAAAACGGCAAGGGTATAGTTCAGCTTTTTTGTGAAAAAAGTGTAAATATTCGATTTGCCTAATATCCTCGAAATGAATGTGCATATATGCCATGAGATCAGTCATGACCCAATCTGACATCAAAAGGGGCATAGGGGCAAATTAAATGGAAATTCGAAAAACGCTACTTTTTGGCAAAAACGGCAAGGGTATAGTTCAGCTTTTTTGTGAAAAAAGAGTAAATATTCGATTTGCCTAATATCCTCGAAATGAATGTGCATATATGCCATGAGATCAGTCATAACTAAATCTTGCATCAAAAGGGGCATAGGGGCAAATTAAATAGAAATTCGAAAAACGCTACTTTTTGGCAAAAACGGCAAGGGTATAGTTCAGCTTTTTTGTGAAAAAAGAGTAAATATTCGATTTGCCTAATATCCTCGAAATGAATGTGCATATATGCCATGAGATCAGTCATAACCAAATCTGGCATCAAAAGGGGCATAGGGGCAAATTAAATAGAAATTTGAAAAACGCTACTTTTTGGCAAAAACGGCAAGGGTATAGTTCAGCTTTTATGTGAAAAAAGTTTAAATATTCGATTTGCCTAATATCCTCGAAATGAATGTGCATATATGCCATGAGATCAGTCATGACCCAATCTGGCATCAGAAGGGGCATAGGGGCAAATTAAATAGATATTCGAAAAACGCTACTTTTTGGCAAAAACGGCAAGGGTATAGTTCAGCTTTTTTGTGAAAAAAGTGTAAATATTCGATTTGCCTAATATCCTCGAAATGAATGTGCATATATGCCATGAGATCAGTCATGACCCAATCTGACATCAAAAGGGGCATAGGGGCAAATTAAATGGAAATTCGAAAAACGCTACTTTTTGGCAAAAACGGCAAGGGTATAGTTCAGCTTTTTTTGTGAAAAAAGAGTAAATATTCGATTTGCCTAATATCCTCGAAATGAATGTGCATATATGCCATGAGATCAGTCATAACTAAATCTTGCATCAAAAGGGGCATAGGGGCAAATTAAATAGAAATTCGAAAAACGCTACTTTTTGGCAAAAACGGCAAGGGTATAGTTCAGCTTTTTTGTGAAAAATGGGTAAATATTCGAATTGCCTAATATCCTCGAAATGAATGTATATATATGCCATGAGATCAGTCATAACCAAATCTGGCATAAAAAGGGGCATAGGGGCAAATAAAATAGAAATTCGAAAAACGCTACTTTTTGGCAAAAACGGCAAGTATAGTTCAGCTTTTTTGTGAAAAATGGGTAAATATTCGAATTGCCTAATATCCTCGAAATGAATGTGCATATATGCCATGAGATCAGTTATAACTAAATCTTGCATCAAAAGGGGCATAGGGGCAAATTAAATAGAAATTCGAAAAACGCTACTTTTTGGCAAAAACAGCAAGGGTATAGTTCAGCTTTTTTGTGAAAAATGGGTAAATATTCGAATTGCCTAATATCCTCGTAATGAACGTGCCTATATGCCATGAGATCAGTCATGACCCAATCTGGCATCAGAAGGGGCATAGGGGCAAATTAAATGGAAATTCGAAAAACGCTACTTTTTGGCAAAAACGGCAAGGGTATAGTTCAGCTTTTTTGTGAAAAAAGGGTAAATATTCGAATTGCCTAATATCCTCGAAATGAATGTGCAAATATGCCATGAGATCAGTCATAACCAAATCTGGCATCAAAAGGGGCATAGTTGCAAATTAAATAGAAATTTGAAAAACGCTACTTTTTGGCAAAAACGGCAAGGGTATAGTTCAGCTTTTATGTGAAAAAAGTTTAAATATTCGATTTGCCTAATATCCTCGAAATGAATGTGCATATATGCCATGAGATCAGTCATGACCCAATCTGGCATCAGAAGGGGCATAGGGGCAAATTAAATGGAAATTTGAAAAACGCTACTTTTTGGCAAAAACGGCAAGGGTATAGTTCAGCTTTTTTGTGAAAAATGGGTAAATATTCGAATTGCCTAATATCCTCGAAATGAATGTGCATATATGCCATGAGATCAGTCATAACCAAATCTGGCATCAAAAGGGGCATAGGGGCAAATTAAATAGAAATTCGAAAAACGCTACTTTTTAGCAAAAACGGCAAGGGTATAGTTCAGCTTTTTTGTGATAAATGGGTAAATATTCGAATTGCCTAATATCCTCGAAATGAATGTGCATATATGCCATGAGATCAGTCATGACCAAATCTGGCATCAAAAGGGGCATAGGGGCCAATTAAATAGAAATTCGAAAAACGCTACTTTTTAGCAAAAACGGCAAGGGTATAGTTCAGCTTTTTTTGTGAAAAAAGAGTAAATATTCGATTTGCCTAATATCCTCGAAATGAATGTGCATATATGGCATGAGATCAGTCATAACTAAATCTTGCATCAAAAGGGGCATAGGGGCAAATTAAATAGAAATTCGAAAAACGCTACTTTTTAGCAAAAACGGCAAGGGTATAGTTCAGCTTTTTTTGTGAAAAAAGAGTAAATATTCGATTTGCCTAATATCCTCGAAATGAATGTGCATATATGGCATGAGATCAGTCATAACTAAATCTTGCATCAAAAGGGGCATAGGGGCAAATTAAATAGAAATTCGAAAAACGCTACTTTTTGGCAAAAACGGCAAGGGTATAGTTCAGCTTTTTTGTGGAAAAAGAGTAAATATTCGATTTGCCTAATATCCTCGAAATTAATGTGCATATATGCCATGAGATCAGTCATAACCAAATCTGGCATCAAAAGGGGCATAGGGGCAAATTAAATAGAAATTTGAAAAACGCTACTTTTTGGCAAAAACGGCAAGGGTATAGTTCAGCTTTTATGTGAAAAAAGTTTAAATATTCGATTTGCCTAATATCCTCGAAATGAATGTGCATATATGCCATGAGATCAGTCATGACCAAATCTGGCATCAAAAGGGGCATAGGGGCAAATTAAATAGAAATTCGAAAAACGCTACTTTTTAGCAAAAACGGCAAGGGTATAGTTCAGCTTTTTTGTGATAAATGGGTAAATATTCGAATTGCTTAATATCCTCGAAATGAATGTGCATATATGCCATGAGATCAGTCATGACCCAATCTGACATCGAAAGGGGCATAGGGGCAAATTAAATGGAAATTCGAAAAACGCTACTTTTTGGCAAAAATGGAAAGGGTATAGTTCAGCTTTTTTGTGAAAAATGGGTAAATATTCGAATTGCCTAATATCCTCGAAATGAATGTGCATATATGCCATGAGATCAGTCATAACCAAATCTGGCATCAAAAGGGGCATAGTTGCAAATTAAATAGAAATTTGAAAAACGCTACTTTTTGGCAAAAACGGCAAGGGTATAGTTCAGCTTTTATGTGAAAAAAGTTTAAATATTCGATTTGCCTAATATCCTCGAAATGAATGTGCATATATGCCATGAGATCAGTCATGACCCAATCTGGCATCAGAAGGGGCATAGGGGCAAATTAAATGGAAATTTGAAAAACGCTACTTTTTGGCAAAAACGGCAAGGGTATAGTTCACCTTTTTTGTGAAAAAAGTGTAAATATTCGATTTGCCTAATATCCTCGTAATGAACGTGCATATATGCCATGAGATCAGTCATGACCCAATCTGGCATCAGAAGGGGCATAGGGGCAAATTAAATGGAAATTCGAAAGACGCTACTTTTTGGCAAAAACGGCAAGGGTATAGTTCAGCTTTTTTGTGAAAAAAGGGTAAAATATTCGAATTGCTTAATATCCTCGAAATGAATGTGCATACATGCCATGAGATCAGTCATAACTAAATCTTGCATCAAAAGGGGTATAGGGGCAAATTAAATAGAAATTCGAAACACGCTACTTTTTGGCAAAAACGGCAAGGGTATAGTTCAGCTTTTTTGTGAAAAATGGGTAAATATTCGAATTGCCTAATATCCTCGAAATGAATGTGCATATATGCCATGAGATCAGTCATAACTAAATCTTGCATCAAAAGGGGCATAGGGGCAAATTAAATAGAAATTCGAAAAACGCTACTTTTTGGCCAAAACGGCAAGGGTATAGTTCAGCTTTTTTGTGAGAAAAGAGTAAATATTCGAATTGCCTAATATCCTCGAAATGAATGTGCATATGCCATGAGATCAGTCATGACCAAATCTGGCATCAAAAGGGGCATAGGGGCAAATTAGATAGAAATTCGAAAAACGCTACTTTTTGGCAAAAATGGCAAGGGTATAGTTCAGCTTTTTTGTGAAAAAAAGAGTAAATATTCGAATTGCCTAATATCCTCGTAATGAATTTGCCTATAATTAGCTTCACCACATAAAATCATATCACACCACATAAAACATGACACATCATAGCATATCACATATCACATTACACCATATCATATCAAATAACATCTAACATCTAATCATCTCACATTACATGCAGCGAATCCAATCCCAACCTATCTCAACATGACATAAATCAAATAATCTCATTACATCATATTACAAGATCACATCACATCATCGTACTACACGTTATAGTATTATGGAAAATGAGTAAATAAAATCCCTTCAACCACATCACATCACGTCACATCACATCGTATCACATTAAATCACATCACATCACATTACCACATCGCATCACATTACATCACATCACGTCACATCACATCATATCAGTCATCCTGTCATATCACAATAAATTAAGCTATGAATGTCACTAGTCTCATGTGGCTGATTCACTTCATTTTACTGTGAAGGACTGTTGATTTTGCTCAAAATTGTTCTGAATCTCATGTCCGTTACGCTGGGATTACCCAAATACGTATCAAGTGCTCACACAATTTGTTAACAGAAACTTACCAAGTTTTAATCGCTTTAGTGTCGCTGGCCACTCCACAGTGGATCCACATTACGTGTCGAAGAAGCCTGGTTGAGATAGGCCAGGGGCCTGAGTTCATGCTTTCACGTAGCATGACGTTGTCCT
Source organism: Strongylocentrotus droebachiensis (assembly GCA_035222895.1). NCBI lineage: Eukaryota > Metazoa > Echinodermata > Echinoidea > Camarodonta > Strongylocentrotidae > Strongylocentrotus > Strongylocentrotus droebachiensis. Next base: position 301,721 of record JAVYIG010000663.1, on the reverse strand, counting down.
CGAGAGATGATAATCAAGTTGTAGAAAGTAAACAGTAAGAGGAAAATGAGGATGTTCTATTTCACTTGAATTTCACTGTTTGCCCATCTTTGTTTTCCATTACAGCAAACGAATGGTCCTTTGGCCGTCAGGTGCTTATCGAGTGCAATGATACGTGACAGAGAGAGAGAGAGAGAGAGAGAGAGCATCCGTATACAAGTACAAGTTGAATTCACTCGATTGTGACCATTTGTATTAGAAGTAATTAACCGCAATCTCCTTGCATTCCAATGATTCTCAAATTATAATTGCAATGTCATACAAAATGTTCGCTCCTCTCTTCAGCTGTTAATCATTGAAATGCAAGATAATTTGGTTTGAATTCATTTCAAGCATTGCGAGAGATATGATACGAACCCGACAGGGCAGGAGAGAGTTTTAGGCAGATGAAAGTGATAGCCTGGTATTTAAAGGTAAAGACCAGTATTGGAAACGCCCCAATTTCAAAAAATGAAATGGAAGCTCTTATTACCAATCATGTGAAAGAATATGTTTTGAATATTACATGACGATACAAATTTTGACGGGAAACCGCCTATTAATTGATATATTTGGTAAATTAGTATATATACTGTTGAGAGATACAAATATACGTGTCGCGCACGTGTGTGTAGTCCCATATACATGTACATTTTTCTGTGTACAGTGCTTCTAACTTTATGAAGACTTGGCCAAATTTCTTATAATTTTGATGATTCCAGAACCTTGCAGTACATCTATGCTAGATGATCAACCTTTTCTGATCGGTTTCGCAACGGGCGGGAAAGATAGAAATGCATTTACTAGGTGTATTCGAGAAAAAGAAAGAAAGGGTCATCGTCGAGTAGGCCATTTTCGTAATATAACCAAATCGATGCAATTGCCTTTGTGAAGTGCCTCGATACGAATCATTTCATTCACCTGTTAAGAATATATGTATCTCCATGGTCAGAATTCAAATTATATATACATTAATTGGTGCTAGGTTGGACAAACATTATGGCTTGCCCTAAGAGCACGTAAAATAAGCATTTTGCATTCCGACTATTTAAATACAATTATTCGTAGCAGGTGAATGAAATAATTCGTATTTAGGGCAGGCACTTAAGTTGAATTTGGTTACATTACGAAAATGGCCTATTGCCGATCTTTCTTCACCTCTCTAGACCCATATGTCCTTTCCGCCTTTTTTGTTTTGTTATTTGGTTGTAGAAGAGACACGCCTGCCCCCTCGGCTACGCCACTGCAACTTTTCCATAATTTTATTAAACGATTTCGTTTTCACTGACTGCCTCCTATAGCAACAAACAGAGTTTTACTCACCACTCCGTTTCGTTGACAATCAGCCATGCATGAAGACTTCCGTCTTCTTTGTTGATAGGGCAGGCAGCCATTGGAACGGATTCGTTTAATAAAACCAGGGAGGTGAAAGAAAGGAGTCGAAACTCGTGTAATTTATTCAAACGCATTCGTGAGTTCTAAAGCGTAACAATGGGATGTGTAACATTCCACTTGGCTTTGAAGTTCCATGATCCGAGCCGCACTTCCACTGCGGGGATTTTTTTCGAGGCCAGGCACCAGTTTCACATTTATTACAAATTATTAAATTACCGGCAAAATTTCAGTGTAAATTATAAACTTTATATGGGGATTGTATTGGGAATAGTGCATTAAACAATTTTTCAAACTTAGTACTCTGCCCTTCCTATAATTTGTGTGCCAGAGTTGGTAAAAGAAAAATTAGTTCCTGACAAAAGGATAATGCGCCAATTTGTGCATAATTTAATGTCTCGTTGTGTAATCCATGATTTACAATCTTCGATAACTTTAAGTTTGCTAATGCGTGTTTTTTTGTATTTTTGCAGTTCGAAAAAAGGATGAAATTACACAAGTTTGTGTTCGCTTGTTCTACTCTTTACACATTCAACAATGGATGAAAAATCATTGAAAGGGACAGCGAACAGTTGCTGTGATGCCATTTTCTGATGTAGGCATTCTAAATCCTGAAATTTCATGCTCTCTTTTTTCTCACCACCTGGTCGACAGTTGCAGATTAGCGCATAACTTTTCGGCGGCTTGGAGCATGGGGTCAAAGAAAAGCGGCTTGATTTCAGTCCTTCTCTATCAAGTCCCTCATAAAACTATGAAAATGTACGGATTACTTTAGACAAACGGAACTTTTCCATTATTCCTGGCTCATTTTTCCTGATTGAGGTGTCATATGAAAGGGCAAAAAATGAACTTTCTGTTAATGTGATTTTCTCTTTGAAATTCAGATACCGTCCGCCAAATGAATTTTTGGTTCCCTTTCTTCAAATTGTTATTAATCACCAATGCGTAAAATATGCGTCATATGAGTTGCATCAAAACAAAGACGAGGATCTAAGCTTTACAAACATGTGTCATTCATGAATAATAATTGTGATGAAGTTATGATAAAACAATGATAGTTCTCGGTTTCGTTTTTTCCGGGACGCACTGTATATATATTCATACATATTATATTCACATAATACGTAGAGAGAGAGAAAAGATATAAAGAGAGCGAAAGAGAGAGAAAAGAGAAAGGTAGGTAGAGAGAGAGAGAGGGGAGAAGAGGAAGGGTAGAGAAGTGCATTATCCATATACACCAATAATTGAAGACCAGGCATTTCAGTCTAAATTGTAGGCGTAATTGGATAAAAGGAAGGGCCGCATGCAATGAGATCCGAGTAGAAACATGTTTTTTATCTTACATCTGCAAAGTCGATATATTGATGAGCTTAAGTCCTCGTCAGCATCAGCCCTTAGCCGCCGCATCAACTTAAGATTACAGCACACCTCCTATAGGACCTGTTAGCCATCAAGAATACGTGAGCTATACCAAAAATAACGCCATCAGCTCACCATGCCTGCTTCTGATGTTGTATTTTGGGGGGTCTTTTGAAACATACACAAACATTCTCGAAGAATACACAGATATTACTCATAACAATGAACCAAGATAGTCACCTCAACATCCAGTAGTATTTTTAACGCTTCAAACAATTTCGATTAAGTGTTATTTGGTTTCAGAGGTAAACGATATCATATATATCACATTTGATGGTTGTTTTTATGACAGTCAGTCTCTGTTGACCAGTTGGAGAAACATCATTATTAGAGTAAAATTTCATTTTCGTTAATACTACACTTTGTCACCTACAATGATGCAGTTTTACTATTTTTGTTTGTGGGATTTAGTATCGTTACCACGGTACGCTGGCAAGCCCAAAAACAAATTGGAATTTAAAAATAGTTAATGAATAAGTCAATTATTATCCATCATTAACCACTGCGTAATATAGGATAACATGAATATCAACTGGTGTTCTAAATATCTCTTTAACCTTAAAGGACAAGTCCACTTCAAAAATAATTTATTTTCAATAGGTGCAGAAAAATCAGACAAACCAATCAAAAAAAAGAAAGTAATGAATTTTAAATGACATGAAAAACTTGAAAAATCACAAGACAAATTAGCAACCCACTCATGAGTCTCTGACGTCATTGCCTCATTATCCACTAATTGTTTTCTTTATATTGATAATATAAATTTCCAATTTTTTAAAGTTTTAATAGATGTTTATCTGTGATAATCATAGCAGGAAATGTTGGCTGTCAATTATGGATAATGGATGTTTCCTTTTTAGATGGCCATTTCTGGATTCTTCCGAGTCTTGACATTTTCCTTTGGACTTGTAATTTGCACTGGGTCTGCATTTTACCCTCGTGACCCATGGGAGCGGGCATTTAGAAGTGGTGACCTGCCAGCTCAATTAACAGGCAAGCAAAAAGCCAAAAAGTAATTTGTATGCAGACAAAGTTTATGTTTTCGGGTTGTCCGTCCCGTTCTCATGATCCCGATATCTCCAGAATCGAATTGATGGATTTCGCCAAACTTGGGTCATGTATGTATCTTGCAGAGCCAATAAACTGATTAGATTTTAGGAACATGAGGTCAAAGGTCATGTGGTAATTAGACCGATGGACAGATTACGATCAGTTGATCTTTCCTTCCAGTTTTTTTTAACACCACAAATATTATTTTTGAAAATGTATCAATTTTGATCCTCCCTGTGTATCTTTTTCACTGAGCTTTAACATACATTAATCTTGATGAACTGGTTAGATCACGAGGTCAAAGATCAAAGTGTCATACATGTATATGAAAAATAGCTTGTATATTATAATCACGATATACTGATAATGGATTACAATCAAACTTAAGTTTTAAAAACTGCTTCCGTTTGTAAAATCGCTCTATGGCGGAGGCATCATCTTCATCTTCTGTGGATTTGCCCATGATGGATGGCTAATTCATTTAATAGGGATATCTGCTCAGTATCGCTGAAAGTGTTTGAAATGTACGTTTGTGGTGAAGAAGCAAGTCTTGGGTATACTGAATATGGAATACTGGTAATCCTTTATTAATTCTAGAGTTTTTACTTTGTTGCCCGAACTGGAAGCCAGCAGCAGATATTGAGGGTGTGGCCCCCCGAGGCTATCTCAGCAAATGTCGTACAATCATAACCCTAAACTCCTTCGCCTGTCAAATCTTGGATGTTTTCGAGACGTATATGTCGCCATTATAACATATCAACAGGGGAATATGATAATAAAAACTGTGATAATGTCGTCACATCCACTCCCTTATACAGGACCAATACCGGCGAACAGAATCAGCCTATCGATCCCGTCGCCACTTGACAAAGGGAGTTTTAAAAAGAGAAAGGAAATCAATGCAATATTTCAGGCTGTCATTAACCTGTTCCCCTAGCTATTTCAGGATTGAAGTTTTGTTTGAAGTTATGAATAAAAGGATGATATACAAAGATTTGTTATTTGTAGTATTATTTTATTTATATACACACATTGACTATGTTCTTTTACAGTATATACAAAGGAACAATTTTTATTACAATTTCATTTGATGAGGCTCTAAACATATTAATTGATAATGTCAATGAATATGATCAGAGCTTTAGAGTGCGTCCCATAAAAAACGAAACTGAGAATCATTGACGTTTTATCATAACTTAATTATAATAAATAAATGTAAATGCAAAGCATAGATCCTCTTTCATTTGATGCAACTCGTATCACGCGTGTGTGATTAAAAACAATTTGAAGAAAAGGTACTGGTACCGAAAAGTCATTTGATGAACGATATCTGAATTTCAAGAGAAAATCATATTTCTAGAAAATTCATTTTCTGCCATTTCATATGACACCTCAATTAGGAAAAGTGAGCCATGAATACCAAAATTCTGTTTGTTTAAAGTATCGGTAATGCTTGTATTTCCATAATTTCATTGAACAAATTCGTTTTCACTGGCCTATTGCCGTAGCAACAAACAGATTTGTTTAATAAAATTATGAAAATGCAAGCATTACTCTAAACAAACAGAACTTTGCTATTCCTGGCTCATTTTCCTGATTGAGGTGCCACATTAAAGGGCAGAAAATGTGATTTTCCCATGAGTGAAATATGCATCATATGAGTTGCATCAAATGAATGAGGAGGATCTAAGCATTACAAATATGTGTCATTTATCAATTGTGATTAAGTTATGATAAAACATTGATAATTCTCTATGCAATTTTTGGTGCCAAATGCTATTTTTGGTGCCAAAGGCAATGTTTTGGGGTTGTCCATCGTTGAGATATAAACACGCATCGATTACCTAATTGTCGCATGTCTTGACCTGGCACCAAAACTCTTTTTTAAAATGTAAAAATTAGGGATTGTATGAATTCATTTCCAGCTTTCTTCAAGAGCAAATTGCTACAGTTGGATTTCGCATGAACAGTCAGTTATCATCTCATATTCTGACAATCTCCACTGCAGTCCTGCTCACGGCTTTGTTGGCGTTCTTCTCATCATTCCCTGGGCCAGTATTTTTGACAACTAGTCTGGCATATGTCCCTCCAACTTGACCACTGGTCAGCAGACCGGGATTGATGCAGACAGCACCTTCAATTTCCTTGAGGAGAAAAAGAAGAAAAATTGGGAGCCTATAAACTTTCCTGGTATTTACAAAGAAAGTCATAAATTCTCCTCGGAAGAAAGTATCATTGGACAGAAGGTACCAAAGTTGGGTACATTCACAATATATCTTTTTGCCCTAACGCCCATTTTAGGAACAATCGGGAGTCATAATAATTCTAAGAGCATGTTGGGACTTTTATGATGAGGAGACAAAGAAGATTGAACATTTTCATTTTTGGTAAAAACGATGAAATAACCCCTTGCCATGTTTGCTCAAAAGTGGCGATTTTGAAATTTATTCCAAATTTGCCTTTACACCCCTTTTGGGAACAAAGGGGATCCATATAATTCTGAGGGCAATTTGCCAAAAAGAAGCGATTTTCGAATTTATCCCAAATTTGGCTCAACTCCCCATTTGGGGAACAAACATGGATCCATATAATTCTGAGGGCATGGTGGGATTATCATGATGATAAAACGGAGAAGATTGACAATTTTCATTTTTGGCAAAAAGTGGCGATTTTTGAATTTATCCCAAATTTGGCTCAAGTCCCCTTTTGGGAAACAAACAGGGCTCAATATAAATCTGAGGGCAATTTGGGACTTTCATGATGAGAAAACTAAGAAGATTGAAAGTTTCATTTTTGCCAAAAAGTGGCAATTTTTTAATATTCCAATATTTGCCCTAACGCTCTTTTCGGGAACAGATCAGAGTCATTATATTTCTGAGGGCTATTTGAGACTTTCATGATAAGAAAATAAAGATTGAACATTTTCATTTTTGGGACTTTCCTTACTCATAACTGTGCTGTCAAAATTCTTGTAGCTGAGTTTGGACTGAAGCAATGAATATGAGTAAAAATAATTGCTTAGGTGTTCATGTCCACATTTGCATTCCCTGTACATTATTAGCATGTGAAATGGTGCAGTGTTAAAGCTAAGACACATTGAAAGCATGAAATCGAATTTATAAAAACCCTGTTACTCTTTGATATGAAATTCAAAGTTATTGTGTTTTTAATAAGCGAGTTCGTAATTAGGATTTGCGCATGGGCAGATAAAGGTCATTCGTACCCAAATTGTAAAACCATTGAGACGAATACTCGGATCGTGCTCATGAAAGTTATGTAATCAGTATTCATTTATGCACCAACAGTACATTTATCTGATACACTGGTGGAAGTATTCTTCTTAAGAGGCAAACAAAAGGTATTCATGAAGCACCTCCATCTCTTTGGCGGTGATTATTCTAAAATGCACAGGTGGGGAGTATCCATCGTGTCTACGAGCTATTTACGGACTCGCTTATTGTTGGGTACACATTTGTTTGATTGGGAAGCCCGCCTCGCTTCCGTACCTTCACAAAGAAACGTAACCGAGATGGGCAGACAAAGATGTGAGGAGCACACCCCATCTTGCCGTATTGGTTGAACTTTTCGTAATCTACCGGAACCTCTTCCGAGGCCGGATAAAGTGGGTAGAAGTTGTGCTGGGTGAGGATGTGACGAACAAGACGACCCAGGCGGTCAGATGAACCTGGGGGACTGAAACAGAGGGGTTTATTAAGTAAAGAAGATAATACCAAGCCATAAATTTCAAACAAGACAACACCAGAAAATTATGCTAGTCATTCCAAACATTACGGTTATTGACAATAACAAGAGAGAGTTGACAGCTTCTGGTCTAAACGTCAATTTCTCAATTTCATTTGTAAAGACACAATTTCATCTCAAAAATAATAACAAATAATAATAATAACATTTATAATGCGCACATATCCACCCCAAGAGATGCTCAAGGCGCCTAACAAGGTAAGTACATTAAACTTAAGAGAACAAAAATAATTTAACATAAATTATTAAATATAATTCAACAACGTTAATTACATGTACATAATGGAAAATTTAATGCATTAATTTCATGGTTTTTACTCTGAATCACAGTTACCAGTTTTACAATTTTATATTTACAATATTTTTACCACATTTCACCACAAAGTTTGGCATACATTATATCCTTACCATGATATCTCTTCTCGACTGAGATGAAACAAGATGTCTGTTGAGGTGGTAGCTATGTTTATCCCATTGATATTAATCATCTCTGGCTCAGCCACAAAGTGCACTCTCTAGAGAGAATGTGAAATAAAGAAACAAAATTGTATTTTGCGCCAAAATTGGGGGGGGGGATGTTTTGATTTCACACACTATATTTCCTATATTTAATTGCAAACTAACAAACTTCTTCAGTACAGAATTGCAAATGGTATGCAACAATATCTTACGGTGGAGGAAGCATGTGGAAGGTGTATTTATTTATTTATTTATTTATTTATTTCTGATATTTAGACAGGGTGACTCATCACAAATAATGGTGGTCTTCCATGAGGCCTTGTTAAACATAATGAGGACAAATAGTTTAACAAATATTTATATAATGTTGTATGTGTGTTGTACAGTGCATATTGCATGTATTGTATGTACATTATAATATGGTGTATTGTGAATATCTGTGAGTATGGATATTTTCAATCCTCATTGCTCCTAAACAAAACAAAATTATATCTCTGAAACTTTGATATGTTTTAGTAAACAGGTCTGCGATTACATTTCATGAAAATGTTGTCAAGGTCACGTGATCCACAAGGTCAATTTCAAGGTCAAATCTTAAGTCAATATTTTTGTTTTTACCTTTGGCTGGTTCTTGATTTCACTGTAGGGAGGTTGAGGATAGATGAAGTGATGATGAGCATCCCTCAAAGAAGGCTGGAAGATCAGCTCACATCCAACACTGCAGGAAAAAAGGGATATCAATATCACAGATAATCAAAGGATGTTCATGACATTTGTCATTGCTCTACCTTTACATGTCAAAACTGTCAACCAATTCAAAATTTGTCTTGAGACACATATTCCAAATTGCTTTTGATGATTAACTTTGGAGTGGAAGTTGTTTGAATAAACATAGACCAGCTGGTAAGCCTATTTTGTACTGTACAAATAGTTGTTGAACATTTCACGCTTTGCTGCATACTGCTGGTGACATTGAATGGAATCCTGGACCTAATAAAACTGCTACCACTAGTATTGGTCCTCACAAGAACATAAAAAGAGATGGTAAGAAACATCAGTCGTGTACACTACTGAATGCGAGAAGTTTGAGTAGTAATCTAGCTGAGCAGTCATTGAACTGAATTGATGATTGTATACTGGGCCTTCCTGATGATTACATGGTACTACGCCGTGACCGTGGTGGCAGACGTCGTACTATGAGAAATATTTTGTTTTTGTTTTACGTTGTTTGTAATGAATTAAGTTCATGCACTTTTTATTGTAAAATCATGTGTAATTCAGCTCTCGAGCTGCGATGATGATTATTGAATAAATATCATTATATATATATATATATATATATATATGATCAAAAGAATGCACAATCGCGATCCTGTTTAGATCTCTGAAATATGTCGTGTGCTTACATAAAATCCAACATGTAAATATGTGACAGGTGTGTTTAATTCAAATTGAAAGGTTTCCTTAAAATAATACCATAACCGCAGTACTGCGTGCACTGCGAGCGGGATGCACGCATGTTTTCTGGCTCTCTGGTTGTGTAGCCAATACATGCGTCATCGCGGCAGTGTCTTCAGCTTCATTTCTGGAGCGGCAGGAATTTCAAACCCGGCCGCGCTGGGCATGGTGCACCGGACAGGCTGGTTAACCTGTATACACAGAGGACCATATTTCAACATGCAAAATTCTGTTCTTAAATTGAAAATCACTCTACAGATTTCCACACTATCTTCAAAACTGACCTTTCTGTTTTCCTGACGATGGCCTGTACGATGTCACTGAAGACCTTGTCATAACTCTCACCAAGCGATCCATCCTAAATAAAGGTAAAGACAAATGTAAATATTAATCATCATCCCTGGAGCTTTGTGAGATACAGCCGATGCTCAAGTTCTTCTAAGATTATGATCAGTATTATAATGACCCTGCCATTGTGATGTCTCATAGCCAATCCAATTACATGTATGCACAATAAATGTATCGCATTAAATCCAAATTAATATTATTGTAAGCAAATTATCAGGATTGCATTTGAAAATGACCTGCCTGCCTATTGAAATGAGTAATCAACCCTGATGTCTAAACAACAACAAAAATCACCTATATATATATATATATATATATATATTTTTTTTTGGGGGGGGGGGGGGAGGGTCAGTGTATAAGATCCCAGAGATTTATATTTGCTGATGGGGATAAATTGCAGGGATAGAGGTTTGCTAGTGTTGTAAAAATTGTGAAATTTGTAATATCGTATATCATAATTAAAGTTGTTTTTATGTTAACTTTCACAGGGACAATCCAAAGGATAGTATACAAGGCTGATAGTACTCAAGGCTTTTTATTCTTTTTGAAATTCTTCCTCCCCCCCCCCCAAAAAAAAAAAATAAAAATAAATAGAGTAGTTGGGTTTGTAATTCTTAACTTTCAGCCAACTGTTACATTCAGATACCTGCTTAAAACACTAGAGGTATCAATATTTTACATTCTTGTGCAAAATTCTGATGAATCTTCCTACCTTGATTTGACCGTGTTCAACATCGACAAAGGGTCCCAGCTGTAAACAAGATCAAAATAAGAATTATGTCATGGTGATTAATAAAACAAGCCAAAACTACATCATACTTGTCCTGTGTTTACACAGCCCATTGTTCAAATACATGTATATTTACTCTTTTACTTGGTAGGTACAATGTTCAATCATATTTTTGAAGTGTGTTCTCATGGATATAAGGAAACATCATAAACGTGAAGTGGTGTTTACATTTTGTCAGCTGATGCTCTTCACAAGTTTACACTCCTGCTTTCATTGTTTGATTGACATCCGAATAAATTAGGTAATCGTCTGGTTTTGAAGAGGATACCAATTTTATAGTTCAAAGAAGGGTTTAAGGTTTAAATTGATCACATGTTGTTCTTCAAGTTTTCTTTTACTGCTGCACTGTTCTAATAAAATGTAAAGTCTCGGTAAACAATATAATATGTACATGCATAGAAACTTTGTCAAAGGTTTTTTTTAATGGCGACCTTTGATCACACAATGATTTGGAACCTCTCAATGTGTGCGGATTTTAAAGCTCATTTTCCTTTTAAAATCAATATGATCATGCAATAAAAATGGCACAATGAGTGAAGACATTTTTGGACTTTTTTTTTCATTCATCTCGTAATTTTTTTAGGGCTTTGAATTAATATTTACAGAGCCAGATCAGGAACTGTGGAATGCTTGTCTCGAGACGGTGCACAGTACATTCATTTTTTTTTATTTTTTTTTTAATGTTTGCTTTTTCTTTAACATTTATTGAGAAAATTTGAGAAAGTCTTTTTTTTTAAAAGCTCACCAATATGCAGGCATCTGGTTTTGTCTTCTTGATAACCTTGATAAGATCCTCCAGAGGTTCCAAGCTGAGGTTGTCTGAGGTACTGAACGGACCCGCAGCAACCAGGAGGTGAAGGTTACCTGTAGCCTCTGAGCAGTCTGTAGGCTTGAACTCTCCTGCCACACCCTGTAAGAGTTCAATGCATGAAAAAGACTCACTATTATACATTATAAGATGATGACATGGATCCCAATCAAATGATTGGTTGAAAGCTTACACGTGACCAGGGATTTGTTTTGGAATTTTAATGACCGGTCATTAGTAAAATCATGTTATAAAACATCATTTTATGAAAACAAATAAAACATAATCTTATAAAACAAATAATACACATCATTTTGTTCGGGCATTAGTAAAATTACCCACACTCGGTACGTTCAGAACAGTCCAAACACCCTCGGCTACCGTCTCGGGCGTGTTAGACTGTTCCAAAGGTACCTTGTGTGGGTAATTTTTACTAATGCCCTCACTGCTGTATACTATACACTCATCCAACTCTACACCAGACAGAACAACCATGGGGCAGAGTCGCAACAATTGAACAGTGTACCAAGTTATTTCAATGAATGGATGCTTATTCCCTAAATGTCAATGGAGACAAACTATTACACTCAGCCACTCTTAATAATAAATAATAATAAATTACATTTATAAAGCGCTTAATACAATGTTTCTAAGCGCTTAACAAGGTACAACGTAGAATAAATATACAACAATAATAATACATAATTCTAATAATGACATTACAGGTAATTAAAAAACTTACTTAAACAAAACTGCCATATAAATTACTATTAAACAAGAAATACTTCAAACTCGCCTTAAAAGACTCTACAGATGGGGATTGACGAATAATAATTGGTACCGGTAAACTGTTCCATAATTTAGGAGCTGCAATAGCAAAAGTACGATCTCCGTAACGGGTATTGGTTCGGGGACCAGGGGCGTATTGTAAATTAGCATGTGTAGTTGACCTTAATGAACGTGATGGAACAATAGGTTTGAGAAGGTCGTTTAGATGATGGACTTGAATAACTTATTCAAATTACATGCATGCCTCTCCTTCAATAGGCCATTTTCGTAATGTAACCAAATTTAATGCATAAGTCTTTGTGAAGTGCCTCAATACAAATTATTTCATTCACCTGGTAAGAATAATAGTATTTCAATAGACATAATCCAAACTGCATACATTAGTTGTTGCCAGGTTGGACAAACATTATGGCTTGACCTACCTAGCAACACTTGATATATGCAGTTTGCGTTCTGACTATTGAATTACTATTATTCTTATCAGGTGAATGAAATAATTTGTATTGAGGCACTTCACAAAGACTTGTGCATTAAATTTGGTTACATTACGAAAATGGTCTATTGCAGCTTACTATGGATATCATTATAAATTAACATAGCAGCAAATCATACCTGCATTCTTACTATATACAAATACACGTACTTGTAACGGGTGAATCAATTCAAATTTAAATTCTTGGGGATTGGGATCAATTTAAATACCACTGTGAACTGGAATTTTGGAGATGTTTAAAAAGAATTTGCAAGAGAATACTTGCACCAATCCAAGCATGAGTTAATAAGCCAGTTCGTAAATAGCTTCAGAACGCATGACCCCCAAATATCCACAGATCTTTTACACTATGGATACGTCCCACTTGTGCATTTTAGAATAATCACTGTCAAAATGATGGAGGTGCCTCTTGAATACCTTTTGTTTGCCCTCTTGAGAAGAATACTTCCACCTGTGTATCAGATAAATGTACTGTCGGTACATAAATGAATACTAATTACATAACTTTCATGAGCACGATAGAGTATTCGTCTCAATGGTTTTACAATTTGGGAACGAATGACCTTTATCTGCACATGCGCAAATCCTAATTACGAACTCGCTTATTAGAAGGGTCCTGTGAGGAATTCCACAGGTGATACTCTGTTTATAAATCAATAGGGTATACATTGTATTCCTCCCTTATAGACCTGTTTACTAATGTATTTCAATGTATGCATGTTTCTCTCCGAAACCCTTAGTTACCAATTATTTAATTCAATTGCTATGCAGAATGCATTACTATGAGTGCAATCCACTTTGCACACATTAATTGCTCCAATGTTTGACAAGCTTTTGAGATTTTTTTTTTCAAGCAATATGCATAATATCAGTAAAAAGGTCTCTACCTATGTAATGCTCATTTTAAGGCCTTGTCCACACCTGATAATGTATAACAGCTGTAAAATAATGTTGCAACAAAACAAAATTGGGCAATTCCATGCAAATCTATCCCGTACAACATGACTTTTATCCTACTAAATCACCCAATAATGAAAAATCTATTGGGATTACTATTGCCTTATTGTTCTTTCAATATCACTACTATTTGCAAATTGTCATTTTAAAAATTTGTTTTCATTTTTGGAAGGAATAAATGGATAAAAAAATTATGTGAACACGTAATCACTGAATGACATAAACACAGAAAGGAGGAACCCAACCCCCACCCCCTGTACAATTAGCAAGTGTAGTGCTATTGCAAAAAACAAATTACATCCCCTTCGCAAGTACAACACCAAGACTTACCGGATATATCTTGGAAGCCACAAACTTCACACCCGCACTGTTGACCCCGTCCATAGCAACGACCTGACCAGGAAACAGAGAGTACTCTTTGACCTCTGCCAGACTGACAGCGACCTGTTTACCTGCAGACGTCTCTACCGATCCCTCCATCATGACAGACTGAGCGTTGAGACGACCGTTGCTGTCGCAGCAGATCCTGCCGACTACTGTTTCTGGTTCCTGGGGTTACGTGGAGATGGTAATAGAACTTGTTTCTTATCTTAAAGCGAGACTGCACTGCTTGTAAGCTACTTGCGCCCTCTATATAGCAAATAATGCCTAAGCAGGACCCGTTGGTCCCCCATAATCCCCTTTTTCTTATGTTAAATGTGACCTTGCAGGGAGGTTTAATCCCACCTGGCTAAACTAGTGCAGACAGGCTTTAAATTATAATACCAGTTTGTTTGAACAAGTTCACAATCTTTAACACATAATTTGAAGGTCTGGTGAAGTGTTAAACTGAGCTTAATTGGAGTTGGTGAACAGAGAGGAATAATTGCAAATTTGATGGATAGAAGAGGAATCGTGAAAACAATTTATAAAATACCCTTATTAGCATGGTTGGAATTGCGCAAGGGAGACATAAATTTATAGGCTATTAAAGGAAGGTCATTGTTTATTAATGTCAGAAACTTTAGAAGTGTCCAATCAAACATGAATCTACTCTATGATCCCTGATATTTTGAAAAACTAAAAGCTAATATGAAAAGTCTGTTCCTCAGTATAACTGATATTTCATTAAAAAACCTGCGGTAATATGAATGGAAAAAAAATCATGCTCCTGTTCCAGTACATGCAGATTTGACAAGAATAAAAAGGCAATTGAGATACGAGGCAACATGAGAATCAATAATGTTGCTGCAAATCTGCAACAAGTTAAGAGCATTGTGAACAACAACAGAAAAAATGATCTCTCTTACCTGTATGGGTAATGCCAGATGGGATACACTCTCAATGTTGTGCTTCTCTTGAAGGGTTTTGGACATGTCCTCAATCATTTCATTCAACACTGGAAGAAAAATAACAGAAACACTTGCGACCATTAGACTAGAAGGTCTTTGTATTAGCAGTCATATGGAAGCTTATACAGTAAATGATATGCATTCCAGCCATGGCAGTCAATTTTTAAACATTGGAGGATAAATGGTTCCAGCTCTACCAGTTATGAGGCTGAGCTGAGAATCTTATTCAAAATTGCTGGCCAGTTATTTAAAAAATCTTGACAATTGAAACTACTCCTATTTAATTACATACCAAAGAAAACAATCTCTCCAGAGTTTGCAGTTTCCTTGCTAGCCATTCTGCAATGGGAATCACCATTTTTTTTTAAATAGTGATGTTTATGGGCACTTTGGCATATACTCCTTTTTGGGGGGATGAGGGGGTCTGATACTCCTCAACAAAAAATATAACAATCCCAACTCCTCTTTGTTCGTGTTTTACAGTGCACAGTCATACTAATTCACTGAGAGTTTAGTGCATGGGTCAGATAGAGTGGTATTGAAGCAACTTTTGACTCTAAATTACTAAATTACACATGGGGTGTTTCAAGAACATGTTCCTTTCACAAGTATAGCTATTTGGCAAAGAAACCTGCTGCTGGAATAAAAAAATAAGCCAAACTCTGGATTCCTACCTTCTGCTTTCTTCTTCATCTTTTGCATCATGTACTTGTACTTGTCAGAGTTCTTCATGCATGGGTCGACTTGACCTTGTGACACGCAGCAGTCGGTCAGGTTTGACCCCTCCCAGATGACCGTCGTGACCGGTCCAAAGCTGGCCACCACCTCTCCCGACTTGCTGCGACTGCTGTACTTCTGAGAGGGAGTAGCAGTCCTGGAATTTCATCAAATTCAATGTTTTGCTCGTTATGTATCACATTTCAAATATCTAGTACAATTTTTATGCTAAACAGTAAATACAAAGAAGACTCCATAATGAATTAATGATTCACAGGACATCACTATTCAATAACACTTACAATTTCATCCCAATTTTTGCACACTGCAAATGCATCAACAAATTCTGCCAACAAAAAAACAACAAAAAAGGTATACATTTCTACTGAACTGCAGATTATAGAGCCCCTTATTTGAATTTAAAGTTAAACTATCATTGCAAAATATAAAGAAATAAACGTCCCAATCTGCAAAATTGTCAATATATGCCATAGCATCCACATGCAAAGAAGAAAAAGAAGAAAAAAATCGTAAAATGTATACCGGTACTGGTAACTAACTTTTTGGCCATGATCATAATCACAGTAACCAAAACACATGAACAAATTTCTAGTTAATGAGCTCACAGCATTTGATACTACAATCTAATATCAAAAATCTTGATTGAAGAAAGACAAACTTACAATGAAGGTGAGCTGGCAGATGAAGTAATGTCCTCTTCTTTCTTGATATTGTGTTCTCTCAGAGGTGTCCTCTTGCTGCTGACGTTGTCTGGTGTCGTCATGACTCTCTTCTTCTGTTTGGCCTTAAGGCCGGGAGTATACGCATCAAGCAGATCCTCGGATTCATCATCATCATCAAGCCTAGAGTTGGTTCATTTTCTGGTTAAGGATGAATATTAACATACACTGTATATAGAACTAAATACTACCTGTTTGAAAGGACGCGGAGTAGGACGTACTTTCAATTAGCTCTCTCCTTCCGACCTTTTTAAGGTCTTATTTGTTGAAATTTGGTTGAAATATTCCAACCTACCCTGTAATTCTTTCATGAGAACCCATACTTCTGTGTGAAAACGTAAACAAGTTTACAAATTTTGAGCACCAGCCAAAATTCTAGCCCATATAGGACATCCTTGTCCCACATACTCGAAATGGTGTAGTTCCACTACCACCAATTCCGTTGTATTTTTGGTGGGAAAGGCAGAGACTGGACAACAAGATTCACTTCCTGTAACCTACCTACATGTAATTAGCACAATATTGTATACCTATACAACCTGCTACTATTTTCCATGAGCTTCTGCTAGACTGCGAAAGAGTTGGGAGAGATTTTGCAACACGAATGTACAACATCAAGGCTAGATAAGTCTGATCCAAAGGCTCTACAATATTACAGGAAACAACTTGCAAGAACTCTCGAGGTGAAACCTGAATATCTATAAACCTATGTTGCTGTCCTCTTTGGATCTTGTTGCGTGAATTGTTGCCTGAAACTCATGGATGCCTGTCCTCCATGTTTGATATCATCTTCACTGTTGCATGAACATTATATTATTTCTGTGCTTGCATGTCTCCCTTTCATCATAAACTTGCTTTAATTTTGCAACATTGCATTTGCTTGAACATTGTATGTACACCTTGTTGTAAAAGCTACATGTAATCGCCTGCTCTTGTACAATTTGTATGTCTTCCTCGTCCTTATCTTATCTTATCAACCCTGCATGCTGCATGTTTCGTCCTGTATAACTTGTATTAACTGTCTGTGTGTTGCAGGTTACTGTTACTGACTGTAGACGTCCGTTTTCCTGTCAAGTGAAACGTAATGCATGTTTAATAGTCGTCTCCTGCACGCTGCATGTATTCATCACCTCCTGTGCCCACCTTTGCAGTACATATACAACTCTATACAGTAGTGTACTGTACAAACTTGAATTAGTATCTACATTACTCCAAAGCTCATCATTTTCCTCTTCTGCCTGCAAGCTAAATTGCTATTCATTTATTGGTAATTCCAGAGACAGTCGTAACATCAGGTGTACTATCATGCCTGTATTTAACATAAATAGTCTTGATAGCAGAGCCTACTTATTTGATGTAAAGGAAGCAACATCGAAAAATGATGAAATAATGCAAATAAAGCTGCAGTTCCTCTTCAAATAGTCTTTGGCTCACCAATTGCTCACCAATTGATTGACACCCAGAGTGCTTTTTTTTCTTCTTATGACCTGAATAACACGTGATTATTTTATATTTATGATCTAATGATTTATCTTTTGCATCTTTTTCGTATTTAATTATATATATATCTTATGTCATTGTATATGTATGTTTGTGTATACATGTAGTTAAGTATTATACCATCAACTAATGAGGAGAGCCTCCTACAGAAACTCAGTTTCTTTATGTAATCCTCAGGCATTAACTGATGGCTTTTTTCCTGTTATTGTATTTATTATTGTATTTAGTTTTCTTGTGTTCTTAGTTATTGTTATACTCCTTTATGTTCCTGGAAATGAAATTAAATAAAATAAAATAAATAAATTGAAAGACGCAATCACATCACAGAACTACTACGCTAGCGTCTGAGCGTCTCGTACTATCTAGATGATTTTCTCTCTATTTGTGAATAGGTCTAGTTTATTCTCTGTTTGGCCGTTTCTCAAAAATATAGATCATAGATTATATTTTTCGCTAACCAAAATTTAGTTTTGGGGAGAATTGGGGAGAATTGGGGAGAATTGAGGCAAATAAATCGGCTCTTTACTGCCAATAAAGTCTCTTCATTACAATAAAGTCTCTTCATTACTGCACTGAAATTGAAGTTCTGTCAGAGTAGTCCCATATACTCAAACCTGTGCACCGGAAAGCAACTGCCATACACCCCTTGTTTGGCGGGAAACCCTACAGAGTCCCACTTTGAGTACCGGTGGGCCCCACTATTTTGCTTCTATTCTGGAACACTGTGGTAAAGTATAGAACTTGTTTATTACACCCTCCTGCTCATTTCTTCTTCTCACAAGCATATTAGTATAGTTCTTGTGAATGTGAGTGCAGTTGTGTACATCTATGTTACACGTTTTGTTCTGACTTCTAGCTGTACACCCACTCTGTTACCTTCAGTTCAGTTGCAGTTCTTTTATTTTCCTTTTTTGTTGTTGTTTGTCACCCTTCATCGTTTGATGTGTCATCTCATACCCTGCATGTACATGTACTCGTCCTTATTTCATGCTATTATTGCCTATCCTCCTTCGTGCCTAGTATTTGCTTATTCTTACCGGTATTCGTTATATATATACATCACTGTGTGCACGTACCCTTCCTCATGCTTGCATGCCTGTCTGTGATTATTCTTCTACCATTACCACTAGTATCTGTCACTGCCATAATTTGTCTAAGTGGTAGTATATTATTTCTAGTCACGTCCATCTTTACGTTATGTTCCTGTACAAGTACTGTATTCAGCTACATACATGTACCAACCATTGACTCACTATCCGCGTTACATGTTTATTGTATGCATGTATGAAGTCACGCTCACGTTCACTTCTATGTACAAGTACTGCTGGCGTAAATGTTACAAGAGTTTTGTATCCCTGCATGTACATGTTGTGTCCAGTTTGAACACTGATCTTTCTATGAAATTAAGCTACTTGCAGAATACTCTATACTTAAAGGTAATACAAAGTTTTGGGAAATTTTGAAAATTGGGTGGATAGTGAATCTTTACAATTTTGATATATTTGGATGCCTCTGTGGATGTATTATAAGCACTAAAAAAATTAACCCCTAAAACACTTCTGTTTTCGAGAAAAATTGAATATAAAAATTTACCGGTGCTCCCGGTAAATTTTGATAAATTTCAAATTGCGCCAAAGGCCGTACAATGGTTGCTGCGACCATGAAAATCTCAGAATATGTAGTTGTGATATAAAATTTCCAAACGGGAATAGCTAATCGGTCGATTTAGTCAAGAAACATTGTTTCATAGCTAAATTGGTATCTTGACCTTGAGAGGGAGCTATACAACATAAAAGGTTTATTATTTATAATTTCATAACTTTAGACTTGATTTCAACCGGGACAACGATCAATTAATATTGTAGGAACGCATATGCTTCCAATATGTTAATTTGAACCAAATTCATGACCCCATACCAAAACTTTGTAATACCTTTAATATTGTAATATTGTGACACGAAATTTTACGCATCCCAATCTCTGATCTAATCTGCTACGCACACTTGTCGGCGGAGTAGGTCTACCTGTTATACTCAGTTATACTCAATATGCCCACTACAAGCAGTAAAAGAAACAGCCTTGATGGTAAAGGTACTCCATCTTCTAGTTCTACAAAAAAACACGTGGTGAAACACGTCTATCTGCAGTGTTTCCCCTTAGAGTGTTCAACGCGCTGAAGGAGGTTTTCATAAGCTTGCTAAAGGATCACCAGAATGTATTTAACTCATCCTTAACTGCTTCCTGGTCCAACAAGGGGTCCCCTCAAGGTCAGGATCAAATTGGTCTGGGCTTTAATAACAGGCTCAAATCTGGAAAGCCAGGAAGACAAAAACAATTTGAAGTCATATTGCAGTGTGGCACAGGAGAAGTTCAAATTAATGGGAGGCACATGACATCTCTAAATGAAATCATCCTACCGTGGGTCAATGAGAAGCTTTAACAAGATCACCTAACTTTTTCCAGAACAGCTCAGAACTGAACTTCCTACTTGAGGAAGTTAGTAAAGTGAGTAAAGCACCGTCTGATGGAAGAAGTTAATGAATTCATGCCAATGCACACCTGATGATCGGTGAGCTGTCCTCTTTGCTCTAAGCATGCCTGCACGGATGCGATACAGTGCTCCTTTTGTGATTCCTGGTTTTACTACTCATGCTCCTGTCTGTTGGTGAAAGAGATTGACCGCCTCACGAGCCTAGACAAGTTCTTCTCAATCATCTCAAATCTTTCAATCTGCGCACTCAACTCTGGATACATCAACTGAGAAATCAACTGCTGTGTCATTGCCTCAGTCATCTGATCAGGATACCCAGCTGCCATGCTCTCGGTGCCTTAAGCTTGAAAAGTCATTAAAGACAACAAAAGGAAATTATGAGGAACAGAAACAAACCTGCAACACATTGCTTTGTGAGCATGAAAGGACTGTATGTGAACTTGAGCAACTGAAAAGAGAGTATGAAACCCTGAAATTTCTACAAAAGAAAGACTGAGATATCATCAGTGAAAAAGAGAAGGCAACAGAACAGCAAAGTCTAAATCTTCTATCTGATAATAACTACCTATACTCGGTCTGTCTACAAAATGGTATTGCCACACATGGATTTATCACTGATCCTCCTTCCCCTTCTGTATCTACCACGGGATGTCCAGGTAGACCCATCGCATTAAAGAAATAGAATGCATTCAGCATTCTTAGTGACCTGGATGAGGTCCATCCAGATAGTATTGCAAGTAATAGAAAGAAGAATACTTCTTATAAGAAGTTCTCACATTCTACAACAAACTCTGATTATGATTATTCTATGTTATATTATCTGTTTGTTTGTTGTTGTTTTTTTTAATTTTATAATGTATTTTTCTTGAAGGGTGGTAATATAGCGGATCAGCATTGACAGGCCAAGTCTTTGTTGATCCCTCGCATCTACCACCCTTCATCCTTCTTCCATAGTACCATGTCAATGAATGTTTTTATATTTATATTGTTTAATTTGTTCTGATTTGTTTGTATGTACATCTTCTGATGTGTTTTTAAAGAGATGTGAAATTAAAAAATAAAAAATTTAAAAAATGGTTTCGCGCTCTGTAATCATGACGGCAAAATTTCTGTCCACAAACAAAACTCTTACTTCGGTGGCTACAATTAAATTGTTACACAGTATCAAATCAATTCTATGCTAAAACTAGATGTCAGCTTTGCGTACAGTAATGTACAAAACATAAAAACTAGCAAGGTAAGTATTACTTCAGCAAATTATGATGAATTCCCCTTTGGGAATGATAAATGATCAGAGAATAAAGAAAGCACCAGTCAGAAACATTATATTTGACAAGGATACATTGCGAATGATGTCTGCTTGCCTGCTGGTTTCCGGCTGGAAGGAGTCTTCACTTTAGAGCTCTTCTTGCTCAGAGTCTAGAGAAAGATACAAATGTATCACATTAAAAACTTCACTTGCTCTTTTTTTTTAAATCCATAGATTTTGGAAAACGAAACAACTGTCCATACTACAGTTGTACCGGTAAGTCATAGAAAAGAATGAGGACTCAGGATTATTAATACTAAAAACATTTGGATCTATGTTTTCTCCCACTGTACATGTATGTTCTACATGCATACAGATTAATTCAATATTTTGTTTATTATTGAAAGCAAGCTGATTTATTCAGATGTATGGAAATTCTGTTCCTCTGTGGTTTTACCAAAATTATCAAAAGTAAATTGTAAATCCTACTGAAAATGATATTTCAAATTTATACAACAGCAGTTGCGGATCATTCCGATATTATTCTGAAAGAATTTTGATCAGTTGTAACTGGTATAGTGTTTTAAAAGAAACAACAGGGACTACTACTGATGCAACTATAGCACTAAAAGCCTTCTTCAGGCATCCGAACCTCTCTTTCCAGCTGCTCCAGGGTATCCATGTTAATTGCCAGTCCGCTGTGAGTCGTAGAGAACGCAATCCACTCGGCCACTGCATCTTCTGCCGTCAGGCGGTATAACAGACATAATTCTTTCACTGTCAAAGAGAGAGAAAATTATAGTTAATCAATAGCCACCTCTCTATACAGGCCACTTGTCTATAGTGGCCATTTTTTTTTTTTGTCTCCTTCAAGAAAGAAATGTTTGTTGTACACCTATACAACCCGTCTACTGCGGCCACTTTCTATTTCCATTGGGTAACCTTATAAACAGGTTTGCCTGTATTATGAACTTTCCAGTGCAGTTATGTATTATACCTTGAATACCTTGAATACCAAAGCTTCTGGAAGAAAGCCGTCTCCAGCTGCCAAGCTTCCAGGTCTAACTTCAAGGGGGGGTGGGGGGATGTCCCAGCTTCCGGGTCTTGCACCATAGTCGTTTTACATCTATAATTATCTTGCTTGCTGGGTCATATTTATCTTGCTTGCTGGGTCATATTATGTAGTCTAGGTCTGTTTAGACAATAATTGCCATTTTTATGTGGAATCTAGCACGATAGGCTGACATGTACTTAGGTTTAGAATGACTCAACATCTAGGAGTAGGATAAGGAGCAAATGCAATTACTATGGTAATTAGGCTTGGGATGTAAATTCCTGTATACAAAAAAACAACCCTCTCATCTTGTCACCGAATTTCTGAAGTTATACATATCACATTCTACAGTTAAAGGAATTTCAAAACTTGATAAGGCAAGGTGAAAGAATATTTGGTCAGAGCACACACACAGTCGTGATCATGACAGAGGTAAAAGGTAAACAAAAACTAGAAAAGTCTAAATAAATGAAAGAAAACTTTAATAGTAGAACTAGAAACTCACACTTGTCAACAATGTCAGGATCATTGGTGTCTAACGTTACTCCAAACGTTTCAAACTGCTCAGAGAGGTCGTCTTCACTGACAGCCATAATGCTCTAAATTTACAGAGTACAAAGAGAGATTCTAAAACCCAAATAGAGTATTCAATAAGGTTCAACTCCGGTCTGACTCCAAAAGTCCAAGTTCCAAACTTTGAAACAAAATACACTTTGCAATTTACGAGTCGACTAAAATAAACTTGAAATAGTAGCGTTCCTCATAAGTGTCTTCTTTTTAACAATGAGTTGGGAAAACTGAAACGAAATACTGTATTTCGACCTCGATAAATGTCACTGATTGAAGAGCCTCGGCGCTACCCAATCGACCGAACACACTTGCCAAGACAGCTAGCCCAGCGCAGCCCCGTGAGTCTCAAGGCCCTCGTACCTCAAGCACTGCATAGAAATTCGCGCTCGCTGGTTAGATTTCCCGCGTTGTCACCTTTTGATGGTAGAGGGTGCTTTTTACTTCCGGTATTTGTGTGCACAAAGAGCTATAGAGGGCTCATGCTTTACCTCTCAAAATAATGTGTTAGTAATCATGGTGTAGTGTTTTCATAGAGATTGAGGGGAAGGGGAGGGGAAGGCATAGGAGGCCTACTTTGTGTAGACCCTACATAGTTTGTATATGATGCTATATATAGTTTAGACCGTTTATCGTATACTTTCTGGGGGATTATAGGCCAACAATTGGTTTCACTTGACTACCTCTAGGATGCCATGTTATTTGTATGATCTCGACTATGAGATCTTTGTTAATGATTAGTTATTGGCATATGCACCATCCAGCATATTTGAGGATATAGGATATTTTTCAACAACAGGGACATAATGCATGACGTCTCATACTGAGGGGGGGGGGGGGGGGTAACCAAGTGATACTTTTCCTAGGGATTTACACCTTGTCCAAACTTGCCCGGCAAATTTGTTTGACTAAAAGATATTTGTTGGACTTTCTTATTATAAATAAATTTTCAAGAGGCAACAGCACCCCCCCCCCCCCCCCCCCTGGCGATTTTATGAAGTGTATGGAGCAGAGAGGTGCCCGATTATTTTTCATAAATATATTTTTTTTTATGTAGTGTGTTTCGATGCCGCTGACAATAATTTTACTATAACAAGTGTCATTATTATTTTTGTCCAAGGCTGCCTACTGAATATTCGACTTCTTATCCATCATTTTTTTTTCATTTTTTTGTTGAAATTTGCTTCATCGTCTGCGAATTTTAGATCTCTATATCTTATCGGGACGGGGAACATTTTCTGATTATTTCATTTTTATATTGAAAAATAAATTGGCTCTGGGCTCATATACCACAATTCGTCTGGCCAAGAAGCCAAAACACTGACCAGCCCGTAAAGAAAATTCCCGGACTCCTCATAATGGCTATAGTCCGCCCCTGGCTGTAGGACCATATTCAGTATCTCATTCATTCTTTTCCTTTGAAATGAAGAACAGTCTCGCATTATAATTAATCTCACTGCATGAAAAAAAAATGACGTATTTCGTCTCACATTAGAATAATGCTAAAAATCATATGATGTTATTATCTTAATTAATAATATTGTGTTTTGTAATTAGGAAGTTGTCCTTCCTATATAACTCCCTTCATCTTATCTTATTTCACCCTGCCTCTCTCTCTCTCTCTCTCTCTCTCTCTCAGTTCAAACTTTTTTCCAAGTTTGACTTTGTTATCTCATCCTCATCTCTTTACTTTTCTGTATATCAACATGATCACTTCGCTATTGTAAGTTGTTATAATAGTATATAATGGGCATTAAATATTTTGAAGTATTATTGTATTACAGTTTTATTCAATAACTTGGAAATTATTATGTTAGTCCTTGCAAATGCGAATGTAGAACATAGAGAGTATATGAGATCCACGGCTTTTGTATATAATGATATAAAATTGTTTGAGGATAATTATGATTTCAGATAGACAGTTGACAGTTAAAAGAATTATCATGAGTTGATTATAGGTTGATTACAATAAAAAAAAAATGAAGAATCTAGAGCGGATGAATTTTGGCGAAATGCTTTAGGAATTGAAAGTATACCTGCATGCATGGTCAGATGTTTGGATATTTAAGCTAAAATATATAAAAGACAGTTTACTGATCAATTTCAATTTCAAATTCTAATATTTTGGCAATACCAAATAATTGTTTAAAATTGAAAGTCAATGCCAATGAGCAATGTTATTATATTGTAATCAACCAGGTGATTGTATGCATAATTATGTTCTTTTCTTGTAACGAGTTAAGTTTTGGAAAGAAGTTGAAAAGAATATAAAGAAATATGTCATGTTTAATTTTAATTTCAAACCACGTCATCTATTGTTTGGTATTGATTTTAATTCAAAGAAGGAAAAAGATATATTGACATATTTTTTAATTATGCACTTTTCACTATTTACAAAAGCTTTGTTGGGAAAAAAAAATTAAAAAGAAAAGAACAAAACAGAGACTTCTTCATATTTGGTTTACGTATTAAATTATCGTTTACAGATAGAAGAAAATAGTAGAAAACCATGTATATCCCTCCAGAAACGGAGGCAAATGCTGAACATGTGAAAATTATTATATTATGAGGAAATGAAGAAGACCAGAAATGGTTATTTCACCAAAACAAAATTATGATAGGAAACAGTTTTTCCTGAATGAATACGTCTTAATGAATAAATAGAATACTAAATAAATACATCAATAAATTGCCCCGCCCCTTCGTCAAAGCCATGCAGCACTTTGTGTCGTTTGGGAAGACGCATAATATGGTAGTAGACTAGTCCAGGATCTGGCCTATTTAATTTTGATCCCCACCAAACCAACGCTACCCAAACTTCTTATAATTCTGTGACGCTACCTCCCCCACTTACTTGCTAGAATGCAGCCGAAGATGGCGTGTTCATTACGCTGGCTAGCAGGATGGATGGGTGGGTGGGTCTCATGCTGGGCTGGTGAACATAATTATGAGTTCTTTGGCGGCGTGAATCAATATCATAGACAATATGATATGAAGAACCTGCCAGATTCTGGACTAATAATAGACTTGCGCGATTTTTTAATTACCCCCTCCACACCCCCCCCCCCCCCCCCATAACTGAATTGGAAAAAAATAGATTCGCCCATCACACACCAGTCCCTTGTTGTTGTTGTGGGTTTTTTTTGGGGGGGTGGGGGTAGGGGATGGGTTGCATATTCCTCTTATTTCTCTCATCTCTATCTAATATATATATATATATATATATATATATATATATATATATACCTTCTCTCTTGATCTCCGGTTTATCAATTTTTCTCTAATTTATCAACTAAAATCTCTCCAAAGTCTAATGTAATTATACCCCCCCCCCCCCTCACTGTCTCCATTCCCCTCTCTCTCTCTTTCTTTCTCTCTGTCTCTCACTGCTACCTTCTCTCACTTCCTTCCATTCTATCTCAAAGCATTTACTTGCCTTGGACTAGTGACACCAATTACCACATATACAATCTCATTTAAAAGAATACACATATTAAACAATATTTTTTCATTTTACTTTTTCAATTTTTTCCTCTTTATTGTTACCTTCCATCACAGGAAGGAGAAAGAAAAGACAAAATCAAATTTAGGATAAAGTGACAACAAAATTATTAACGCTTTAATCATTTGTGTACATATGAATTGATAAAATACAGACCGATATACATTCAAATATTTGTATAGATAAATAGAGGTAAAGTATTCCGAAATCGTTCCCAATTTCCCAAAATTTGGAGATTAAAAAAAGCAGTTAGTGTACAATCATTTTTTTGTGTAGTTCGTGTTTATTCTGCCCAATCTTCTTCTTTCCTTTCTTTTTCTTCATGAAAGAAAACCACATTCCTGAGTGTAATACTTCTATTTCCCACAGATTGTATTAGTTCTATTTACAGTTATTGATATGCTTCAGAGACATTTATAATTTAACAGCTATGCTTAAAAGACTTTGTGGCATTTTTGTGTCTATGATCAAAACCTAAATTCATGTATCCTTTCATCAAAAAGACAGAAAATGAACAAACAGCAAATTTAGATGATACTGAATACATGACTGATATGCATCTGTGAACAGCAAATATGAACATATGTACATTTTATTATATACATGATTTACACAAAACTATACAACGATCTTAAGGACATTTTTTTTTGTTCACTTAATGTGCTCAGTGTGTTTGACAATTGATATTTGGAAAGAAAAAAAGTATGGCTTAGTGACTTAGCTACAACAGCTCTTCCCTTGAAATAGCATCTATTTATTTATGTTTCAAAGATTTTATATTTGTATCCATCATGTTCTCATTCTAATATATGAAATATGTAAAGAGGACAACAAAATTATGCCAGATTTTTTTTTTTTTGCATGACCTAAAATCTGTTCAGCTTCTAACAATTCCACCGAAAAAAAACTCTTGCTCTTCTAGTATGAATATTCATCCATTAATGCATGTGATATTCATTAATGAGACCTTCATTATTCTGGTCTGTCTCTCATTTTATATCTATACCCTCTCGGAAAATTTGAATTCCTATCCAACATGAGTTGAGTCTGCATATATGCCTATACATGTATATCTGCAACTGTAATTACACATGTATGCAAATAGTATTTGGTACATGGTGTACAAAAACATACCAAAAGGCAATACAATACATTCAACATCAATAACATGTAATGTATAGGTCCCTAAACAGTCGGGCGTCAAATAGACGATCAAAACATCACATGTCTGAAATCAGAACTTCTCTCAACTGTAGACTCCACCCAACCTTTTACGATAATATCTAAAGGCCGGATTTTGCCATTTATCTTTTCTTTTCACTGCTATTCTTTTGCAATAGCCTCGACTCTTGCGCCTTTTCTGTTTCCTCACTTCGCTGCCATGTAGTATGACAATGTTATCGGTAGCTTTGCTCTGTTAAAGCAGCATGCAAGCTCCTTCCCCAAACAGGAGATGCCAACCAGCAACATCTCCTCTTGTGGAGACAGTTTCTTAGTTTTTCTTCATCCAGCACTCAACCCATAAATGGGGAAGTGAGAGATATGTTCATTGTTCAGTAGAAATAGTTGGT
Organism: Strongylocentrotus droebachiensis; assembly: GCA_035222895.1. Taxonomy (NCBI): domain Eukaryota; kingdom Metazoa; phylum Echinodermata; class Echinoidea; order Camarodonta; family Strongylocentrotidae; genus Strongylocentrotus; species Strongylocentrotus droebachiensis. The sequence goes on along the minus strand of JAVYIG010000663.1, from coordinate 273,256 downwards.
TGTTTCGTACTGATGTCCCTGTGAGAGCAACTCCTTCAGCTCGAGGTTGTGTGTCAGCTCATAAGCGCATTGCCCCTCAAAGTTCTGGACTTGGGTGTCGGCCCGTGCCCCATGGAGCAAGAATGCAATGTCTACATGACCCCTCCCTGCTGCCAGGTGCAGTGGTGTGCAAAGGTCGAAGGTCACAGCATCGACATCCGCGCCCAGGTCACAGAGGATACACTGCACTAGGTGGAATTCATTCATCTCAACAGCATAGTGGAGGCTGGTGCGACCGCTCTTTCCATCGGGCTCGTTCACATTGGCGCCGATCGCGACAAGGTACTTCAGAAGGTTCATGTCACGTCTCAGTGTTGCTAGGTGCACACATGTCAAACCTGGACAGAGGAAGAAAAATTCAAATAATTAAGATGTATGTGAAGGCCATTTTAAATTTCCACTGAGTTTTTTTAAATAATCTTCTAAAATCTATAAATGAATTATAAGATTGAAATGATCATGTTTGAAATGAATAAGATTTTTTGTAATGCATAAAGAGTCCAAACGTTTCATATCAATTTATACATACAGTTTATAGTGAATTAGGAAGTATTTGAAATGTTCCTTCGCTGGTAATACCCTTATATATGATAAATATTTTCTTCCAATATTTTCCTTGACTCTTTAAAAAAAAAAACATTTCTGGTTTTGTATTACAATGTTTAAGGGGATAACACAATTCATCATTCGTCTATGCCACACTATCACTATTTGTTTCTAAAAATAATAACAGGAAGATAAAATATCAAAAGTTATTTCAAGTTTCAACATGAAAAACATGGTGATTGAAATTTAAGAATAACTTCCATTTATACATCAATACAAATAATGGCACTATAGTAATTAGTAAAGAATAAATGGAAGAGAATTTGCAAAAATAATAAACCCACTCAAATATTTCCTGGAATCACTTAAAAAGGAAGTAAACTAATAAGAATGCAATCCGGATCACTCTAAACTAGTCACCAGCCAACACATCTGGGAAAAACCAACGGGGAATCCCCATATGCAAATCACCACGTCTCACTATGGCTCACCATATTTGGTATGGTGATGAATAGGCATCACGCATATTTGAATAAAGCCTTTCATTTGCTTACAATGGGTTGCTCATGGAAACAAAGTTCAAAGTTCGGCCCAACCCACACTGAGCTTAGCTGACAAATGGCAGAGTCATGCTTCGTGCTAGCACACAATGGTACAGTGCACACACACACAAAGTCCCACACTGTGGTTTTTCTACGCAATAGGGTATTTCCAGTGGGAATTTTTTTTTCTTTTAAACTCAAGAAACATTATCCACACCTTTTTTTTTTCCTGATGTTTTTTGTTACAGATTTGTTCCTCCCCTCTAGACAAAAAATGTTTCTGCAATAATTTGGATAATTCCCCTTTTACAAACTTCTAGATTTTTTTTTGTCTTCTGAGGTTGTACATTCATGATACATTTCATAAATGTTTTTCTAATAAATGTAATATTTTTCCAAATGATTAAAATCAGTAATTATGAAATCTTGAACAACAGGCTTCATTAATTGGTACTTTAGTCCATAGGAAATATTTAAACCCTATCAATCAAACCAACTGCTGAAGTCCTATTTATAAGACATTCTTTTTTTTTCTATTTTTTTACAACCTTTTCCCTGTCATTAGGAGGAATTTCAGTAAAAGAGAAAAGTAAAGAACAAGGCAATGTGATTATAAATGCAGCTAAATATCCATCCACCCAGAGGGAGCAAGTCCACTCCAATGTTACACAATTGAATCATCGTAAAGACACACAAAAATCCAAAATGACTTGTTTCTTACCTTCATAATTCTTGAGACCAAGTTGCGATGTGAGTGACTGGGCTTGTCTGTAATTCCTTGCACTCACTGTATTCTTCATCTCGATTGGCTGTATCGGGGATGTCAGGTGCTGGATACATGCCGTGTAGCCGAGGCGGCAGGCCAGGTGGAGGGCGCTGTTACCCCCTTGGTCCTGAATGTCGACTGACGCCCCCGCTACCACAAGAGCTCTGCACACTTTGGGTTGGTTCGTCAGCACAGCCAGCATGAGTGGAGTCTGAAAATAAAGAACAACAATCAAGATAAAATTAAATACTTTGTCTTTGTTCATGTAATCACAGGTACATGTAGTATGTACATGTAATTTCTTTAATTTACAAACTGTCTTCTTTTGCAAGAAATATTCTATTGTAACAACAATCGTATCAATATATTTTTTTAAATTAATATCATTAATCAACCATTTATTTTCTACAACTTCAACTCACCTGGCCAAGACAGTTTCTGATGTTGAAGAATTCTGGCACTGATGTGTATCTGATAAATTTCAGTGCTATGTCCGCTTTCTCATGTATGATCGACTGACTGAGTGGCCTGTATCAGGAGAAACAAATGGCATAGAAATTAGTAACATAACATTTTATGCTTTTAAAAATGGTTACATCGCAACAAACGAATGCATTATTTATCAAAAAATACACATCAAACAGATTAAAACTGATAGGAATTTAGCATTCTAAAATATCTAATTTGGGGTAAGAATCTCAAAGAGGGTTAGATTATAGATAAGGTTTTAAAAGAAATTAAATAAAGTAAAACTCACGTGTCTCCCTCCTCATCTTGGTCATATGCATCAGTTGTCAGATAAACCTCCTCTGATAGCGCTTCCTCAGCTTGTCTCTTTTGAGGCCTAGCATTATTAACATTTGCAGTTCTTGATTCAACAGAGTCTTTGAAGTCTGATAACTGGATCCTTCCAGAAGTTGAGCTCACTTGACTTTCAGAATGTCCATCAATATGTAGGTCTTGTAATCTGTCCGAGACTGAACTGGTGCACTCAGAAAGGTAGGCTGAGTCGCATGTTGATTCGCATCGGTCCTGGTCTAGTTGACCCATTTTGTACTGGTGCTGGAACTGACCTGCAGCATGCACAGCAACGGCCGGCTCGGCGCCGTCTTTTACCGTATTGGAGTCCAATGTAAATCCATCCATCTTTGTAGTAGACTATTCGAAGTATATATAACTCAGAACTGTTCCAGGCAAATGAAGGCTGTCGTCCAAGTTAATTGGTATTCCTTAGATCCAAGAAAAGGTCGAGGAACCGGACTCAAAAGACAAAAGTGAGGATCGACAGCAAATCAAATCCAATAAGAAAATTGACAGGCCCAGGGTAAGCCGGCGTGGCAGTAGATTTCTGCTAGAAAGTATCGTCACAAAATATATCTTACTGCTATGTATAACTAAAACTTAATCAGCTGTTTAATGAAATCACTAGTCGTTTGGAAATATTAATCTCACACACACAACGTCTTGGTATTGTGTAAACTCTATGTTAAAAGGAAGGAGAAGACGTTACAAAATGGTCGCCACGTCGCCAGTCGTCGGTTATATAGCATAAAGACAAGAAAGGGGAATCCCAAATCATATACGGCTTCCAATTGGGCAACGAAGTCACGAGGTTCCATACACCCAATCATGAGCACGCATTCCGGGGAATCCCCGTTTTTTACGTGAAGCAAGATATCTACGGCCGTTATCCAACACAAAAAAAAAGCGCACAGCGAGATATTTTGTTCAATTGTTTGTTGTATGGTCTGAACAAGCCCAAACAAGCTGACATTACAATACCCCCATACTTGCAACACTTTACTGAAGAATTTCCCGAAGAAGAAAGAGGTTACCCTATTGGTTCATATTCTTTATAAGCAAAATTATCTACAATAGCTGTTATGCAACAAATAATAATTTTGGGACCAATAAACTGGGATTTAGACACAGGCACAGTTTATACTACAAAATACAAATACTACAAAACAGTACCGATCATAAGAAGAAGGAAAAAAAAACATTGGGTTCTACATACGGCAGAACAAATTCAGAAGAAAAAAAGTAAATTTATATGCCTCTGTTTTTTTTTATTTGAAATTTGATTGTAAAACAGTGTAGGACACCTAAATATTTGTTTTACATTTTCATTGCCTAAACCATCCTTATACATTTCACCAAAAACTATTACTATAGTGATATAACTTGATGTCAGTATCATTACGTCTTATTATTCTTTTCAACATCATGTCCTTCTTTTTTCTCTGGCAGTCTACATCTATAGCTTGAGTTGATTTCTCCTCTTTAATTGTCATCGTGTGATGAAAGTTTACATTATGCCTATCGATTTTTATAATTATTCTTTTATCAAAATCAATAAAGTTGTGCACACTGCACTCAGGTACTGTTGCCACCTTGGCATGCACATGATCAGAAGATCGAATTTTCTAGTAAAGCCTCGGTCACAAATGCCATTACCAACGATTTTCAGACAATGGAAATATATAGGGAGATTCGAACGAAATTATCGTTCGTACGAACCTTTGTGACCGTAGCATTAGGTTGATCATGCATTGCTGTCATGATTTATATGCAAAGAAATTAAAGGGATAGTCCACCCCAGGATTTTCTTTAGCTGACGATATAGACCTAATAATACCATGAAGAATGATACAAGTCTCATTAAAATCCATGATCACATAACGAAGATATATCGACTTTTTTATCGAAAATCAGCCGCCCCCCAAATGCAAATGCGTTACATGGGCATGAAACGATTGTGACGTATGTTGCGAGCTGCCTTCTTATTTCGGAGACATTCACTTTCGCTTTCACTTTCATTCATGATTCGTCGTGTCAGTGCGATAACAGTGTACCGCGAGCGAAAGTGAATGTCTGCGAAATAAGAAGGCAGCTCGCAACATACGTCACAATTTCGATACTATCGGTTATTTTTTGGCGATCGTTTTTTGCCCATGTAACGCATTTGCATTTGGGGGGCGGCTGATTTTCGATAAAAAAGTCGATATATCTTCGTTATGTGATCATGGATTTTAATGAGACTTGTATCATTCTTCATGGTATTATTAGGTCTATATCGTCAGCTAAAAAAAATCCTGGGGTGGACTTTCCCTTTAAACCTGGATCGGGCCTTTATAGGAGGACAGGCACATGGCCTACGTACGCGGCAGGGGCGGGGATGGTTGGGGTCAGTGCCCCCCCCCCCACAATTTTGAATACATTTATATTTGGGCACCCATCAACACGAATATATAATTTTATATCTTATCCAGTATGTTTTGATGACGAAATAACTATTGACCTATACAAATTGGTCTCCTTTTTTTTCACTCACTGACAAATTTATACTGAAAAGTCGATCTTCGAGTAAGAGACATCAATTCTTGGGAAGATTATCGCGTGCACCTATACGATTAAAGGAAACTGCTATATGAAAGCAAGACTGTTTGGAGAGGAAGAGGAAATAAAGGTAAAAGAGAATATTGTAGATAAGAAATGAAATCACCTGAACGTAAGTATAGAACAAAAAGAAAAGGGATAGAGCAACGTCGATCTGGCGCTGCTCAGTGGCTGCCGGGCTCACGATCAATTGGGCAAAAAGAATTTCCGTTTCGGTTTAATAAAATTTGGAGTGGACTATTAGGCTATTAAAAAAAAAAAAAAAAAGCTAAAAAGCAGATACAGTGTCAAAAAGAAATGAATAGGTTAAACATTTAGAAATGTAAACAATAATGTAATGATATTTACATTTTGGTCATTAAGGCTTTCATCATTTCAAGAGAGTTAAATAAGGAAAGAACACGAGAGTCGGATGCGGCTATGAATTAAAATGTAAGAAATACAGACAATATTATTATGAAGCGATAAAACTACAGTAGTGAAAATAATAGAAATTGTAAGTTTTAGTAATAATGATATTCATAATTCGTATGTTTTGGACTTGAAATAGGGCGCGTAATAACTTATCTGCATTTTTTTTACCAGAGACGAGATCAATCATAATGGAATGAGATGAAGAGAGGTGAATGCTGAAGGTGGAGATGAGATAGGAGTAGGGAGTTTGTGTTTTACTATATTTCAATAATTTTCATCAGAAATATTAGCTTGTAATGTTTTTGTAATCTTTGAAATGGATGCTATCATCTTTAACGTGCATGAAAGGAAATGAATATTGGATTTTCAGCGAATTACTTTTTTCCAACCTATTATAGTAACGAATACACGTCAAGCTCTTGCGTGAAATGTCATCATGCTAAAAGATAGACGAACAGGGAAGTATTTATTTCCAACTGGTATTCCACTCGTCATTTACAACGCTTTTTATCATCATCATCAAGGCGAGAAGAGAAAAAACAAAGGGTATTCTTCGTATATCATGTTATGATATCAAATACAGGGTTTGTTTTGTTTCTCTTGAAATCCCAAGCCATCTCAATGGTATACTATAATGGGTTCTTCTAATGGGCCTGGCGGGCGGCGGGTTCTACAGGGGAACATACCTTTTTAATTCAATTCAATATCATAGAAAGTGAATGCCCTACCGTGGTGAGACAGTGAACTTTTTTTAAATTCTGTTGAGCTCATGCTAAATGATGACGATTCTCTTCGAACAAAATTCTGTAACATTTCCCATAAAATGTCCTTGTATACCGAGAAATGGTACTGACAGACACACACTTCCTACATGCACGTAATCTAAATTATTTGACACTTTGTGATAAGAAATGGTGGGGAAATAAAATGATTCAGCTAGTTTAAAGTGACACTTGTTGGACAATGCAATAATGCAAACCAAAGAGCTGATTTACCCTCTTAATCAACCACAGGCTATAGACAAACAGGATGTCTTGGATCGGATTACAATTGACCGTTTCTATGGGGATTCTCCTCTGATAATGCAAGCAAAATTTAATGTCCGTACACGACAAACCTGATGAAGTCGTACATACTACCATCTTTATCTCCATATATGGAAATAAATCAATCACCATTTCAGCTAACGAAAACCCTGAGTACAGTACATTTGACACTCATGTTGAATTCCCACCGAATTGTTTTCTCGCGAAAAGGAAAGAAACAATTGCAGCAGCTTAATGATATATGAGGCAAACAATTTGAAATAAATATTTTCTCAAACAAAACATAAATACATCATTCATTGATAAAATGAATAGAGTATATATCAGGATCGTAATTTGATATCGAAATTTCTCTCGTTACTTTGACAGAATATAACCCCTTTTCGAATTACCTGGTTCCATATTTGGACGAGGGCCCCTTCCCTCAAGCATCATATACACCCTCTGCCCCTATAGGTTGCCCCCTCTTAATTTATCTAATCCACTTCTCCTTTTTCTTCTTTTCTTTTGTACTGACAGTCTGATAGCCTACAACCTTTCATTGATAACCAATTCAAGAAGACCGTTATTTATGTTATTATTGTACTTAAAATCATAAGAAAAAAAAATCATGTTTGTGTTCTGTTCGTTTATCATCCTTCATTTTGGTGCCAGGGACACAAACAGATTCTGTTTTTGTTTTTTCAAATACCTTTGTATCGAAATCTATCCATACTAATTTCAAGAAAGATGCGTCAGTAAACTCTATGATCTAACCTACACGTAATTGCATAAAAATTGTAACGAATCACCATGAGTCCTTTTTTTTAAAAGGAAAATATGACAAATGTTTCAATCCTCTGCTTCTGCATGGACAAATTTCAAAATAACTCGAAAGATCATTACCAAAAATATTGATAGTAATTATAATAGGTGTATTTGGATATTGAGAAAGAAATGGAATAACAATGGCGAAATCTTTATTTTTCACCGAATGATTTGTTGTCATGATTTATTTTGAGAGGGGTATGACCCTAATAATTCGCTTATCGTCACGTGAAATGATTTTCTATGAAACGTATAGATTACTACTTGATCGTACAGACTTTCTCAATACAACGTTGCGCAACACCCCCGAGATATATTGCAACACTGTATGAATACAAGTCATGTATTGTGCGACATATACTTCGTGACAACACAGTTGTGTGATCTTACGTAATGTAATTCTTTATAAAACGGGATGACCAGAGGAAGGGGGATTTTTCATTTCAATATTAAATATCAAATGATTTATAAGCCACGTAATTACAAACATGGTAAAGAATTTAATGCGTCATAATGATTTATTTCAAAAAAACGTAATATGAATTTGTATCACAATTAAGATAAAATGTAGAATCGATTCAGATATAGGCTGCATCAATCTATGTATGCATATTCATATTTATCAATATTCTAGAATGTACACAGTGAATTAGAATGAAGTGCACACGTCACACTTCTCCAACCCACGAATGTTCTCTTAGCTTCAGTGCGTCATCACTGTACATGCATGCGTGGGTATAATCTATGACGTATAATTTCCAAAGAGCACGTCTAGTCTGAACGCCTTCAGTATTAGGGACTTTTAGATTTGCCGAACGACAACGTGGATTGCTACGATCGACGTCCTTTTAATGTACTGCCTTGAATGGACGTCACTCGTATCAGTCCACGCAAATCTAAAAATCCCTAATATGTCTCTTGGTGCAGTCAATCTATTATGTTAAAATATTTGTATTGATCAGTCAATGATTTGTTTAGGGACGGGAATTTATTGTATTCATATTCATTATGTTCTCTTTCCACTATGAATCATGGAATGGTTGTAAAAGGCTGTACGTGGAAACTATATCTACATCATTGACAAATTTAACTTCGTGATTCAGTTACACAACGTTCTCGCAATCTCGTGACTGGTTAAAGTCAACAATGTCGAAAGTCAATAAAGATATACTAGTAGTCCGATCTAAATGATGATTCGCATGATGTCGGACGATAATCAATATGTACATTGTATTTAATGACTTGCGGCTCTGGTGATTATTGTTCTGATTTTAACTCTAACCGAATACATGACTGTAATTAGCATGGTAACTTCCACCCTGAACCCAACACTATAACCCTAAGCTTCTAAAACCCTAAACCTAAACTTAAACCCAATTGGAACTTGAGTCTGACAGAAATATTTTTTATTTTTAATAGTAGAAAACAAATGTAACACATATTTTTATGTAGATGTTCTGACACTAATAAAACATTTCAAGATTTAAAACAAATTGAGTGTGACCGCTTCTTCCACAAGCAAATGTCGAATGACCAAAGTCAAAATCTGATCACCCTTATATCTCAGGCGATGACAATATGTCAAAGTGTAATTATGATTTAGGCTGACCTGTTATCATAATAAGTTTGCCCATTTTTGGTTTACTGTTATTAGGTTTGATAATCCACCCCGTCAACAGGGTGCTCATATTTTATAGATGATTATTAATTTTATATATTGATTTACGTACGTAAATAAATTGGATTGATAGTTCTGATGTTCAAATCAATGTTGTAGGCCTACTCCTTTCAGCAACATGTATGCTAGTTCTAGACATTTACCTGTATGTAATTCATGAATACTTAAACTCTTGTCAATTACTGTCCATTTAAGGCATTTCTCCTTTAAGTTTTCACACTTCTTCTCCTATGTCATACCTTATCTACAAGGGTAAAATAACATTACAAAATTAAATACATTGTCAACAATGACTGTCAAGGTAATTCTGAGTAGGTGCGTATAACCCACCTCCTCCCCCTCACTCCCCTTCTCATTATATGATGACGCCCCCGGTCCACGCACAGTAAACATGGTAAAGGGGAATTCATCTCTAAATTTTAGCATGCACGACAAGTTCCTTAAACAAGTACCGGTATCAATGTTTGCTTACCTCTACCCTATATTCCCTATATTAGCTGTGGACTTCGATCTACTATAAATGTGTTCAACCATCATTCTATCCTTATATCTGTCCATCTGTTCTAGATCTTCTTTATCACTTTTATTGGCATTGATCCAAAGGTATGTCGTTCTTTATTTTACTATCTGTATTGTGTATGTGTTGTGTAATGTAAACGATGTCCATGAACTCTCTGCAGAACATTCTAAGGGCATGAAACAACCCTACCCCGACACCAAACACTGCCCCCCCCCTATGCTTTGTTTTAAGCATGCGCAAACAGCCTGATGAGTTCAAAATATTGGCATGTGATAATGAACTACATGTTCTTTACTAAAGTAAACTGCGATGACTCGGCATTCCATATTTCTTTAAAAAATGATTATAAACAAACAAACAACAATCAAATTAATGTATTGAGACATTCTATCACAGTGAACAGACTCATACTGGAACTAAAAGTACATGAGTAGCTCAGGGCACGTTAATAACCGACAGACAGAATATAAACACCCTTTTTTTTGGTAGGGGGCGCTTTTAGACAACCAATATAGCTTATAGCCAAGTTTAGTTGTATTTCCAAAATAATATTAAACCAATTATGCAGGGGCTTTTGGATGAAATAAAGTCATGTGATTCGTAATTGCATGAGAAAAGTTGTGAAATGATAGTGTTATCATTTTGTTCGGTATAGATTTGTGTTAAGTTTTAGGGCGGGCCGAAACTTGCATAATTTTACGCGCCGTCTGGTTGTCATCATGATTCCAACAGCTTGCGTAATACTGACTGCAATGCCCCCCCCCCCCTTCTCTATCTCTCTCTCTCTCTTTTCTCTCTCTCTCTCTCTCTCTCTCTCTCTCTCTCTCTCTCTGACAGTTATGTTTGGTTACATACACGCAGAATTTAAGACAAAATATGCATCCTAAAATGCGTGCGTTACGTGCTGCAAATAGAAGAGGAAAAAATATTGTGGGCAATATAAAGTGTTTATCCAAAAATGCATTAAATTGGAGTAAAAACGATCTACCCTGCCCAAAAAAGGCTGCCCCTTATACTTTCATTTCAGGCGAAAGGTGAAGGGACGGCGCTGTACTTAAAACGCCCCTTAGTATGTTATGGAAGCCCTTTACCACCCTATGATTTATTAAAATGTACACAATGAAAATGTTTTATAACAAAACTATATCAAACATTAAAGTCATATTAGTCTATTATTTAATCCACAACAACAATTCCTAAGATCTAATTCTCTGGATCTTTGATGCTTATGAGGTACAATAGCATCAGTAGCCGATGGGATGTGCATTAATTTATTCTAGGGACTTAAAGGTTACGGTATGTCTCTCCCCAGGGCAGGATAGCGCACTGACAAAGCTCTCACGGAAACACCCGTTTCCGAAACTGGATGTTATTATACCAGTACTTGCATTGCTCCCATAACTCACGTGCAAAATTGTTAGAGAGAGAGAGAGAGAGAGGGTGTAGGTTGAGGGGGCGGTAGAGTTTGTATTAACACTGAAGATTTTAAACGGGGTCCGGAACATACACTCTAAGGCCAAATAATATTTAAAAACATGTTTAGCGTCCTGCTTTTTTGAAAAATAGGAATGAGGAACCCCCTTTTTCTTTTTCTTTTTTCCAAAATGGCAGATCAAAAAGGCAGCTTGGTACATTTTCCCTATTAACAGTCGGGCTATTTTTCAATTTTTTAATCAGAAATAGATAATTTTAGCAGTTTTCATGTTTGTTTTTCTTTTTTTAAAAAATAAAAAAAATAAAAAGGAGGCGGTCCTCAAAAAGGAAGCGGACGGGGACGCTCAACATGTATATTTTTGTAATGGCCTAAAAGCTTAAGTGTTCAATTTATTCTCAATTTAATGGCCGGGGAGTGACCACTCTTTCAAAATGACAGATTGATACTTTGGACATGCTGGATTCAACCTTTATAGTGTTGGCTTCAGCATGTTCAAAGTGTTAATTTACTATTTTGAAAGAGTGGTCACTCCTCGGCCCTTTAGATGGGGATTTAACATTTCAGTTTTTAGAGCGAAGGTGGCGTATCCAGCATAATGCCAACGTAGCCAGCATATACCTCTTCACCTTTTTCCTTCAAACACACTGTAAAAAAATAATAGTCGAAATAACTCAATAAAATTGAGGAAAAGAATTGCCTTATTTTTATTAAGTAAATATTACCTACGGCATCTTAAGTAGAATTTACTTATTTTGCTGAATAAATTTTTACTCAGTTAAATCGAGTTACATTAACGTAAATAATTTAAGTATTGTAATCATTTTAGATAATTAAAAAAAAGCTATGATAGGATTACATATTGCACGATTTGCTACCCATCTAATCTAATCTAATCTAACAAGTATCATCCACTAATCATTCACTACTTCTATTTGAGATTAATCACTAATCACTAACACTACTTCTATTTAAGATTTACATACGCTTCCATTCGACACATATTGAAAGGCTCCAAATTTTATATATACTTGATCGTAGCATCTTAAAAGGAAAATTGGTTGACAATTTCCTGAAATATCAAGTTTTGATTTGTTTTGAACTGGGTAACAATTAAAAATTGTCTTGTCTTTGCTTAGCCATGTTAAATGAATTAGTAAATGTTTTAAAGTCCTTAAATTTTCATTCAACCACAAAAAAGAATTGTTTTATTTAAAAAAGAGTTTAATTTGGTCTTAATGAATATTCATAAATTATGTAAATATTTCTATTACGCACTGCATCGGTCCTTACTTTAAAAAGATAAGAATAATCAACATAAATTGTTTGAGTAATACGTATAATTTCTGATTTTGAGTTAAAATTACTAAATTAATACAAGCTGAAATTACTTAAAGTTTTTATATATTTGATTTTACTTAAATATTCCACGTATGTTCTACTAAATTGAAAGTTTGAGTTAGCAAGACTTAAATTTAGTGCGTAAGTGGCAAAACTAATGTTTTCAAGTAAATTCTACATGGAAAAAATACGTAAAAATTACCAATGAACAAATTATTTTTTACAGTGCAGGGGAAGAAAGAAAGAAAGAAATTAAAGCCTGTTCTTCGCTTAAATTGGCAAAGAAGAGTAGATAATGTTCACCCTGTCTAAATCAATTTTCGGCTCGACACCGTTATATCATTACAAGCAACACTTTTTTTTTCTACTTGCAAGGCATCACGTAATCATAATAGGATGTATATTAGGCCTATAATATTTGAATTTATGTGAGTCAAAATCCTACTTATATCATGCTAGAGGAAGGAAACGGTGGTGGGTCTTGTCAAAACAAGAGAACCATAACATGACCTTCCCATGGATATCAGCCGAGTGAACTGAGCATAGCAACATGTCCCTGTTGATGGTGTAATATATAGCAGAAGTGATTTAAATTGGGGTAGGAGTAATTTAAACTTGCATGCTTTATTTTTATAGAGAAGTAACTGAGGAAAAGGAGTAGAGTCAACTAAAAAGCAACTTATTGTACCCCCTCCCTTCTGCATTCTCACCCCATAGTTCTTTCCGATCACCGAGTAAGATTTGTACCCCACCCACCTCCCCCATGATATCAGTGCCCCCTCATTGACGGGACCGTACACTACGCGTAAACGCGCCAATACAATCATAAAGCATACCTTGACGCGTAATAAAATGCTTGAATTGTTTAGGTGTCTGAACTCTATACACTACAACTTAAAGACAAAGTCATGAACTCAGGCAACCCCATAGAAGAACATTTTCTTTCAGTATTTGAAACTAATATTTTAAAATTAGAAAAATAATCGCGCTGCGGAACTCTAATGGCTCTTTGCAAACAATCAGAACTTTCCGAGAATATTAAGCAACCCTACAGTTTGTGGAAGGATGTCAATGTCAAATGATATTGAATCATATTCACCGCGTCCTGTTTTTTTGTAATATAATTTTACCTGGTATTTAAGTGTTGTCAAACCTTCATCATCACACATTGGGTAATTGATATTACACTTGGCAAAGCTAATCTGTAACTTATTTATCAAATCAATATATCTGCGTTAGATGTGTCAAGTGTCATGTCAGAAATGTGATGAAATAATAAGACATTCAGAATTTGATAAAATGATGACGGGGCCTCGTTATATCTGGGCATTCTAACATCACGCGTCGATTGTAGTACAATATTATTATAATTCTTGCTTTTTCTGTTGGTTTGCATGAGTTTGGGCTACCAGTTATCACAGCCATTGTCGAGGGTTATGGCTATATGGACGCCTAAAGATAATTCTGCAAGACATATATACCGAAGATTATAGCAAGGAGATTCGAGGCGTGAGTAAAACAAAACGTTGGAAGGTCAATAATAAGCCACTGATATACCGTCAAAGGAAATGTATAGCTGCGTTTGGGCTTCGACTTTGGAGAAGAAAAAAAACGTTTGTTAAACGTTATAGATTCACCCTGTCCTCAACCATCCTCCCCCCTCCCCCTCCCCCTCCTCCTCATTCTATCCTCCCCTCCCTCTCTCCTTCCCTCCCTCTCCCCTCCCCTTATTCTCTCCTTCCCTCCCTCTCTCCTCCTCCCTCACACCTTTCCCCTCCTCCCTCTCTCCACCTGTTTTCCTCTCTATATATAGCAAAATGGAGAACGTGAAAGGGAGAACCACCATTCTGTGAAAGGGAGAACCACCATTCTTTTTAAAGGAGTCGTGGAATTATAATACATACAGTCATTTTTCCACATATCGAAACAATTTGGTATTAGTCACCCAGGTCACGACCTCACTCTCTATTTCGAGATCACAGTCAGAGATTTTAGGGGTGTGGGTGATTAATCTGGAAAAAACAAGATAAATGTCAAAATGAATCATAATGTTGCATGGTTTGATGTCATAACTATATCAACCAGGTGGTTTACAGAAATCAAATCAAATCAGCCTCCCCTAAAACTAATTTTCTCCATATTTTTATTTGTAAAATCATTTTGACAAGATTATGATCGTGCGATTCATTTTAAATGCATGAGCACTGATTACACTTTCCATTACAACTACATAAAGACATTAGAAATAGAATAGTGTTATACAATGTACTTGGGATTTGGTCACCCTGAATTGACAATTCAAGGGAAATTCGTTCATACTAATCCTTCATTTTGCGAATAACGTCGTTTTCACTGGAAAAGGATAAGCGAGAGTCAATAAACACGAAGGAAAAAAAGAACACCAACTTAACGGATACAATCTATACACGCACATACTTACCTCCGGATTATAATACGCATAATTAATATCACCATTTATGGTTATGCCGTATGTAATATACCTGGATGTACATAATTACTATTTGGCGATCGGTCGGGGATTCCCCGATTTAAAGGGAAATATTATCTCAAGTGTATGATGTGTTTGGTATATGGGCGCGCCGACGCGGCCGCCCCAAACTATGGGCGTGTAAATATATTACTATAGGTGTATCGCCTTCAGTTTTGCATAATAGCTGGAGGAGTCACTGATTAAATATAATGATAATTATCGGGATTCCCAGTCAAAGACTATAAACCTTAAGTGGAATTTCCCTTTTAAAATGGAACATAAACCGTTCTATATCATTCATGCAAAAACTGCAGGTAATGAAATATATATCAAATAAAATGGTCAGAAATAATAAACAACCAGTCGCTATTTGAAATTAGCCAAATTAATTGTTGTAACAACTACTAAAATGTTATGCTTCTTTGATTGTAAGAAAGCAGTAAATAAGAAGAATCGGAAATTGAAGGAGAAGAGCAGGGGGTTCCTATTATATTTTATAATTATGTTTGTTCTCATTCCCTTCACTATATACAAAATGAAAGAGAAAGTGGGAGCCGTCATTTATTTTAAATTCATATTAATGTTAATTCTTACGCCTAATGTTAATCGAAATAGAAACAAAATGATCACAGTCATATAGCTTAGCCGGGTTCAACACTCATAAAAGCGTCTGATCTATTTAAGTTCAGTGTACCAAGTGATACAATCATAATAATCATAAATTACAATTTAGACCTTTATTCGGTATGAGTATAATCATCATAAGGGGTGAAATTAAAAAGGAAGCGTTGTTTCTATTTTAAAAGAAAGTGTGTTTCCTCATATAAACATAGTCGACTTATTAAAGTTTCGAAGAGTAATTTTGTTGAGGGGAACTTGATATGAATCGTTCTACTTTCAACCATCATTTCTAGGTATTAGGCTTTGATCTGTAGCCAAACTTGTTCAAGAGTGAATCAAAGCAGAAATTACTTATTTGGAGTACATGTGCTATAATTAGTTGATTTATTTTTAAAGTTTTCCGCGACTTCATCACAATCCATTGACCAAACTGTCAATTTGAGATTCGCAGCATAGTAATCTCAGATTTCAAACATTCATAATCATCTCATTATTGGTCAAAATATTTTTCAAACTTTTGCCATTCTGTCTGATTTCATACAAATTATCTTGTTACATGGTTGGATTAATGGGATTTACCCTCCCCCACCCTTTCTATATAGCGACGTCCCTGAGTAGTATGCACAAAGATTTTTTTTTGTTGCAATACTAGTAAAAATAATAATAATTATTATTATAATAATACTAATAATAATATTAATAATAATAATAATAATAATAACAATAACAATGATATAAATTAAAAGATTTTTTTAGCAATATCGCATCCGAATACTTGCTCTGGGTCATTGTCTGGTGGATAAAGACCACACACACAAAATGGGGAATCCCCATTTTCATCTCGAATGCTCTATGACGCCTTCCAGTTGCATTGCGCAGTGTTGTGGGAAACGTTTCAATACTATTGTCTACTGGATTCATTGTCTCATTTTAATATCGTCGACTATTGTTCGTCATGTGTTTGTTAGCACCTCGATTGACGCTCATGCAGGCAGTCATGTATGAATATGATTGTGTCACCAAGATACCAGATGCTAAATAATTATTTTGCTAAATGGTAAATAAATATTTCGCATCGTAAATCAATATGGTTACAGAGCCTGTTTTTGTTTTGGGTGCAGATGAGGAAATAACATGTCTATTTGCGCAATTTCGAGAAAACAAAACCCGAAACCATTATTTCCTGAAAACCGGCAGGGAAAATATAATCAACTACCAGATCTAACCCTTGATTTTAAAGGGGATTGTGTGATAAATGTATAGATAATTAGTGTTCTAAAATTGTGCATGGCGTGCCACCGATATCCCTTGCTAATATTAATCATGATCAGGTAACGAGCATATGTAACTTTTGTTTCAACCCACTTTATTTCTTGCAATGGAAATAGCAAATCTTTTTTTTTAATCCCCTCCAACTTCCGAACTTATTTTGACAGATCTTAAAAGTTTTATATGGCAACTCCCGCGACTTCTGCTTAATCATACCGTGGACATGATGACTGGCATCCTCCTGTATTACCCTGTATAATAGCATATCCTCATTGCATTGTCATGCATTGTCATTGTCGCTATAAACAATTTAATTTCGAGTTTTTTCATTTAAATATTGTTTGCTCCTAAGGGCATTATTGACTTGTTTCCAACAATACACATCAAAGTGAATCCGTGACGAATAGATAATTTGAAAAAGAGACGGGGCACTTAAACATTTTTCGACCTTGCAATAATAATATGGAAGCCAAACTATGGGGCACTTCCCTCACTTTGGTACGCCACTGCATTATATAATTTACTAGGGAAATGCCCAAAATATTTTCGATAGGGGTAAACTTCCTTGTCACTCATCCGTGCCAGGTTGGACAAGGAGGAATTAAAACACGGAGGCTAAAATGTTGCCGAGAGGTAACAAGAACAAACAAAATCCCATGTTTCGGGTTTCCCCTACAGAAGCCACTACCATTTCATTAAAGTAACAGGCGTTTCCACGGTTCGACGACTTCCCAGGAGTTAACATGCACCAAATCCGTGTAGGTCGGTCACACGTTTATAGCTAACACAAGGCCTGAACTTTAGACTGCATCCCACAGGACCTCAGTAGGGTAGTTAACACATACCAGCCAGAAGAAGAAAAAAAAGGCTGGGCTAACTGTTTTGTGAAATTTTGTTTTAGAGTTACTTCGGAATATCTGCCTTGATCATCAGGAGTTGTGGAACCGAGGGAAGGCCTGTTTTTAAGTAAACAAGTACAATACTACGGCATTGCAATATTATGCTAGTTCGCATACTCAAACATTCCTCCCCTTGCTCCTTGCAAAAAAACGTTCCCCGGACCCTCTGAAGTTTGTGTAAAGTTAAAATTGTCATTTTCTTGTGGTAATATTGTTCTTTTCACAGCTCGTTTGGGGGTTCCATTTCTTTCCCCATATTCAGAAAAGGATATATTCATAATTGAGGTATTTTAAATGAAATCAAATTACCTGTGAAGCCACACTTTATGTTCAACTATATTATTGGTTAATTGAACTGTCAAGTTCCCAACCTCATCGGGAGAGGGGGATACCCAGCTTGCAGAGAGGATGAAGCGACATGGATGACAAACATGCTTGGGGTAACATTGGTCTATTAGCCCCCCCCCCCCCCCCCCGTCAATATCTGGGAGTTCCAGATCTTTTCCAATGCGGAGAAGGATATTGGGGAAATAGGGAATATATACCCTGACCTCCTGTTATTCTGTTTGAGGTTTTCTTTAGAATCCCGGGGTTTGGGGAGTTATAACACGCTCTTTGATCCGCGATAAACTTTATGGGATGTTATACTAGTTGTGATACTTCCTAATGGTTAATTAGCAAAGATTTTCACTTTGGCCTTTAAAAAAAAAACTTGTTTTCTTTCTTTCATGACAATCTGGAGCTTCTGAAGATGTCAGCTATATAGTTCTGATCTTTAGCAAAATAAAACGAAGTAGTCTCTTTGATTTGTACTGATGTAAAATAATTCAGGTTTGTTATTACCTATGCTAATGTAGGATAAACTGTAACATTGTAATAAAACATACTGAATAAAAAGTCCGGAGACTCATACAATTCAGTTTACAAATTATAAATACATACAAGAATAAAGAAATCAATACTTTTAGCAATCTTTTTTATATTAATTACTGATTCTAATGAACTAAACAACTAATTTCAAACAATCGTGAAATAATACATGTTCTTATTATGCAGTTATTTGAATTGAATTGAATTGAATCGAATTGAACAGTATGTACTTTTTAAAAGTTGTTTGATATAATGTGTTAAAAAATCTTTGGAAAAAAAAAAACAACAACAACAACAACAAAAGTGAGCAATTGCCCGTGCCCCTCACCCGTAATTTCCCCACCTGGTGAGGGATATCGCCTATGATAATGAAAGCAAAAATCTTTCATTCAAAATTGTCATTGCGGATAATTCTATCAATGTAAATAAACTTTTCAGGCCTATCCGACATTTACAACAACAAAGCTTTCGAAGAAACAACAAATATTGACAATCTACGATTTGGCGTGAACCGGTGATAGTGGTTGTCGGGCGACCGACATATTCGCGGTTATTTACATTTTGGAATAGCATCCGTCCTGTCTCTGTTCAATGTGATGCAATGTTAGTGTTAGTGAGGCTAAGGAAGGGGAAAATGTTGTTGTCTTTTAAGTCTAGTCAGCCACATGATGTGTCCAAAATAACAAGATAATTGAAGAAGAAAAAAAAAAGGGGGGGGGGAGGAAAGGGGGTAGGTTCTACATGTCTCAAAATTTGGGACAATCACTCCCTATCAAAAGAGTATATATTAAGGAGGACACGTGTCAAATATGCCCCCTCCCCCGAAACTGCCCTTCCTCTTTATTTTGAACCCCCCCCCTCATAAAATAATAAATGCAATATAAGTTGTATTGGCATTAGGGATTGGTGCCCCTGTTCATGATATACACAATCCGATGAGGGATATCCTTTCTGCAACACTTTACAAAATATAATTATATCAGGACATTTATTTGAAATTTTAATATGTCACATCTAATACTCTGCATAAAATGTTATCAAGGGCCTTCGGATGCCTGACACAAATGCAGGTCCAGTACAAAATTTAGATTTTTAATTCTATCTTTACTATAAAAAACAACATTGGTCTTGAAGATTCATAAATACCTTCTTAAATATGGGTAGAAACTTAATTTCCTTGGAATACTAGACTTGATTACACCAGGACATTCTTGGTCCATTTGTCTTCTTTGATGCTTATTGAAAAGAAACATTTGCAATTCATTTTGATATGCTTCTGGTACAACCATACCATTTTTTAATTAACGCTGCTGGACACGATTTTCTCAATCCATTTACAATTTGATTTAAGCAGGTTTGCCTCTTCAGTTAACAAACTGTGTTCTAGGACAATTACCTGGGTAATCACCCCCCCCCCCCCTCGGGAGTGGTTGTCATCGGGGGTAATTTTCCGGGGGAATTGTCGTGGGGGGAGGGGGAATAGTTTTCCGGGGGTGATTTTCCAGGGGTAAATGTTCTGATACGAACATACTGTTATCCCTGAGGGCCATGTACAAAACATTTTTTTTAAGAAAATTTTGCTGGGTAGTTGCCAAGATAACTCTGGTTCTTTTGATGCCTCAGGCAGATCCCTGTAACTTGAACATTCCATTAAATTTCGATTTGATCGGTCTATTGTGATCCTATTGTTGCATAATATATATATTGTCCATCTACATTGTGATGTATTTTTTTGTCATTTCTATCTATCGCAAATTTGTACCGTACCGTTTTATGTTATTTAATTTCTGTATAACTTTATTGCATTGTCATGATTATAGGTTGTTTTGTATGTTTTTATAACTTTTTTAATCGAGTTGTGGAAAGAATAATATAGAAATTGAATATCTATGTTACAAGGTCGAAATTTAGCATCGAGGAAACCCCCTAGAAGCAAACAAATAAATATTATATCACATGCAAAGTACAGTGTAACTCTGTCAGACATTGATCGCTAATACTAATAGTTAAATGACTATTTATATTAATGATTGCCATGTGATTGAGGTTTCAGTTTTATATACGTAGATGAAAACAATTAGTCGAGTAATTCCCCTGGGGAATTTCTATCTCTGAAATCAAAACCATAATGATCGGTCTGATATAGATATATTGACACTTAAATATCATGGTTCACAATTCATCATCAAAGGCTCACACGCACATGCCAGGACATGCAAATTATTAAACAACGATAACCTTTGGCCTCGTGATTCTTTTCAACGATTATGCTTTGGCCTCATTTCGCTTTGTCCGTGTTGATTCCTCTTTTAATAATCATACAGGAAATTTACATAAGTTCACAACTGTAAATAAATGGGTTGTGGAATTCTTTTCTGGGATTCCACGCGAAATCGTCATCACAATATCCTTAACTTTATTCCTAACGTCCAATTAGGAGACTCGGTACAACAAAATGAATAGGGGATTATTTTGAAATCTTCACGCCCACATTACTACGCAGACAATGCTACTTTTTCTTTCATTCATAAATCACGTTTTTCTTTTATTGATTATCATTTCCGATTTTTATCAAAATGCAGGAAAAATGCATGAGGTAAATAGTTGATACAGTGGAAACGATAACGGATTACCAAAGTTAACATTTGACAAGGAAACATTGTTGGGATTTTTTGTCAATGGTTTTTCAAAGGAGGCAACATTCATTCTAAAAGTGAATACATTCTGAATAAAATTTGCGATCTATATAATATGAAATTTAAGGGACTATTCTGAGTGTCATTCCGGAGATCATTTTTCATTTGAGTTTCAATGGCCTATACTATGATTATTTTCTTTCCTTTGATTTATTTTGGTGGGGAAATTATTTTAAAACCCATTTTTTAAGAAAAGAAAAATCATAATTCTTTCTAGCAGCGGTGCACCGCTGTAGCTAGTGGAAGGGATGTACCGATGTACCCCCTAATTGTGTTGAATGGAATGGTAAGGAAAATATACCGAATTGAGAGAAAGAAGTGGCACACTTAAAGAAGGTGGAACGGCCCCTCCTATATACCCCTCCTCTGTTTCGTCGTATTGCACCCTCGCATTTCACATCATTACGATCTATAACGACTAGTGCCGCCCGCCCCCCCCCCCCCCACCCCCTCCCTCTCCCACCACCCTCCACCCTCCCCCATGCAAGCTTGACACAGTGCGCTGGGCTCACGCTATGCAACTAAAAACTCGCTGGGGTATGTTTCTCAAAACGTTTATGGTAGCCTTTGTTGATCGGTGCATTCTAGCTTTAATGTTGATCGAGGCAATTAGACATTAACGCCATAATGAAACTTGTGGGCGAGATGATTTATAAAAAGGCAAATGAAAAGCAAATCCTGTTGTTTCCTTCCATCCTTTTGTAATCATAATTTTGTATACCTGCCGCTCATGTTAAATTCATATTAATTCAAAGTGATGTTTCCTGTAATCTTTGTTTTAATAACGGTATAAATTACGACGCTATAGCTTTGTCCAAGATGCCTTTGTATGCTCTGAAACTACCGGTAGTTGGGTTTGGTTCGATCAATAAAGTGAAGTTGAAGAAAAGAAATTATGATAATTTCATTTTTCACCCAAATATTTTAATAAACAGTGTACACGTACACTGTTTCAAAGTGTAGTCTGCATACTTTAATTAAACCTTGATTTCTGTTGACTTCTCTTGATCTGGCGCAGACAGTCAATGTAGCATAGGCTGCCTCAAACTCAAAGGAACAAATATTTCCCCTTGCCCTTCATTACCATAATTTCAACTCAATCTTTTGTTTTAAAAAAAAGGGAATATCATTATCATCACCGCAAGATGACAGTGTTTACTCTACCATATGAGCTTAGCGTTAACTACAATCATAAGAAGTTGGAAGATAAACATTTTTTCTTCCTTCAAACAAGACTAATGATCGACTACTGCATGGTATTGCGAAATATCACATTATGCGGGGAAGCACATTCTGTTTCGCTAGCAAAAAAAAATACGATGAACTCGACATTATTTTCTTTCTCGAAGTTCTTCTTTCATTTTCTCCCTCTATTGTATCGCTCTTCTCTCTCCCTCTCTCTTTCTCTCTCTCTCTCTCTTTCTCTCTCTCTCTCTTTATTCGTATCGCTTTATCTAAATTTCTATCTTATCTAGCTATCTCATCTTATATCTCATTTCATTTTTTAAAGAACCAAAATAATATTATTTAAACATCAATATGTTAGTAGGCCCAGCACTTGGAGTTTATATGGCAATCATTAATATATTATATATGAACTACCGAGATAAGTACTTATATACTAAATACCCGGATTGGCCGATCGCGTGTAACGTGTTTTACAGATGTTTAACTAGAGCACATCAATTTATTCTGTTTTTCCGGAATCTAAACTAGCCGAGATCGTTGTCCAAATCTAATTGTTTTTATTTGTCTTGTGTCTAGACAAAGTTAATGAAAAATGGACAGGTGATAGGAGGCTCAAGGAAAAAATGTCGTTAAAAAGTTTAAAAGTAACCTTCCGTTTACCTTTTTCTCTTGTAATATTTATCCGACTTTTTAAAAGATTATTAGAAATAAAGATAACATGAACATATGAGAAGAAGGTCTAAAACATAATTTCAAAGACCCCCCCCCCCTAACACACGAACAAAAAGGGGAAATGAAAATAATGAAAGAAGATCTATATGAACGGAAGGAAAATGGCAAAACAGGAATAGGATGAAGAATATAATAGTCAGGAATACTACCAAAATAAAGAAAAGAATTTAACAAACGGATGACAATGAAGAAGAACTGAGTTATATGAAGGCCATTATGCTGGGTATTTCTTGATTTGTACACATGCTGCTGGGATTCCAGTATTTACAGACGACTATTGAAAATACTCCCAGGCCAGCAGTTCAAGGACCTTCAAAATGCGTTATCGATTTGGCACACTCGGGCCTCGTTTGTAAATAGACGGTCGTCATGTATAGTGTACAAGGTTGTCATGGGCGGAGTTCCTAGGAGGGGGGGGGGGGGGGGGGGGGGGCTCAAACGATTTGAAAAAAGGGACACAATATCAAATCCCCCTCCTATATTTTTGATTATCAGAGACTTTGGCGTAAGGCCCCCCATATGATGATCTTTTTATATAAAGACAGATTTAATTGTGTCCCCCAGGTTTTTGTCTTGATAAAAATCCCCGTAAAGGTGTTCATTTTTTTATTTTTGCTTTTTATCAAGACCAATTATGTGTCCCCTATAGCCCATGGCGATTGTCGTTTTTCTTCTCGTAAGACAAAAACTGTGTTTTACGTATGAATTTTACTGTGTCATTGTAAATAATACACGGTGTCATTCTGGACTGTACTTGTCATTCCAATTATTTTGGTTGGCTAGTCATAAAAAAAGTATAACAAATTCTCAAAGCGAGTCATTTGCCTGAATCATTTCCATTTTCGATATTAACTGAAAACAATAATAACTTCCAAAACTATACATAGGCCTTCATGAAGACTTTTGTTTTTAATCATTTTGAAAGAAATCAATCTATATTTCTTGAAAACAGAATTGACCTGCACCATGATTATTATTTTTGTTTAATTATCATTCATTATTGTTTTTGTTTTTTGTGCGTGTGGATGTGGGTGCGTGTGTGTGAATGTGGAAAAGTCTTGTCTGACCATCGAGTTACTAGGTCTGACCCAGACATTTTACGAATGTTTACGTGGCACTGGGTATTTCCGTTTCTCGACTGCTCAGATTTCCTCATCCACAGCTAGAACTTTCCCGTGCATGCATGAAGTCAACAGAAGAAATCAAAAGAGTGAGAATGATGTACTACCTTTTCTCATAATAATATCATGAACCAAAATAAATGACTATAGCTAAAAAGCAAGCGGAGAGGGGGTAGGAATGAAATCGGTGCAAGAAGATAAACACTTCAGCCAGAATTAAAGACTTGCCCACCATTCGTAAGATCACTAGCTAGCTTCCATCACAACATGATCAATCAGTTGCTGATCTAGTGGGGAGGAGGCATCAATGACCACCCCCCCCCCCCCCAATCCCGTCCCACCCCGTAGCCTACCTTCGGTACACAATTAAAATTCCACCTTCTAATTTTAGACCCTCAAAGCCCCTGAAAATATGTTACTTCACTCTTGTTGCATTTCGAAAATGCACCATGCTCCCCTGACAACAAAAAACTGCATCCAACCTAATATCGTCCTCCCCGATCTTTAAGACGAACTGCTACCTCCAGGTACAAGATTGAAATTACTCTCGTACTTGTGGAATCCATGTGGTGGTAACCTGTATAAAGGTAAAATGTATTGGTCTATAGACCAATACATTTTACCTTACATTTATACCTCCCCTTGCCCCTTGCCCCCCCCCCCCGCCCCCACCCTGGACTTTTTTGCAAGCAAACTGCAGCTTTAAAAAGATACGATCCTACTACCAGCATAAATACATGCCCAAAATGGAAGCAACACTTAAAAACAAAGGATAAAACAGAAACCAATTTACTGCTTTTTATTTATTTACTTGGTGGTATTGTCCCAGGTGAATATAAAGATCGTTAAAATCGAACGACCGGTTTTCCCCACCTCCCACTATTATACCCCCTTGTTGGTGGGGGAATTCTACTACAGATTACACACTATTGTTCTGCCACTTTAACAGTGGTTTTTAAAGTACCTTGCCCTGGGTTTCTGGGGATTTCCACGGCGACATTTCGTGCGCGAACACCGGTAAACAAGTTTTGTATTAAACGACAATAGATAGCAGTGGCCTCGATTGTAAATTAAGGCCTCGATTGTATAAAGGCTCCATAACTCACTTCCCTGGGAAGGTTGATTGTAATCGCTTTAATTTCTTTCATAATCATTGTTAAAATGCTCCAGTGGCTAAATGCCAGCTTTTAGATGACCCTTATAAATAAGATATATATATTTTAGTATGATTCTAAGTGTTGAACAAAACTAAAAATGTTCATGCACTGTACATGTTAATGCAAAGAGGGTATGAAGGTGATTAGTACATAGATTAATTGTGCCAGTTCAAAAATTCAATTAACAAAATGGACTGTTATGTATATGTGCATTCTTTATGCATCAAAATATTATTAGGTACATGCATATATATATATGCACCATTATCACCAATACCAATACATGAACACAATACTGCTTTAGGCATACTGCTCCTCTTCCCACTCCTGCTACTGCCAGTGATGTTGTTGCTGCTACTACTGCTAGCTACTACTACTACTGCTGTTGTTGTTGTTGTTGCTACTGCTACTACTATACTACTACTACTACGACGACATTAACAAATACTATTACTACTACTATACTACTAGCTACGACATATGCTACTATAGCTACTACTTGTACTACTACTACATGTATTACTACTTCTACTACTGCCACTACTACTACAACTGCCACTAGTACCACCGCCACTACTTCTATACTATTCCTACTACTACCACAAAATACCACCACCACTACCACAACTACTCCTAATACTAATACATGAACCAATTAAATTCAGGTATATTCAGGGTCAGTGTATAAGAGCAGAGCCCCATCTTATATAAACAGTTGCGATTAATCACAACTAATTTGCATTGATACCAATTGCAGCTATGTACTGCAAACTTGGACATGATAAGTGGACTTGCAATTACTCTGAATCAATCGCAAGTAATACAGGGGCCATGGAGTTCCAATTAAAGCAAAAGTAAAAGGATTCAGACTCCCATTGACCCCCCCCCCCCCCACCCCAATATACTCATTGTTTATGGAACTGCTATCACCTACCAATACTGCTACCAAGGAGTAGTGCTGGTATCTCCTTGCTGCCCCCACTTCAACTAAATAATATATCACCTCCTTTATCTCCCATGGTTATATGCACGCCATAAACAAATTAATATATTTTGGCGCAATATCTTGTGAAAAATCCCCTTTCACAGTTCAATGCAGAGGGATATTACCCTGACCTTTCACTTGATGTTTACGCATTGAGTAGGCCAAGCCACAGAACAAACATCTCATTCTAGTGTTCTACCACAGTGAAATGTGAATATACGCAAACAGTCTTTTGACAAAGAACAAGGTACCATCACACAATTGGCCTCCCACACACACCAATCAGCATTCAGCCTTGATTTGTACATCTCAATGCCTTTGCTGATTGAAAAAAATAGGTAAAGTCCCTCAGATGATGTTGTGCACGCGCCACATCAATTTAAACTGCCATAAAATCCTTACGCATTAAATTAATCCAGACTGTCAAGTAAAAATCTCCAAGAGAGAAGTATATGAATGTACTTTGTACTTCTAAAATACTGAGGCATGAGCCGATATGGCTTGCGGATATCATAGAGAGAATAGAAAAGGGAATAAATTGCCAACCCCCAAAATTGGCCTTGTATCAAAGCCCAAGCTCATTTTTGCTGTAATTTATTCTCTCTAGGGAAGTTTCCAAATAAGTCATACAATAAACAAACTGGATAACCCGATCTAGTTCTTTCTTGCATCATGGTATCCAATAGATGCCAATCCCTTTGGAATAATAAAAAAGAGGAAATCACCATTTAACGCAAAAGGGCAATATAAAAATGATACAAATGTCTTTCAAGCGTTGGTCCATTGTCCAAACTAAATAGAACAATCGTCTATCACAAGGTTTACCTCCTATTGTTATAAATGCACTTATGAATATTCATGAATATTAAAGGGAATTTGATAAACCAGCCAAACATGGTTTGAAGCCCCACTGCACTACTTATAGCTACTTGCGCCCTCTATACATCCAACAATGCCTAAGCGGTACCCGTTGATCCCCCATGATGCCCTTTTTCTATTGTTAATTGAGAGCTGATTTGATGAGATAACCACCTGCCCGTGACCTTGCAGGAAGGTCTAATCCCTTCATGCCAAACTAGTGCAGAGTGGATTTAAGTGCAGCAGTGCAGGCATATATATATATATATTTTTTAAATCAAATTTAGAATTACCAGAGTTTGTGTGTGAGTGGTTGATGTGTATATTGACCTGTTAATAAGAAACCTCACCCCCAAAAGAATGAGTATAACAAATTAGGAATCTGTCAAGGCCAAATTAGGATACAGTGCATTTTGTATACTTTTCACACACAGAATATTTCAGAAAAAGAGAGGAAAATCTAGGGTATAAAAAAATTGGCTTGAATACCAAAAAATAGGAATAGTTGGCAGCTATGTATTCTTGCCTATTGATGCACAACATATTCCTTACGAAAATGATGTAATGCCTTTCTTGATAATATGACGTACCAGGCGAACTTGTACATGTACCTTGCACCAAGCTCTAGTTGGAAAGACTTATTGGTCCAATGGCAAAACCTTTACCTCTTAATGAGGGAAAATCATAGCTGAGAAGGTAAAAAGTTATGTTTGGTGAAAAATATAAAAACAGGGAAACTATTGTAACTCATTAATTTCAAAATCCTATAATATATCAGTTGACCAATCTACTTCATTTTTGCAAAACCTTCACCCTAGAAGAGCAACAATTAACTTATTTATCAGTTTGCATTCAGACAATTATGGTACAAAAGATAATAGTAGATGAATGACTTACTTTATCACGCGGGAAGGAAGCATCCATGAATTTGAATACATTTATTTGATAAATGACTTTTCATAGTACCGTATGTCACAATATCAAGAAAATGTTGATGACCATGTAATGCTGAGAAACTGTACATTATGCTAAGATAATCTTGCTTTATACCTCTCATATACTTTGGTGGAAAATCTTATGTAATAATTGACAAGAATACAATAAACTTCTCAGAATAACTTAAGACATTTCTCAGGGTGTTTCCTTCCTTTAACTGTTAGATCATCTAAACCTCTCAACGCCATTATACCTAGGATACCAATGGTTGAATTGAACATTTTACGAGTCCGACCCCCTCCCCCCTACCACATCACCTAAATACACTTTAAAGTTCATTTTGATAGTGGGAGGACCTTATAACTCCCTTTCTCCAGATAAGACATATATTTCAACTTGCTTTTCAAACCATAAAAAGCTTTTTTTCTGATTACATAATATATTTGTTATAGCACATGCACTACATACTACGCCAGTTTGATGACCAAAATCAATAGTACACAATGATCATTTCATTATGGCCAATCGCGTGTAATGTGTTTTACAGATGTTTAAATAGAGCACATCAATTTCAACTATATTATTTGTTGAATTTTAAGGAAATCCCATGATATCATAGCTTTTTTATGGCATTTAAGCTGGATAACCTTTCATTGATATCATTTGTAATAAATACGGAAAATGTGATCTTTCTAAAATACACACTAAACAAAGATATATTAGCATTACGTTATTTCTTGGTTTTTTTCACCTTTAGTGGAAGTTTTAAAAATCCAGATGGGGTTTTGAGAAGAGAAACAAAAATTAAAACTCAATGCACTTCCTTGGAAAATACCTGAAATCTGTCCCTACAACATATGACTTATCCTATTTCTTTGGAATTAAAAGCTAAATTAGGTATAAAAACTTGGAATTGGTTGATCATGGATTTTGGGTGATAGCAGAAAGTTCGAGATAGAGATATTGAAAGTTTAATAAATATTGGACAAAGAAAATGAAAGTTGAATGTATGAATACTTTATATCCCCTAGGGAATCACCTCATGCCACAATTATCAAATGTGACTTTATGAGATCATATATGGAGAACTCTCTTTAATTTCATTCATACCAAAATCACTCAAAGTTTCAAATTTCTCAATTTTTCTGAAGAAACATACCCGTTTTTCACAAAGGATGTGTAATATACATTAATCATCACACAATGAAGGAAAAAAAACACAAATGAGAATTCTCCATACCGGTACGTGACATCACGCATCATGACTAAAACTGCAAATGGGACTTTTAACATATTATTACCAGTGATCCCAAATTCCAATTATTTGTAATTTTTTCTTTTCTTTTCTGGTTTTCGAATACTTTCACTAAACCACTTGTCTCATTTTTCGACATGTTCTTTCCTCTTGTGGAATTTCGCAATGCAAGGTTATTTCCTCTGATAATAAACACTTCAATATCATAGCCATCATGATTTAAAGGAAAAATTATGTAATTTCATTCAATTGCAAAACACCAGCACCAAATTAGAAAAAGATATACCTATGCCTCTTACGGAGAAACCATCCAATTTACACAATTTTAAACTACTGGTACTTTGATATAATTGTGAAAAACATTTGTGAATTATCTGTGATTCTTGATAATGGTTGCTAGTTCCTTTAATCAACAAATTTCCCTTTTCTACTTTCCACTGACCACAACAGAATTTCCCCTTCATTGGGCTGCACAATTTGAGGAAATATATAAATCAATATCGTTTTAGCTCTCGAGATCAATATCTTGTAAGAAAAAATGTAATGCATCCGGGAAAAACGTTTTTTCAACAAAGCACTAATTTAGTCCAAATTTTCATCTTTAACTTCAATATCGAAAGCGGAATTAGATGCTAAGATATTAAATATGCAAGACTTGAACTATTATGCAATAATAAAAATATTTTCTTATTTTCTAATCATTACAAAGGGATATCAAGAACAAAACCAATTGAAAAATGGCAATGGCCAATCAAAACCATGTTTGCATGCACATACTGTTCAAAAGGCCGACTATTAACCAATCAGAAACGTTGTCTCAAATTTAACTCAAATCAGAACTTAAGACAGTTTCATGAAGAAAACCAATAGTTTCAACCGTCAGAACCTGATACACAAAGTTCATTAATGCATTTGTATAACCATGATAACATCTGTTCAGAGCTAGAAGGGTGTTAACTGTGTGTTAAAAGTATATGAGTTAACACTCTCCTTTCCCTTTTCCTCTTTGGGTATATATTGTGCAATTGCGAACAATAGCCCATTGAGGTATAACTGTTGACAGCTGGCCCCACCACCAGTCCCAAATAGGCCAATCAAATTGGTTCGCTGCTGCTCGAATGATGTTATGTATCACTAATCTATTAAAAAAAAACAGTAACTATACATCACATGTAACATAACAGATAGTCTTACTGTCATTCTTTTGCAAACTTAAGCAATATATGTGTAAAGTCCTGATTTAATGGTATACAAACCCACAGTGACATTCTCAAAAGTATCCATGTGGATACAGACTTTTGCCTCGATTTTCCTACACTTCTCTGCTCATCGACTATTTTAATATTCTTTATCAAAATGATTAGGCAGATATCATTTAGTTGTCGTCTTGAGCTTATCCGTCATTTACCACAGCTAAAAATTACCTTAAACTCTTTGCATCCGCAAACGTTATGCCAAGTAAAAGCACAAAAAAGGGAAATAAAAACATCGTAAAAAAGATTATTTTAACATGTCTACATGCTAAATCTATTGTCAAAATGTTGACACTGTGAAGTGAAATCCCCTCCTAAGTTATAAAGAGATCTAAAAGAAAACAAATTACGTTCTACGCTCTCCAAAGTTGGTACTAATTGCTTTGAAATCCCCGGAAAATGATATCAAAGACATCCAAATATCATGTCAAATGGAGAAGATGCGATGTTATTTGATTAATTTACAACAAATTAAACTATTATCATTTCTGAAAGTAAACTACATTTGAATTACCATTCATATTAAATATTTTAAAGTTCTATTTTCATATATGGGTGAAATTCAAGGTTTATCAATATTATAACTTTCCTAAGCTTCATCAGATTTTCATCTAACTTCACTGATGTGTTTCTCTGAGCTCACTGATTTTTTTCAATCAACCTCACGTCAGGGTGAACTTCCCCTCATATCATATATCATATTCATTATTATGTTGTGTTATGTTGAAAACACATACCTTCCCGGACATTCCACAACAATAACATAACGTAAACACATATCATACATTCCCGGACCTTCAAACACATGAACAACAAAAACTGAGATTCAGATTCAAGAAACTGCACCAATTCATCATGATAATGGTATTTATCTTTTAATAATATTCATATTGAGTCAGTTTTTCGAGAGCGAAAGGTACATTATAAATATACACCATAAAATTGTAAAGTTACAAGAACAAAGTAAGGATGTGAGTCATCAATGAGACACAGTTTGGTATCATCACTTAAGGGGATTTTAAATTGTGAATTGCTCCATGCTGAAAATTTCAAAACTTTTTGAGGAAATGGTCATCTTGACTTCCTTGCCAAGTTCACCAACCTCTAAATTGATGTAAAGTACCTCTTAGCTGGCAGACAACCACACCTTACGCATGATCTTAAAGGCTTAAAGCAGTTTTAATGAGCAGACAAGTTATTGTGTATTAACTGAGGCTGCATACATACATCCCTCACCGAGCTATCTTCTTATTGCGCAACACTTGAGAATTGCTGGGGAATCCCCTCTTCTAGTCTTGGAGTTACAGTTTCATATGCATGTATATAACCTCCCTGATGTTGAGTCTCAGTAACTTGTTCCACAGGCAAAGATGTATCGACAGTTCCTTTAATCCTTGAATATAAATCCAAAGACCAAAAGGATGTTTTTATTTATTTTGACCCTGTCAAATTTTCCTGTGGCTAGCATCCAAGAACATCAATAATCTTAAGAGGTTAAAAGATCCCCTCTTCCGCTAACGGTGTTATGGTTGCGGTATCCAAGATACCAGGATACAAAGGGGCAAGCATCACACAAAGTAACGATGCACGCCAACACTAAGCAGACATTTTCTTCCTTTTCCTCTTGGGCAAATATTCCAGTACTCCATAAAATCAAAATCACAAATGACCCTTAGAAATTACCCAGTCTAATCCTTCACTGATTATTAATAACAATTTGTAAGATTCAACTGGTGTCTCACGGTATATTCTAGAAAGTTTGATAAAAATTTCCCTTCCTTCATGCTTGTTCAAATTTGACTCAGCAGACGACAGCTGTCTATATAAGCATATTCCGCTTTATCTGTATCTTAAAACACAGAGCTAGTGAGCACACATAGGACGTTTGTTGCATGCAGTTACTTTCTTTCATCTCCACTTGCCATTCATTAACATGTAGGAAAACAAACAAAAAACATACGCTCTAGTCATGTCAAATGTGAACAAGCCATATTACATGTGAATCTTCCTTCAAAATATACCATTGAATGTATATGATCTGTCTTGTGTTCCTAGAACCTTAGGAGAAAAAATAAAGTAACATAATAGTTTTACAGTGTGAAAGGGTTCATCTGAACACACCCACATGGCTTTATGGATAACATGCAAGTAACTGGTGAATATACTACACAATCTCAAAGGGCTATCGAGAAATCAACTCGAGACAATTTTAATAGCCTTGTGCATCTAATATTGCAACGTACGAACATTATACAATGACATGTTACGTAACACAAAAGGGTCTTGCAATTGTTTTTGAGTTGATTTCTGGAAAGATTTTGCAATACTACTACCGGTATGTTGAATACTAATAAATATCTCTACACTTAAAAAAAAAATTTGCTGACTTTGTAAGACACCTAACAGTTGAATTCAAGTGATGCTGAATCTAAACGATGAAAAAAAGATGATACACCCCAGCTTGATACTCAAGTTTCCAATCACTAGAAAGTCCTTCATCTTTTTTGTTTTGATTTGAAAGTTAAACACCTTGTTACTTATCACTCATACCAGTACATTTTTGCTTGAGAATATATTCTATTCTATTAAAATAGTGGGTTTGTATATCAAGGTACCATTTTTCCAATCCTTTCTCAACTCCTTAAAGGGGGTGTAAGCTGATGAATACAGGGGAATGCCATCTATGTCTCCTTTTGGACAACTGCACATAAACAAATTGTCTTGATTAACAGTAGTCAGCGACTTAATCTCTACATGGTCAGTGTTCATGAAACAGACCAAAGTACTCCTCACACTTTGGTTTTGCCTATGCTGCACGCACGTGATTGCTGCAGTCGAATTCATAGTCGTATTAAACCCGATTGGTCCCGAGTCAGGCCACAGGAAAAACACGTAGTCTCATCAGTTTACACCACCTTTAAACTACCTCTCTTTCTATTCCTCATGTGTACCTGCTTCTCCTAGAACTCTACATTCATAATTCTGAATTTTCTATCACTATGTGACCTGTCTAATAATTTCTGACTACAGTAACCTTTGTGATATCATATCACAAGAATATCAAGTCAATGAGGACAGATTCACTACTCCAAGGAAACCTGGTGAGAATACGTCTCTTGAATGTATGCTGAGAGTGCCTCAAGGTGGCCCAGTTAAAGCCAGGGTAGTCGTGGGGCGCCCTTAAGACCATCATCATTCGTAAACACATATTCAAAACTGTCAGAGGCTATTGAAACGGCTCATTCCAAATTGATGATATCCTCAGTTAGTGTTTCTAACACATGGCAATCTTTCTGGAACTGGGCGATATGCTCGGTAACTGTTTCTGGCGAGGGGCACTTTTCTGGAAATGTTTGGGGAGAATACTCAAAGAATGAAATATACATTTAAAGAAGCTCTATGAATATCAATTTCAAAAAACCTAATAAAACCTACATGATGAGTCTGAATCATAACTGGAAGTTGAGCTTTCTAGCGGTCATGAACTCTTTGAGGAGGTCAGAGGTCACGGTCTTTCTCCTCTCCTGGATTTCTGCCACCATCTTCTGGAGAATGGTGATCAGTTCTTTCTTGATTTCACCCGTCAGCATACGACCACTGCTGTACTCCTGCAGGTGAGAGATAAAATGATGACGTGATTTATAACTCGGGGAATTCTTAAGTGCATTGCATCACACTCCGCTTAAACCAGACTTGGTGGAATTACCAATTCATGTGTGCACAAATTGATAGTGGCCCACTTGGCAAAATTACTCCAACTTGCTAAAAGGGATAACAAAATTGCACAGGTCATATGTCAGGTAAGGAATTTCTGATGATGAACAGGACATTTCTACAGAAATGTACCGTAGCTCATGAAAGTGAAGTCCATTTTGAGTGATGATTGATAATAACTGTTATTGGGTAAATCCACCAATGGTGTGAATTCCCCATGGCCTCAAGGAGTGGGCGATTTCCAGTGATGACTCAACTGTTACATCACTACTTTTCTACCTAACTAGTTTTAATCATATTCCGAGAATCAGACATTCCTTTTTTCAACTGTCATCAACTTCTAAACTATCCCTTTTACTTACTTTTCTGAACATTTCTTTGCTGCAAATCACCTTTTTACATGAAAAAGAAAGTGATTGAATGCCATATCCCAAAAATCAAATCATAAAACTCACTTTTACAATCTAACTCAAGTAGGATATCCTCTTCTATGACTTAATGTTGCCAGGAATGTTTAGGTTTCATTATAATGATGTTAACAAAAAATTAATATGGCGTAGGATGTGCAATACATTTCATTGAGCCTCTTGATTACTTTAAAAGGAAAGTCCACTCTCACTTTATGTGATTAAATACATGAACATTAAAAATGATGACCAATAAAGGTTGGAGAAAAATCTAATGAAAATAACAAGCTCAGTTTTAAAGTGGCAAGGATCACTATGTAATCAAAGTGACAACTCTGTGATTTAGTTACCGAGCAAGTCTCAGCTTGTTTGGCATAACCATTCTCATCAATGTCCAATTTCTTCAGTCTGATGAAGGGTTATTTTTGTCTTCATGTAAGAAGATCTTTAAGACCCTATTTTCAATGATATATATTGGAAAGTGGAAACACATTCAAAAACATATTTTCTTCAGAGAAATCTTTAGTACAAAACAAATGGAGAGTAGCAAATAAAGTGTAATACAGTTAAAAATTCCTGTTTACTTTCTTATTTTTCAATAGATTTCTCTCAAATGTTAACAACTCTGTTTCTACCACATTTTATCACTGTTTTTTTATTCAAAATTTCCATCAGAGTGGAATTTCCCTTGAAAATAGGATATGAGTGGGTAGGAAACGGCTAGACAATCACCTATTTCCTTCCTGAGACTAACATAGCTGACTGCACTATGTGTATGATCTACAGGAAAAGCTAGTTCCGACACCTCGCAGGTTGACACGATTAATGTTCTCATCGCATGCAAGGATGATATTTAATCATCGATCAAAACTGAGATTCAGACTGCCATGAGAATAAATTGATTTGCAGTGGGCGGAACAATAGGCACCTCATAGTGAAGTTACTGTTATAAGCAGTGGCTTACCTACAAGGGGGCACATGGAGCAAGTGCCCCCCCCCCCCCCCCCAACCCTCCACCATTAAATGGTGAAAAAGGGGAAAGAGGGAGAGGACCTTCAAAATGAGTCATAACAACCCCCTGCCACACCCTCCCAATCAATGACCTTATGATTTGATTTCATCTACCAATTAAGATGACCGTTGCCCCCCCCCCCCCTCCCCCCCTCCAACTCCAAGATGATGCTGGGTTCCCCTTAAGGGGCATGTCTGAACCATTAGCAAGTTGAATTGAAAAAATAGAGGAACAGATGAAACTTTCACTGTGTTGTGTGTTTAATTTTTCTCTACTTGTTCAAATCAAATTGCAAATGGGCTAGACTTGCCATTTAATAACTTGAAACCATGCTATGTTACTACGGTAGTTACAAGTAAACTCCTCGATCATTATAGAAATGTACACATGGGCAATTCCACGGTAACGGAAGGACACTCAGACAAGATTTTTGAACTTCAGGTTCATACTAAAAGAAATGTTTTATTAGTATGTATTAAACTATGGGGAACAAAATGTGTTTCAGTCAAGTAGAAAGCTTCATCAACTTCACAAAGTTTGGATAAACACTAATTAACTGGAAAAACCATGTCCATTTTTATGTCCTTCCGTTACCGAGATAATTAATATGCACATTCTTAAACTACTTAACTACAATGACAATTTTTTTTGGGAGAATTAAAGGCACTTATATAGGTATTATATCTGTACTGTTTCACATCTTATACTAATAAAACAGTTCTTTTAGTATGAACCTGAAG
This sequence comes from Strongylocentrotus droebachiensis, assembly GCA_035222895.1. Taxonomy (NCBI): domain Eukaryota; kingdom Metazoa; phylum Echinodermata; class Echinoidea; order Camarodonta; family Strongylocentrotidae; genus Strongylocentrotus; species Strongylocentrotus droebachiensis. The sequence goes on along the minus strand of JAVYIG010000663.1, from coordinate 236,522 downwards.
TTCAAAAATCTTGTCTGAGTGTCCTTCCGTTACCGTGAAATTGCCCACATGTTCATGAGTTAGTCTAGTGATCAATTCTCTGGTACATCTATACAATGACCAAAACTTCTACCTTGAGTTGTCAATTTTTAATGGTGACCTCAAAGGTTTGCCCTGAAACTTAAATAATCGGACCTGATAGATACTTCTAAGTAAAACCCTTATAACACATATATGGACAAACAACATGTTCCGCTTTGCAAAGTATTTTATAAACTAAGATTCAGCAAAATAGCCTTAAATTTGGGGAGAATCTGCATTGGATATATAGAGCTTGAACTGAAGTTTTACACTAGACATTTGCTACATCACTCAATGGAAAAGGACTTTAAAGCAGGGCTTATCATACCTTTGAAAGATCATTTGTTTTCATAATGCAATATCAAAGGACTCCCATAAGAGGAGAAGACAATATGTATACAATGAATAGGTACTTCCCAAAAGTTTCAAAATTGGTCACTTTTGGGGGAATATGCAAAGGACTCTCTTCCCCCAAATTGATGCCCATTTACAATAATAAAAACATACGACAGGAAAAATAACAGGCCTAGCGGTTAAAAATGGCCCTTGATTGTCATATCATTGAGGCTATTTTTGTATAATACAGACATATGACAGGAAAAATAACAGGCTTAGTGGTTAGAAATGGTCCTTGTTTGTCAAATCAAGTGGGCAGGTCACATGACCCCTAGATTTCTGTGGCACGCTGGAGCAAACTTTGGGGGCTGAAAGCATACAATGTCATTCATTTCATGCTAAAGTTTACAATATCTTTCTTCTACTTCTGAAAGACTTTACAATGACACTCTTTTTGTCCTGAAAGTTTAAAGCATCACTGTTTTTGTGCTGAAAGTTTAAAATGTCACTCTTTGAACGAGCAGTATTGACCACTAACTGCCACATACAAATTTGCTTATATCTATTTGCACAATTTCAACACTGCCCTCACAAGCTGAAAAACAACTCTTATGAACTGCTCTCCAGTATAACTATTCAATTTACAATATCACTCTTTGCCCAGCCATATTTACTACTAAGTGCCACATACAAATTTGCTCATATCCAATTTGCACAATTTCAACACTGCCCTCACGAGCTGAAAATCAGCTCTGATGAACTGCTTTCCAGTATGACTATTCATCTAGTCCATATTGATGTTTTGCACAATTGAATGATTTGTGACAGAGGTTTTTCATAACCAATGGTTTAAATCTCCATACGTGTGTATCCATGCATGTCCTTAAGTCAAATATGCAGGTAATAAATAAGCAGTTATGTACACTATTTTAAGCCTATTTTAGTCCATGTTAACCCATGGTCTAAACTGTGAATTAATATATACCGCCTTCGTATACCAAAGTATATACACTTGCAGTCAAATACCCTTCCCTGCTTTCCTAGTCTACTTATTGATATCTCCATCCTTACCTCTCTGAACTCAGCTAATCTGTCATCATCTTCTAAGAAGAATGTGAGATACTGGTAGGCGATACTAACATCACAGTTACCCCCACCAATCACACACCCTAAACACCCTTCCCTGCACTCCTAGTCTACATATCTAAAGGGATGCAATCGTTTCTTCTTCCTTACCTCTCTGAACTCAGCTAATCTGTCATCATCTTCTAAGAAGAACGTGAGATACTGGTAGGCGATATCTACATCACAATTTCCTCCTTTCTCTCTGTGATCCTCCACAGATGTTCCTCCACCTGAGAAAGCATATTTGTTGATCTGTACAGGATAGAGGGAGAGAGAGAGAGAGGGGAGGGGAGAGAGAGAGGTAGACAGATAGACAGAGACAGAGAGAGAGAGTTTAAGATGGTTAAAGGGTGAGGTTGCTTTAATAGAAACAAGGAATTTTTAATGAAGAGATACTGACAGACTAAATCAACACAGTTCTCCTTGTTCTCCTTGTGCTCCTAAGCTGAGGATCCGACGTCATATAAGCCATATTTGTTAATCTGCACAGTGAAGAGACATCAAGGAGTAGTTGCTTTGTTATTGGACATTAAGCAGTTCCCCTCTCTCCACTCCTTCACTCAAACCACAGAAGGTGTATGTGTTGTGTTTAGTCTGCATACCAGAGGATTTTATCTTGCGTGATAAAATTCATATGAAAGACACATCAAGGATTTCCAAATGGAGGATTAAGGCATAAGTCGGAAAATTGTGTGAAAAGCAAGCAAAACAAACAAGGGGTTCTCACATTTAATAGTTGTCTATTAACGGAATAAAAAAAAATCTTCTGACAAGCAAAACAAAAAACCAGAAACAAATCCCATATTCAGGCTGGGCCTCTTTGGTCTAAAAGAGGGGTATAGACTAATCGCTCCCCCCCCCCTTGAATCCATTCCTAAACTATATTATCTGCATGATCTAATTCTGCTCCTGATGGGATCTAAGAGGTTCATATATATGTTGAAATCAATTGATTACATTAGTATCATAACAAGAATATTTTCAAAGAGTTATTTAAAGTAAAACACAAGTTTTTTTATTGTTACCATTGGGACAAGATAAAAATCCCCTCTCTCTCTCTCTCTCTCCCTCTCTCTCCATCCTCTCTCTAATTCTTCTTATGAACGTCTCATACCTTTGTTTTGATCTGTTTTGGTGTATCTGTGAGGAAGATGGATGAGTTGGGATCACTGGCACTCATCTTGGTCTGTGCCCCCTGGAGGGCTGGGAAGAACGTGGAGTGGATGAGGGCTGGTTTGGGGTATCCTAGGCGGGGTGCTACATCCCTCGTCATCCTGAAGTAGGGATCCTGCAGGAGCAAGTATGAGAATGTGAAGAATAAGGATAGAATAAGTGATGGATGTCATGGAGACTATCCATAAGGATATTGTCTCTTGTAAAAACTACATACCGGTATCTCCTCATTGAACAGTGAAACCTGTCTATAAAGACTATCTAAGGGAGACAAGAAAAGTGGTCTTTAGAAGCAGGTGGTCTTTATGTACAGGTTCCTTTAGTACATGTTTCAATAAGAATTTAGAAGGGAAACAAAAAATGTGGTCTTTGTAGACAGGTGATCACTAAAGCAGGTTTGACTGTACATGAATTTACTTTGACTGACCCAAGCCGTGATAACAAATTTTTTCCTACAATTTTTAGAAATCAATGTCAAAGTGACTTCCAGTTCTTCTAAAACACTGGAGCAATAGGCTGGAAGTAAACTTTGTTGATTTCACACTGGTGTAAAAATGCATGGAAAATCACAAATGAATTCTCAAAAAACAAGTTACCTACTCTGGTAGTTGATGATGTAACTATATTTGTACTTACTCTTTGTTATGTGAAGTACTTTGTTTAATTCTATCTCAACAATCTTCCTCTTTATCTCTCTCTCTCTCTCTCTCTCTCTTTTCATTGCTCTAACTTGCCCCTCCCTCCCTCCCTTCCTACCTCCCTCCCTCCCTCTCTCCATCTTTCATAGTTTATTCCTTACCTGGTCTATTGCACATGGAATGAGACATGGAATATCCTTCTTTGTCCCAAATATCGCTGGGAATGAATTACTAAATGATGGAGAGGCTTGAACTGCTGGAAAGCTGATTTTACCTTTTAGACAATAAAAAAAAAAAAATCAAAATTGATTGAAAACATATTAAAAAAGCAAGACTGTTTTTTATTTAGGGGCCTACTATTTGAAAATGGTGTCTTGATTGTTTAATCTTAGCATTCAAAATTCAACATTTGTTAGCTTTGCATCAGTATGGTATAATACATACATAAATAACAAAATAAATGTTTCTCATAGTTTGTCAAAAATATGAGAGGAAAATGTCAACTGTATAATAAGTGGAATTTATTTAAATCAATGATATGTTCCTTTCATTACTCTCTTTCACAAGCATTTCTTTACTTAACACAAAGTATAAAACCATACACAAACAAGAAGCAGGATTTGATGCAAAATCTGGTGTAGGCCTACTTGATTTTGGTTATGGAATATATTTTACAATTTTCAGCACCCTGTATAAATGTATGAAAACTTCTATTTTTTCTTTATCTAGAAAACTTTTCGGCAATACAGTCATTAAATAGTGTGGAAAAAGCCAAATTAGAAACAGGTTGGTGAGACATTGAAAGAAATTAGACAGACTGGATAAAAGTTATGAACATTTCTAAGCCGAGATCATTATTGTGAACCTTTTAAGTGGCAATCATAACAAAAGCAACTAATATTCTTCTTACCTATACAATCACTGTCTCCAAAACCAAAGATACCCTTCACCTGGTTGTATGTGACACACTTCTGTACTTTCAACATATTACGGTAGAACTCTGGACATGATCTAATAAAAAAGGGAAAAGTAAAAGAATATGCAAGTGATGTCATAATAGGAGAAGGAAAATGTACAACCTCATTAGGGCATTTAGACTAGATTGATTGAGCACTAGCAACTACATTGGCTCCATATTTTTAAACCTGTTCAATACTTAGCCTGAGATGGTTCAAGATATAACTCCCATGGAATATTAAATACAGAACAATGCAATAATTTCCAACATAATGGAGATTAAGTGAGCATGAAGATCAGGCAACAAGCTGCTTATTTAAAATTCATTTTTTTGCAGACCAAACTGCCTATTTCTTGCTATCATATCTTGCACATGTGCACATCAATAATAGGTAGCTTCTTTTTGTAATTGCCATCTGCATCCATTATGTGGACACAAAACAAAATCTAAGACATTAGATTAATTTCCTGTTTTGAGCCAATGAAATTCACAGATTTTTCTATGATGTGAGTGATTTTTCTCAAATTTTGTGTGTGCCTGGATCGGGAGAACTCATTTTCCAGGTTTTGTCAGATCTCCAAGACAGTTAGGAACCCTGTCACATTTGAATGGACCTTTAATAATAATGGAAATGTTTTTCGAGATACATACGCAATATAATTCATGTCTGAGAAGATGAAAGTCTTGTTGACATCAAATCCAAGGGCAATGATGTCCTTGGCGTTCTCGTAAGCCAGCTTATTGGCCTCCTCGGCCTTGAGGTCCTTCCACAAGAACTTCTCATCATCGGTCAGCTGAATGACCAGAGGCACGTCAAACACATCCTGAAGCCACCTGTAGTGAGAAGGAGAGAGAAGATGTAGTTTAGTTTAGGAAGGTTTGCAATCGCATAATCATTTGCATGAATTTGAATGTTCCAAAAGAGCCAAATATAAACTAAAGCTGATAACAAGAGGGATGTCACCTGAACAAACTATAACATAGTAGACATTTGACCACAAGATAAAATAAATATTAGACATGACTTTGCGTCAAGTAGCTTGATAATAAGTACGGTGGCACGTAAATAGGTAAAAAACGTTTAGTGGTATAGGTAAATTAAAAACAGTGATCTGAATGCCTTGACAGTTTTTTGGTCATATCGGGGCTAATAAATGTAGAAGCTCCAAGTTCCATGTCCCTATTGATTTAGTTCTGCCCATATGCAATCAAATTAAGGTTTGCATTTTGGTTTACGAATACATCTTTATGTGCCACTACCTTTTGCCATTCAGCTACCTAAATCTTCATAATTTGTCATGACTGAAGGGAAGAAAATTTATATTCTGAGGAGGATCTGGGCAAGAAATCCAGCTTTATACAACAAGAAATTTCATGTGAATTGTGAATAAATGGATGACACATCATAGATACACCACTATGTTACACCATGGGAAGCACTCATTGCGCCAAAGGCATGATGACCTATGAAAATGGCCTTTAAAGCGAGGCAGCCATTGTGCATATGGTTGACAACGAAAACTGATCAATATATCATAAATATTTCATACTCACTTGGTGAAGATGAAGGGAATAAGATGACCGACATGCATAGATGTTGAAGAGGGACCTCTACCGGTGTAGAGAAAGAAAGGCTTCTTGGCTTCATAGCGTGTTAGGATCAGGTGAAGATCTCTGTAAAATCAAAGGAAAATAAAATATTATGCAAATTATTCATCTTCAAAATTGAAATCAATAATTTCTTGCTGAAACAGGTTTAAAATTCACAAAGGATATATTCATACAAGAAATAGCAGAGTGTCCACAAAAAAACATTGGTTATTGATCAGGAATCCTGGGAGGGGTGTGGCAGGCAGGTTAATTTGGTCAATTTTTTTCCTCTTTTTTTTTTTGGAGGGGGGGGGGGAACTAATATTTCAACAAATTACGAAGGACATGGCTAAAGAGGCCACATTTATAGAGGGCATGACTCTCACTTCGTTTTTTTTCTTGATTGCCAGCCAGACTTGTACAAAGTCACCATAGCAGGAAGAGAGTAGCTTTCAGATTATCTTTTTTTTAAAATACTTGTAAAGAGTTTTTGAACCAATATTTCTCACACTGTATTTTCTGATACTGTACATGAACATATCACACTTCACTTGGATTAGTGACTTCTTGCAAATTGCTGGAGCTACTATTGTCCAGTAATTACTCACCTTTGAGAGAAGAAGATTCCTCTCCTGAGGAAGTGATGTGGCTTGTGACCCGTTATCTTCTCAAATCTCTCCAGTAATGCATCATCTATCTTCGTGCTCCCAAATCTAACTGTCCATCACACAACGACATAAAGAACTGTGGTAATATCAAAGACTTAAAAATCTAGACTAGTTGCATACACAGATCTCTAACAAATGCTTATTCAATTTGATTCAGTTATTATTACTGTCATCTGAGATGTCTTTCATTAAGATTCTTTTTTTTTTGATAGTCCATACTTAATTTTATTTGAACACTAGAATACAAAAACTAAAATTGTCACTTTAAATATGAAAATATCCCCCCCCCCCCCATCCCTACTGTACAGAACAAGAAGAAAAGATTTCCTATATTGGCAAAGTTTCATATTGATGAGAATTCCAAATTGAAAACATTTATTATGTAAACTTGTTTAACCACTTCTTTGCCATAAGAGTAATCATAAATGAAATTTCTAAGTCATATTTTCTAGTGGGATTCTTTGTTTTGTTGTTAAAATAGGTATTTTGAGTATTGATATGAGAGAAGAAAAAAAATACTTGTATACAAAATACATGTATCAAATGCCATTTCAGATATATTTTTTTAAAGACTATTTGAAATCCAACATATATTTCACAATTCTCCTCCTCCTCCTCCTCAACATCACACATCCCGTACATTGAGGAAATGCTATAAACTTACCAATGAGTTTGTCATAGTCTATTCCTTTGCTGGATGACGTGGCTACATTCCATGGGTCAACAACATCCTCCTTGTCCCCATCCTCTGCGGCATTGTTCTGCTCGGGAGCCTGGCTTGTTTCACCTACTTTCAAATCTTCCATCTTGGCATTTACTGCTTCTGTCTCACCAGACATCTCAATACTAGATGTAGATGATAAACAAAGACCTGTTTTGTTTAAATAATCTTGTACTGCCAGAAAATAAGTTGTATCATAATATTAAGTCATTATAATTCTAGAACTAAACCTATTTTTTGCCTGAGTCCCACAACCTACCATTTGATAAGGATTGAAACTAAAACAGCAGAAAGTCATTATAAGACTGAGTTTTTACAGTTGAAAATTGTATTCTCTGGGCAAAGCATAAACCTTAGCTTTGAACCATTCTCACAGTGCAAAGTGAGAGAACATCTAAACAGTTGTATCTTAAAATACAATGTTATTAAACATGTAATTCTACATAAACACAGTATGTAATTCTCAAGTCCCCCCCCCCCCCCCCCCCCCACAGCATTTCTTTGGTTGATGGCTTGATATTCAGTATGCTTGCAGACAACCTGATGTCAACATCTCAGGCAAACCTCTCTTACTCAAAGTCACAAGCTAAGAGTGAAATGTTAAATATGACAGGAAATGCCACTATTTCACTAGCTACGATTTACATTTTGTGAAAGTAAACAACCTGGAAAGATGAGACCAGCTTGCTGTATGGTGGCTTCCAAGACACACTCTATTTATATATAAGAAGTAAAGTCTAACAGTAACAACAATGTATGATGCAATCGGTGGAAAGAGCTAGACCTATAATTGTAATTGTTTCATTTGTTTGCATCAATAATCTAGTGCAGTGGTATGAATATGATGAAATGGAAGAAAAGCCCTTTGTTTGGAGAATAGATAATAAATGTGATGACAAGGAAAACATGAAATGCTCCTAAATTAATTAGTGGTGACATAAACATGTAGTTTTTTTTAATTTAAGAAGAGCGATTTGTCTTCAACAAATAACCTTTTTCGGCGCTACTGCAGTTCCGTATCCCTTTTTTTTAGCAGTTTCATATCCATTCTTAGCAAAGGAATTTTAGCCCAATTTTTTAACTAATTTTAATCATAATCATATATTGTATTTTCCACCTGAATTTGGATCACATCCAACATCGGGAAGCCTCCGTTTAGGGCTTCGATGTCGGCGTCGTCGCTCAGTACCGTGTCCGCGCTACAGCTTTGCAACTCAAACTGAAGCTAGCAGTCTAAAATTATGCAAGCTTCTCGTATAGTTTATGGTATCGTGCATGTGCGTAATACCATAAAGCATACGCGAAGTTTGCATAATTTTAGACTGATAGCTTCAGTTTGAGGTGCAGAGCTATAGCGCGGACACGGTACTGAGCGACGACGTCGACATCGAAGCCCTAAACGGAGGCTTCCCGATGTCGGATGTGATCCAAATTCAGGTGGAAAATACAATATATGATTATGATTAAAATTAGTTAAAAATTGGGCTAAAATTCCGGCGCTAGTATGGTAAGGTATCCAAAGTATAGCCTACTAAAACAGACCCCAAATTTCGGTAAATATATAATCAAATGTCCAAATAAAGATAATGATTTAAAAGGCGTTTCTTACCTGTTTCGTGTCAATTTTGTTGTATTTGGGGGAGTATTTTTTGGAAAAACATTGATTTTAATATGCACTTTTTCAAAGGTGGGGGGGGGGGGAGGCAAGAGCCCTTCGCCCCCGTTTACCTCTTTTCTTCTTCTTCCTCTTCGTTCTTTCCTTATACATTCTCTTCCCATTTCCCTTTTTTCCTTCTCTCTGTCTCCCCCATCAACATAGTAATAACGAATAAGACCATTCAATTTATTTAATACATTTTCGATATACTTAAATTGGCAACTATTATCTTTTGTCCCAGATCCTCATTACGGTAGATAACTTCACACAGGCGCGCGCCCGCACGCAATCCACGATCAGTATGCATTTGTATTGTGCAGCGGTTTGGCGTGAAACCTTTGAAAAAATGCATATTAAAATCAATGTTTTTCCGAAAAATACTCCCCCAAATAGGCCTACAACAAAATTGACACGAAACAGGTAAGAAACATACCGCCTTTTAAATCATTATCTTTATTTGGACATTTGATTATATATTTACCGAAATTTGGGGTCTGTTTTAGTAGGCTATATTTTGGATACCTTACCATACTAGCGCCAAAATTCCTTTGCTAAGAATGGATATGAAACTGCTAAAAAAAAGGGATACGGAACTGCAGTAGCGCCCCTTTTTCATGATCATAATTATTGTTTAAATGATACATTTTGGCCCAGCCTCCTTTCTCCAGGTTTGTCACTAGTCTGATTTCTGAATCTTACTCTAGATTCTCTTCATATATCAACAGGTTTCATTTCCTTTGAAACCGAATCTCTCTCATAATCATAAATTAATATCAGACATATCATATTGATCATTCACAATCACAGTCACACATCAATTGTCATCATAATCAATGGTCTCACTCTCAGCTCAGTCCCAGAACATCGGTTTTTCGTCAAATATGTATAGGCTTGTTAACTTGTAGTTGTACAAACTTATTGCACTTGCAAGAGAGGCCAATACATTGTATCATAACATGTTAGATTACATTTAAATGAAATATGATTTTCTTACCAGAACGAGATCCAAATGCGAAATTGTCAGCTGCTACTGAAATGAATGGGAAAATGTGTTGACACGTTATTGCATCAGTGTAATGCATTTAGCTAACTATGGAGTGCTCTTTGTAGACGTATTTATGAAGACTACGATACTGTGGACGATTTTATTTTAGTCTATTTATTAGTCAAGTTCAATGTAACGCAAATAAACAGATTAAAACTACCGGTATGTTATAAAATTAAAAATAATATTAATAATAACTTGACAGGATAACCCATTTACCCATGAAACCTGAATAGCTTTTTTTTTTACAAGAGCTATAGGGTCCTATATACTTATAATTTTATTAAAGGGACTTTGTAACATTGTTCAGATGAGAGATAGTGGTGCTAAGGTAGTGACTTCAATGCTAGATGTACAATTAAAGATAATCTGAAAATTTGAGCGAAAACGGACCATTATTCATGGTACAAATTGGGAAAAACTGATCCGATCGATTCCTTAATTCTCCCAACTATATTATTACAATTTAATTACATTTTAGGTGAATGGAAATCTCACAAAGAAATGGCTCTACATTCCATTCCAGACATTTAAGTGTTGACAGATTTTTTAAAGCCTGTTTTTATGTCTTTTTTTCATGGAAAAACGGTTGGGAAAATTCAAAAATGGTTGGGAGAATTTAGATTCAGAAGCGCCTCCCATCGACGCCTGTTCGAAAACCTGTTGAACTTTGTTAAAAATCTTCATATTGCGTGAATTAATTTCGGATTTGGGGCATCGTTGTTGGATAATCCATACATACAAACATAATTTTATGTGTTTTGCATCCTGATTCAACAGATTTGTGAAATCAACCATCACAATGTTACTAAGTACCTTTAAGTCAGTATTAATTACTTTTCCATTTAATTAAAGATATAAAATAATCACAATAAAAAATAAAGAAATTTAAGCACAAGTAAGATAAACTTTTAAATACTTTGAGAATATCAAAATATAAGAAATAATGCTAATACAGTCCTGAAAAAGTGAATCGATATGTTATCACTTTTCAAGTTATATATTACGTACATAATTACATATATGATAAACATTACTTCACAGTTGAACTGCGGGGGGAAATCTTTGTTGTAAACCAAATCACATTCTTTTTTTTAAATTCAAAATAATAGGTTCGAATCGTCTGTTTGGAGACAGAAGTCGTTAACTCATAGCCATAGGGTCGAACAGTACGTAGACTATTCCCTTCTCTCAACAGATGAGGTATTTTACCTATAAATTGATAGAACTTTTCATAACAGAAACAAAAAGTCGATACTTCTGTGGTTGATCCTATTGTTTGTTTTTGTTTTAGCTGATTTAAAAGATTCTTCAGACCATTTCATTCACTATCGAGTATCGTATAGGCCTATCCCTAATCTTTACTAAAAATGTAAAAGAAAGTAATACTATATCGCATACCATACTCCTTATTATTATCGTTGATGGTGACGTCATCGAAAAGAAAAAAAAACGAACAAGTTAAATTAATTTTCTATTCTTGTAACGTAGCGTAAATATCTTTCAGATGGCGGACAATACACCTTCATCTTCGTCGTCATCCTATAACGATGAATATCAAGTGAATCTTCAGACGGTACCCGATGTTGTACTCAGTCATCTATTATCTTATTTATCCTACGAACAAATCAGTCAAGTACGGTCGGTAAGTTGAACGTGACATGAAAGAAAGCATGTGGGACAATATTAAATGAGTAGACTGTGGCCAGCCTCGCGGCCTCGACGATTTTGATGCTGCGAGCCTCAGCTCAGCTCCGCTGCTGTTCTGTTCGGGGGAGCTGTTGGGCATGGGCCGGGGGGCGGGGGGGGGGGGGGGGTGGGGGCGACTGTCTGGGTTTGTATCTCGACAATTTGTGCTGAAACGTGAAATGTGCACTAGATCTATGATAAATCATTGTAACTCATGCGCTGCTCCCAAATACCTAACTCCGGGAAGCTCCAACCCCGGCGCGCCGGGGTTGGAGCTTCCCGGAGTTACCAAATACCATGTAGACGACATGTAGACTCTTGAGTCACTCTTGTCCGATCCCGTGAACTTTGAGCTTCAGTGCGACATCTGAAACAAAAATTGAACGGTGGTTGTGGCAACATTTTTCCCGAAGTGGGTAGTCTAATGGTAGTAATTACAAATTCTGACTCACAATGTTTTTGACTCCTCTTGGGCATGTCGCACACACTTGAAATTATATTTGAAGAAATCTTCGATGGGAAAAGGGGTGATTTATTATTCAGTCATGTCAGTTGTGAATATTGACACCAATTTCTGTTTGCATAAAAAAGGAAAAAAATATTGTACGCTACATTATTTCTACGCCTTTTTTCGGAGTCGGGCTAACTCGGACCAAGGGACAACTCGGCCCAGGTACAAAAACGGTCAGGTTTTGCATGTTCAGGTTTAGGGTTAGGGTTAGAGTGAGGGTAAAATGACAAAATATGACCGTTTTTGCAGCTGGTCCGAGTTAGCCCGGATCCCTTTTTTCTAGGGCGTGCATTTGCCTGTGTGTAAAAGTAGACTTTAATTACATCCAAGAGTAAATGTAATTCCCATCTTCCTCCACTCTTATTCATTTTATAAAATCTCTTCTATCCCTTCCCTTCCATAACATCATTACCACCCAATTATTTCATAACAACACAGCACTTTCATTACTCACTCTTCATACAGTATATTACACTTTCAATTTTTCTCCTTCTCTTTCTGCTATCCCATTATGTCCAGCTATGTGCAAGATTCAACTTCATCGGTCAGCAGGTGCTCAACCAAGGCTTCTCCAAGCTTGACCGCTACCATGGTCAGTGTGCCAAGGAGCTCAAAGCCCAGCTACCTCGCAGGGAGTCGGAACGTAGGATGCACCCCCTGGCAAGGCACTGTGACATCCTCTCTGCAGTTGAGACGAGGTTGTCCCTTCTCGCCATGACCTACACAAAGTACATTGACCTACAGCTCTGCTGCTTCATACCAGGAAAGGTAATTCTTTATATCTTTTGATTTTTAATTCGTGATTTGAATTAACTTAATTAACTAAGGTGGAGTCTGTTCCTTTTTTTTAGTGTGTAGCTTCTTCAATATATTTTGAGATGTCAAGGTGAACTAGGTACTGTTGATATCATGCCTTGATTTCTAAAATGTAGAAACAAATACTTTATCCTTTGAAGAAAAGGGCACATTATTTCAAAAGTTACGATATTGGATAAATATATGTTTACAACGCACATATTCACCACTCGATGTGCTCAAGATGCATCAACATTTCAATAGTTCATAGACAGTCACAGATGCATGGTGGAAAGGATTTTATATGATAGGTTGGAGGATACCAAATTCAAGATGGTAATATCTGAACTTTTTCTCTGCATTCGTCTTCTTTCATTTGTGAATACTCCCAGGTCATTGATGAAGCTTTTAAGGTACTCCACCTGGTAAAATTCACCAAGGTTCCTCCACCTACCCATGAGCTCCTGCAGGAGCTGAGGGATCTCTCCTCTATGGCCATGGAGCACTTTGACGAGAAGATTGTCCCTGACCTCAAGAAGAAGTCAGGTGTCGAAGTCCGTCCCTCCAACCTTGGCAACCATACACTTTCAAGTGAGTCGTAGATCTCCATTAGAATATGTTCATTTTATTACATATTTTCTTTATGAAGTGGAAAGCAGTTGCAAACATGTGTTCCATGATATACATCTACACACAATTCTTTTGGGGATGGAAACATTTATAGTAGGCCTGAGTCATGTCGGGATTTTCATAAACCGGGTCCCGACGGCCTTGCACCGATCGGGACCCGGTGTCCTGAAATCAGCTCGCAGGATTTGTCACTTGCCTCTATAAAAAGCGCATATCATCAGTATGTCCCTTAAAAGTGACCTTTTTTATCAGTCAAATAAATCAACACATGCATACCTCGGCACAGATCGGTATATTCTTCCATTTGACATTATTTTTATCCATGATTGGCGATGTTTAGTGCCATTATCGTGCCTCTAAAAGTAAAAAAACTGGAGCAAAAATAGAAAAACAACGATCGAGCCGCCATTTTTATTCATGCAGGTTGAATAAATCGGGTCAAAAAACATTAATGTTTGAATAATAAAACGGCTTTCTAAAAAGTACTCCTTTACAACATACCGATCGAATAATTTTTAAAAACAAAATAGATATTTTTTCTTTGATTTTGAACACCGCATGCTTCTTTTAAAAGCTGAAAATTACTTGGTAATAACAAGAAGTTTCGACACGGATAGCTGTTGCAAGGCAAGTTCAGACTAGTCTCGGAAAAATGCGCAGTGCTCCTTGTTAGCTGTAATGAGTGCCAGAACGAACCCAAACAAAGACGTGATCGTAACGAGAAAAAAATCATTAAAAACTACGAGAGCACAATTGGAAAGACAACTACTGCTCAAAATTCCGATAATCAGATAAATGACTTGTACAAAGAATTCAATAATCGCCCAAGAAATGCCAAAGAAATTGTGATAATCGAGGAGTAACTGGGTACATTTTTATCGCAAGGGGCTTGCTGCAAATACTCGAATCCCTTGTTATACTGCTTTTTACCGTAGAGGGCGTTATTTGGTTTCTAGCCTCGTGTTAGAACACGAGGCTAGAAACCAAATAACGTGTAATTCGGACATATCAGCAGGCCCATTCCGATGATTGTACCTATAGTAACTCCTTAAATATCACTATTTTTGTGGCTTTTCTTGGACAGACAACTGTATTATTCCTCCAAGTTATGTATCTGCTTACGATAATTTTGAGTAGTTGTCTTTCCAATTGTGCTTTCTTTCAACCTGATTATTATTATTAATCCTGCCGAGAGACCCGGCCAGTACAGTAGCTAGCTAGCAGCTGGCAACAACAACCCCATGGGGCGAACTGCTTTGCAACCCATATTTATATCAGCAGTTCGGATTGATTCAGGATGAGCTAGAATATGATTGGTAACAATTAAATACTTAAGTTTTAAGGTGGAATGATTTTAGTGGTGTGCAAAACTGCAATTTCTTACATATTTCATTATTTTTTTCGGAGCGTCGGTTCTCAAAAAACGAAACCGGGACCCGACGGCAACGGTCGGGTCCCGGTGTGATCGACCGTACCGACTCAAGCCTAATTTATAGTTTTAAATAAAAAATGATAGACATCAAACATCCACATATAACTGAAAGCATCTTGTGTCTGTTATTATACTTTTGTTTTATAAAGTTAAGGTATATTCTTCAAACATGTATGCACAACCCTGCATTTGATGGTTTCTTTACAACTGTGCATAAATATCAAAGCAACTGTCATTATTGTTATCATAAGTAAATGATAATTCATTTCTTCTTTGTTTTCTCTTTTAAGCCCTATCAGGTCGAAGTCTGAAGGTCAGCTCCTCACTCTCGGTTCCCTCGGGGAGCCGAGAGCAGTTCAGCAAGCTCCACTCCCAGTACAAAGCCACCCTTGCCTCCTTCAACACCCACCGACGAGAGCTCCAGTCCTGCAAGGCCGAGCTCCAGGAGATGCGCAAGATCTCCGATGAGCAGAACAAGAAGATGACGCAGCAGCAGCAGCTGACTACCGAGCTGTCCAGTCGGCTGGCCTCACAGAACCTGAGGGTGACGGAGCAGGAGAAACGCATCTCGGAACAGGACAAGAGATTGGCCGCCCTGGAGCAGAAATTGGAGGCCTTCTCAAAGCCAACCGAGAGAATTGTCTCGGGTGTGGCTACAAAGAGGAAAGCGGATGACAGTTCTGGAGGAGGGGGTGGTGCTGGAGAACCATGTTCCAAAAAGGAGAAGGTCTAGATGAAGAAGACCTCCTGCTTTGAAAAAAGAAGACAATTTACAGGACAGTGCTATTTATGAACCGAGATTCGCTTGTGAACGAAAATAGGTTCCTAGTTTGATGCTGAATTTCATGCAACAGAGCCGTAGTGTTCAAGGGGATAAGTGATCAAATTAATTAGTTCTCTCCATCATTATTTATGTATCCCCTTGTGCATTCACACACTCTTAATTTTATTGACATAATCATGTCATGGACTCCAGCAAGACTACTTTTATACTCTTGATCTTGGATTATAATCATAGTCCACATTTTGCTATGGCATGGGAAGCGACACATTGTACGCCAAAGTTTTTCCAGTATTCTGTCATGATAGCAGCTGAGGGTTTGGGATAGCCCAATGTTGTTTGAATGGAAAATGTGAAGATGGGAATAATGGGAGGTTGGTATAAAAACATACATAAATGGGGCTCAGGGTATATCTAACTTTTAGTTGCGCTTCAACGGAAGTATACTCATTCCTTAGAATTTAAAAACAAAATGCCATCATTCGACTTAAAGCCATCTGTCTACTGAAATATTGAATTTGAATTCCATATTGGAATTGTTTTATGAATTACACTTGCAAAGGTTATTTAACAAAAAACAATCATGGTTCCATTGTAATGTTTGATGTTGTCCATCATGAGGTAGTTGTTAATTGGTATGTAAAATGGGAAATATTATGTCATTTTAAAACACATTGAATATTTATAATCCAGATTTAAAACTCTTCATCGAATAAGTGAAGATTGGAGGTCTAAGCTAAAATGCTCAGTTAATTTGGCAGAGAATATTTAAGAATGGAAAACCCACTTTTCAGGTTGAAAAGTATAGGGATAAATTAATTTTTAAATTAAATCAAAATCATGTAATAGTATTCATTAATAATGAAATAAGTACTTTGAATTATTTATATGTGGTTTCCATTCATCTTCTCTGTGGTGCTGTATAGGGCCTTTATACAGTGTAGGCCTACACTTTTCACTTGCTAAGGTTACTACCAATCTGGATATTGTATTGAAGAAGCACACAAAGTGGGCCATCTCTGTATTTTTAGCTCTGTGGGGGTGTTTATACAATGAATTACGACTGGGTATTGTGTTTTTATATGTTATACCCCGAGTGTAAGCAAGGTCTGGTATCATTGATGTGTACTTTCAAGTGTCAAGTAAGATCCTATGTTGGATATAAGGAAGTTTTAGTTTCATGTTCACCTCGGCTGTTGCACAATTCTTCTTCTTCTTCTCTCTCTTCCTCTCTTTTCTTACTCCATCTTTTTTGCTACTTTCATCACTGTTTTTGTCTTATACTATATCTCTCATTCATCCCCCCTCTCTCTCTCTCACACCCTTAAATATTTATTTCATTCTTCCAATTACATGTAGTAAAAATATTCATTGGATGCTCAAAAACCAACACTAAATATTGTTTGAGTACGGTATATCATATGGCTAGCTCTACTTTAGTTCTCCTGATGCCTAAGGATTAGAGAAGTTTGAACTGATGTTTGAATAGCTTTACTGAATGTATATATATATATGTGGTCCACTATCATTGTTCTTCCTATGCCATACTTTCCATGAAATATATGTAAGGTATGTAACATAATCAATCAAGGTTATAATCATCAATAAAATGACAGGTTAAGCTAGTTTTACTCTCCCATAGCCCAATTAATTCCCCTCTGGTCTCTAATAAACAAATAGTATCACAGCAGACTTTTCTTCACAAGAATTTTAGGTCAATGTCCAAACTAGAAATATAAAAAAATTGAGTAAAGAGGTCAAAGTGATATAGGCTGTTTTTCATAAAATTGTACTAACTTAAGTCTGGAGTTAAGTAGGCAGATTAAGTTTACTGATTTAGGGAGCGCCAATTGTCAACCTCCTAAATAACAAAAATTAAACAAACAAATATTTCTGTAATTAAATGAAAAAACAAAATCGTGTCAACATGACTTCAGTTTCTCATTTTCATTTCCCGAGTGGATTCATTTTGTTTATTTATTTTGTCACAGGATTAAAATAAGTTGCACCAAGTAATGAACTTGACAAATGGCGCTCCATAAATCAGTGTACTAAACAGCATATTCAAAAAGAATAAATATTTGTTCATTATTTGGTATGTGCCCTAGTGATAGTTTTACTATTATTTAGCTGAAATAATGTGAAGGTGAGCTATGATAACATGTAAAAAGGGTAGTGGATTTCATCTTAACTGTTTTTCAAATGAAAATAATGCTGAACAGACATGACATTTGATTTCACACTTTTTTACCAAAATAATGAAGATTTGTTCATTTTGGAAAGATACTGTTACTATTAAATTAAACCAGCTTTAGCTTAATCCACCTTTATGAATTCAATATATGTACCTTGAAGTACATATCCATAGAACGGACATTTGGGAAACAATTCTTGTGCAAGTTAAAACTAAAATGTTGTGATCAGTAACTACATGTGTTCTCTCTAATAACAGGAATAATTCATTAGAGAATGTTTATGAATTCTTGAATTTTGTGATATAGAATCACAAGTTAATTTAATTTTGATATGACTATGTACCAATTTGTCATATTGGAGGCTATTTGTTTAATATAAGATGGGGAGTGTAAATTTATCTTTCATTTTGTACAGAACGAATGCAGTGTTCAAATATCTATAAGGTCACATTGATCAGAATACATTCAAAACTGCACCACAAAATGAAGGTGTATATTTTGTCTTGTCATTCTTTTCCACCATATTTAGATGAAAGCTATACTTTTTCTGCATTGTCTTGAGTTTGTATTGCCCTTTCTTTCCACCGAAAACAGAAATACTGTCGTTTACAGATTTCTGTTTGAAGGCCTGTATATTTTGTCGGGTCATTCTTTTTTTTCTTCATTAGAGATGATGTGATGAACTTTGTAATAAAATCTTAGACAACTCGATGAATGTTGTTTGACTGAATTATTTGTTTGTCATTAGCACTGTAAAAATTAGTATATCTTGCTGCAGATTTTAATCTTTTAGGAGTGCTTGTACATGTACCTCTCGAATTAAAATTGAGTTCTGGCAATGAAATTTAAAAATTCTGAATTTTTCATCATGCAGAAGATAGGTGTTTAAATTAGCCAAACTGTACAAACTAACAAAAAACTTCAACAAATCACATTGATGAAAAAGTACAACTGGCATTTGTATACAGACCACATGATATGCAAGAGGCTGGGACCATCAGCTTTTGTATATCTTTTACAAAAATCATTTGCAAGATATTACGTATTTGTTACTTGCACATTCAACATCAGTTCTATGTGAATACGGAAAGACAGAAAGAATACTCATTTTCCTTGTTTTGATTTTCACTTGTAATCACGACACACAGGACAGGACAAGCTTTGAAGAAAGCCTTGCACTCTTTCCACTGACCGACCAACCCAAAGAAATGGAAAACACAAACACCAATGTACAAGTGTATCTTTTGTTATCGTGTATTTTCTATATAGGTAATCATATATCATTAACCAATTAACAAAAATAAAATAAGATGAAAATAATAGGCAAATTGCGATCCAATATCATAGTCGAAGTAAGCAAATGCAATTAATTACTAACCCAAGTTTTACACTTACTTAGCAAATTAGTGGTTCATATCAAATAATCTGGATATCAATACATGGCAGGGCATACAAAATTACGGTAATTGTAGAATGTCTGAGGTTGTATTGCCTTATATAATTGGCGTTAGCTGACATACAACAAAGTTATTTCCTTCTTGATTAAAAAACTTATTGCAGTCCATCTTGTACATAAAAATAAGAGAGTTGTATCCATTCATACTTATGGATATTCAATCAGCTGTCTTAAATACCAGTATTTGTAAATGCACAAGTTGCACCCTCATTGTCTAATGTCTAGTGACAAGTAAGTTAGAAACAGGTAATGATTTAATCATGAATTATCTGCCTTCACTTTGCAAAATGAGAAGAAAGAAAAAACATAAGGAAAGAATAGTATTTGTGAAAGCAAGAATATTCATAGGCAATAGATAATTTTATCTAAACACATCTTGTGGTACATGCAACACAAGGTCCTAACATTTTTCATTTGCAAATTAGACAAATCAGATACCAAAACCTAATCTACATTTTATAACTATCTTACACAAGTTTGAATGAAAAGCAAAATGGACAATTCATTTTTCAGTTCATCAAATAACTGTTCACTTTAAAGTTTAAAGATATTATGAGGCCCTAAATAAACAATAAACAAGTATCATTCCCATCCCACAATATAATAATAATGATAACCAAATACATGTACAGTATAATGTTTTAAAATTAAAACATAAAAACTAATACTGACTCTTTGATAAAGCACAGAACAAAAAAGAAAAAAACCCTGCTCATGTTTATGAGAATTTCCAACATTTCTGGAGGGGAAAAAAAGAAGTAATTAATAATGTTAATGAAATGTATCATTTCTGTAGTCGCATTTTTTCGTTTTCAGTGAATGAAACAAAAGTTGAAAAAATTCTATTGCTTATCTTTGTACAATGATAAATCTATACAAATTTTGTATAATAATGTCCGTGCTACACAACCATAATCATATCTAGAACATAAGCGAATTCTCTATGATAGTAATAAGCGGTGTCTTGTTTTATTTTGGCAATATAATTTACTTCGCATATATCGTAGATCAGTTCACAAGTTCATTCAACTTTATGGATGCTTATTTGCAAGAGCCTTGATTGGTTCTATTGCATTCATCTATTACAGTCAAACCTGCTTTAGTGACCACCTTTCTACAACAAGTGCATTTTTTGTTTCCCTTGAAAATGGTTTCTCATTGAAACAGACCACTTTTTGTGTTTCCCTTGGGCGGTCGCTGTAGACAGGTTTGACTGTACAAGGTAAAGGGATTGTTATTTCAATAGCCAGAACCCAGAATGAAAGTTGCATACTACATTTGAGTTATGCTATGGTCACATTACCCAAAAGTAGACTGCTCGGCGGCCGAGCGGCGACTTTTTAACAAATTCTGCCCGGCCACCGAGCGGCGGCCGCCCAGGCACCGCTCGTTATTAGGGCATCGCTCGGTCGCCGCTGAAGTTTTAGCGCGGAGTTAAAATTTGGGCGGCGCCTGCTCACTTTTCACTCGCCGCCCAAAATACGCTCGGTGCCTGGGCGGTCGCCGCCCGGGCACCGACCTAATCGATGGGCGATGCCCAATTCCAGCAGCGACCGAGCAGGTTACTGATCGGTCGGTCGCTGCTCTGATTTGTGACCATAGCTTTACCGGTATTTAGTCTTTTATTATTAGCCATTGCAGTAAAGACATGCACAAATTGGAGAACTAACCAACTGGAAGGATTTTTTTTTCCAGCCCCGATTTTGCCTAAAACATTTACAGCTTGCTTTTATACTGGATATCTTATATACAGCATAGCATCAAGGTATGACAAGCAAGAAAAACTATATGTACTTTTGAAAAGGTGTATCATGGTCCTTTTGCATCAATAGCTAAAAGCAAATATACACAGACTGTACATCAATTTCCTTTCCATGATCCAAAATTCATAAAACTACACATAAATACCTAGCTTATAATTTCTCTGTATTTCCAAGAAAGTACAGCATTCTTAATAAATATTTGATGTGACTCATTTCAAAACTATTTGTCTCTCTGAGTATAATCATTATATAAACTAATACTATAGAATCACATAACTTTCACATTTTCTCTGAATTCTACACCATTTTCATGTACTGCACTACATTTATGCAGTAAAAGCAAACAAAAATGAGTTTTTCTTTCAAAATCTTTCTTTACAATTTGAAGAATTTTATACAAGTACACCTAAATTTGTATTCACTGGTCCTAGTTTGTTTTTCTATTCAAAGTAAATGCAAATCAATTTTTTTCTATATTCATGTATATATGAATCATATCTCTGAGAAAAAAAATAGTAGTAAATGAGGTACATCAGTTCTCATTTACATTGTACAAACAAGTTTTAAAATTATATGAGAACTTAAAAGAATTGATCTTGAATTTTTCAAGACAGATTTCCCAAAATACTGTGTACATTTAAAAAATTATGAATTGAACCAAATAGAACATACATGTTCATGGAAAATTGAAAATGAGGTTACACCAGATATTTTTTAAACATAAAATAACATCTATGCATACAATTTTTTAGCCCCCAAAATTATCCCATTAGGCATACTGAATATACAGTTTGTAAAAACATCATGAGTTAACTGATTTTTCCCTGCAAGTTTTGTTATCGATGAGCTGAGTGATCAATATGACAGTACCACCACATTACAAGTACCTGTTATTATGCAGTAGGACTAACCCGAAACTTGCTTTTCTTGCGCTTAGCCAAGGCTGCCTGTCTCTTCTGCTCAATCTCCTGTTGACTGCAACCCCTCTGCATGGGCACACCACCTAGAAAGAAAGTCATATAAACAATGTATCGTAAATAAGATCTTGCACTGAAAAATAACAAACAGGAGCTAAGAGCAACTTTGTTTCAGAAATCAGAAAAAGAATTCTGGACCATAATTTACATGAAGACTGTCGTGACTGTCCCTGAAGATTAATATAGATTACAGAAACATCCAAAGAAGGTGATTTCAAACAGACAATGTACCTTGCGGAAAAGTAAGCACTAACAAAACTCAAGTTTGAGATTCCATCCACAAATATATGACAGAGCATACGAGTGACACTTGTTTTAGACTGATATCAATAAATAATGAGTTACATGTTCTAACTTCATAGTCAAATAATGTGAGATCTGGCTATGATGTAAACCTGGATCAGTTGCATTCATCCAAATAAAATACTGAAAACAGAGCCTAGTCAGTTGGCAGGCCTCACTCACACTTTGAATATGAAGCCTGAAAAGAATATCCAGATCCCATAAACTTGTATTTATCGCCTTTGGTACCAACAAATGTGTCTATAATGGGTATTAACTAATAAAAAGGATAATTAATTTAATTTAATAATTTAATTTAATTTAATTTAATTTAATTTAATTTAATTTAATTTAATTTAATTTAATTCAAGGTTTATTAAAAACATGTGTCGCAGCCCAATGGCTGAATTGGTCATGTGTACAATTAAAACACTCATTGCATATTTCAAACATAAAATACAGTTACAATTGATTTGTCAATATTGAAATATACATAGTTAATATGATAAGATTGCTTGGGCAGCAAAAATAAGAAAACAGAATATAACATGAAGTCAGGAAAACGGAGAGGAGAAACATGAAGAAAAAAAATAAAAGAGGAAGTTGTAGAAAATGCATGTACATGTACATCAAAAAACAAAAATTGCATGGCATCACTTACCTTCTTTTACAGCTGGTGGGACAGGCTGGGAAAGACTTCTACGACCCTGTCCAGGCTCAACACCAACATTCTTCCTATCCAATGTCACTGCCTGATGATTAATGGACTGTTTAGTTACAGGACTTTGAGCAGTTGATCTGGTAAATCTAGAGTGTGTTGCCCCCACTGATGACTGATTTGGATTCTTTGGTGTAGAACTCCTGCTACCATACTTGCTTGGTATACACGGGTCGTTGCCTTTTGACTTGGAGGTTCCTTCTGAAGAATACTGTGCTCTAGTGCTCATTGAATGAGTTGGTGTTTTGGTTACTGTGGGTTTACATGAATTACCCACAATATTTCCAGTCAAGTCGTCTGAAAATTGCTTTTGAGTACTTTCATTGGACCCTACAGGAATAGTTGATGGAGCTTCCTTGGTGATTTCTTCAAAGTCAGAATCATTATCTAGAAGAGCTAAGAGCATGTCATCAGGGAGACTGTTGTCACCAGCAAACAAATCATCCAGGCTGTCATTAAACCCCTGACCTTTAACCGATGCTGCGTTTATGGCATCAGTCATTGGAGGTACTCTTGCAGTCTTGTCTGGCAGCCTGGTGCAAGTGGTATGGCCATTACCAGCCTGTAATAAAGAGTTTGCAGATTGTGTCACAGGAGGCAAACATTTTGTAGGGGCACAGGATGCTTTTACAGGGGCCTTCTGCACTGTTCTTTTCGATACATTCATGTTGGCATTGGTGTACACACTGTACTTTGTACACAATGGCTTTACATTGCTGACAGATTTGGCACTTTGATGAGTTGATGTACTTGGTATAGGGGCAGTAGAGACTGCTTTAGAGTCCAGAGATGGTGCATGGGATCTGGAAGTATGCACTGGACCTTTCCTATATGACACGGTTGCCGGTTTCTGAGCTGGCATATGCGATCCCCTGGATGTGTTCCTGGAGACAGGGACCTGTGCTGTTGATTGAGTTGTCCATGTAGGCCTTGAGACACCTTTGGCACCTTTGGTTATAGAATTTCCACTATCCATTCTCCCAGAAGAGGTCGTCTGTACAGAAAGATTGGTGTTTTTGCTTTGCAAGTTCACACCATTACATACACTTGTCTTACTTTGATCATAACTTAGGCACATCTTGCTTTTGGCATCGACAACGTATCCATTCTGAGTAGGGGATATCATATCAGCATTCAAGTTCAATGATTCTATCCTACCCTTCTCCTGTTGCATCTGCTTAGTCAAGGCTTCATTTTCCACCTGAGTGGCTATCCTGATAATGGAGTCATCATCATACCAGTCATCACTGTCCCAGAGATCATCAGAAAAGGAGAAATTGGAGCTCTTCCTTTTCTCCTTCATCACTTGCCTCGTCTCCATCTTATTGCAGTCTACGTTGTTTGCCACATCATCATCATCAAAGAGGTCTTCTAGATTATCACAATCCATGGCTTCACCCCCTACAAGTTCAGTTGTGCCTTCTGTCTTTGCATCTGCATCGCCTTTCTGAGGATGACTGGAGGGTTCCTCAACAGTTGCTGCAAGGTTGTCTGTCCATTCTGTCAAGATGCGTAGGTCATCCAGGACAGTTTTGTCCAGACCAATCCTGGAGAGTTTCCTACCAGTTGTTCTTCTTGCAAGTCTGCAATATATACATGAAAAGAACAAAATAAATAACATATATCATTGCTGAACACATTTTATAAGACAAGTTTGAAGATCAATATGTTGCTGATTCAATCAATTCTCTCTTTTAGGATTTTCAGGAGTGTAAAAGTTGGGCAATACATTATCATATTGTGAGTCAAATAAGGTTTCAAACTTTTGAAGTGAAAAAACTCCAAAACAGGTGGCTGGAAGAATCATTGATCAATGATCATCTTTGGAAATGTCACACAGCGTAATTAGTATCATGAACAACCCCTTTCAAAGAATGGACATTGATTCACAAGTTCAGTAACACTTGATTATGTATACAAAATGAATGGATTCTTAACAACTGTTAACAAGTTTGTATACATTACCTGGCAGGCCTACGTCTCTTCTGGCCTGAATCAGGTTCCTGTCTATTCCTCATCCACAGACCAAGCAGGGGAGGGGTGCTAGATTCCTTGTTTTCCTGCTGAATGACAAAGATAGTTGAATACTTACTATTCATCTCATAGCTATTATAATATTTTCAAAGTGAATGATTAACTTCAATGATATTTTACAGGATTTTATCTAAATATGTATTCTCTTCATAATTTTCAAGCTTAAATACATTTTTAGTAAAAAGAATATAAATGAGATGATACATCTATAAACTAGCAGATCTCCAGTTATATCTTACAATATGGCCAATAAGTTTGGCTCAATTTTGGGTTGCTTGCCAGTTTCCTTAGCAAGAAATAAGATGTCAAGAATATTTTTAGTGTTAGTTTGTCCAGTGACTCAAGTCTTTCTGTTCCTTTTCCCCCAACTTCTCCTTACTCTCACTCACTCTCTCTATCTATCTATCTATTTCTCTTTCTCTCTCTCTGAACTCATCTGTGTAACTTTTAATCTTCTACCATCATCCCCTCATTCTCTTCCCTATTTTCTATGTCATACTATACCTTTGGATGCATGCACTCGATGAGATCTGTTAAATCTTGCTCAGCAGCAGTAGCTCTGGTTACTCTCCTCCCTATCAAAAGAAAGGACAAAGTAAACTCTATTGAAAAAATAGCAAAGATATAGGAATTTATGTTTTCTCATCTTGGATTAAGAGACCTCATAATAAAGTTACAAATATCCTGAAAATATTGGAAAAGATTAATATATTTTTTAATTGTTGAGCTTTCTAACCATCGACTGTAGACATTACGGTAAAGAACAGTATTGGTTAAAGTCTATGTGGAAATGTATATCCTTGATTTTCTAAGATTTGGATGGCTATCAATTTTACAGCTGACTCATTACCTTGTCAAGGATGAAATCATTTCTGAACTAGTTTTTGAACAACATATCAAAACAAATTCTTGGATTAAATAATTGCTTAAAGTTAAAGCTTGATGTGAAACCTACCTGGTGTAGTAGATAGGCAGATCCGCCTGGGTGGAGGGGAATCCCCCCAGATGATGTCTCGCTCATTGTCAGTCCCAGGAGAGTCCTGAGAGCTATCTCGAGAAAATTTCCTTGCTCTTCTCATCTTGCCCTTCACGTCAACTAAAGAAGAAGAACAAATCTTTCTAACGGTAATCTTATTCAAAGAGAAAGTCATACTAACTTGCAATAGAGCAATGGCCACTGAACTATCTCCCTTTCAAAGTGCCAACTCCTAGATTCTAGTACTTATTTTAATATTATACAAAGACACCTAAATTTCATGCAATGCCCATTTCTGTAATATATTTGGGAATCACCCAATATAAATTAGTTTTGTTAATTTGTTTGTTGTCAGTCAAGAACAGTTCTTCCGTTTGTACACAAAAAAAGTTTGGGTCAAGAATTAAATTCTCATCTCAACTTCTCAAGCACAAACATCAACTTCCAAGACTAAATTCTACCAGTTCTAGTTCTTCTAGTAACCAACCATTCCAACTCATTTACTTTTAAGTTTTAGTTTTACAGTGGACTAGTGAGTCCACGTCCATTGTCCAGTCACCTTCTTCTTCTTGGCTTGGCTTCCTCCAGTCACCATACACATGCACCTGACACTTGTTCAGATTTTGTTTACATTAACTCACCACACAGATGCACAGGTAAATGGATAGCCTAGTTGGATACCAATTCGTGACATCAATATCATACTTCTTAAATTACCACTTCCAGGCCCAAAGGTTAAAGCCTATGTCCTAGGCCTAGTAGGCCTAGACTCTAGGATTAGCCAAATAAGGAATGGGCCGCGAGTGACAGTCGCAGTCGTGCAGAATATTTAAGGGGTCTCGCCTGGCCAACGCCCCCGACCTTCCGGGCGCGGACTTGTCCTTATCGGCGCATTACTCGCTGAATACTCCCCGACCAACAGCCTGATGTTAAGCTCTTGTAACTAAAGCTCTGCAGCAAAAATGGAGAGAAATGACACTTTATCTTGTTTTAAAAAAACAAGCTTGTCTTTCCTTACCTCGTAATATCAAAAAGTCGTTCTTAGCACGCAGAAAGTATACTTTGAAAAGATTCTTTGCCAGTTGTCGACATTGTTGTATTTTGAGTCCTCCGCGTAATTTACTGTTGCCAATTTGCCACCCATCGTTGAATTCAAGTGATTGTGTCATTAAATCATCATATTTCAAATACAACATTACTTGATAATATTGAAAGATATATAAATAAAGTATTAAACTTTAATTCAAATCAAATAAATATTCTAAAACAAATATTTTATAAATCTATTAATTGTTGACGAAAAAGTTCTGATGAATGAGCTTCGCTAGGCTTATTCCAGGCTGGACGTTCTTTTGCAACACACTGACAATCACTTTCAATCCTGTGAAACAACTAGCAATTATAATTATAAAGGCCATTTAAAAATTATTTTCTGGCTCTTCTCCATTTACAAGTTGCAATAGCAAGGAAGTAAGGTCCACAACTACATTTCAACAACAGCAATCATGAGATTGGCAGACTACTACGAGCTATTGGAGAGTTTAACGAGTGAAGATTGTGATGGCACAACTGCATCCCTGCTGTGTATCCAAGAGAAATTCCCTAAGTATGAAAATATATAAAAATTAACTAACCTGAAAGGCTGTAACACTAACAGTTGATTGTATCATGACACAAATCAGGTTGAAAGCAACCGTCAAAATTCTAAGTTTGTTGACATCCCATACTGTAATTCTATCGAGTTGTGTATTAACCGTTTAGATCTATCTCACTCCAGGGAGCTCCAACGCCGATGCCTTTGGCGTTGGAGCTCCCTGGAACTGGAAGCTGGAGTTCGTGTTTATCATACTGAGAGTGAGAGTGAGATGGCTTTGAATTTTTAATTGGCCTTTGTATTCTACTAAAATTTAAACCTTACACTGTGTTTTGACTTTCGTTCAAATTCTGGTTTAACAATGGAACCAGGAAGTTTCACATGATTTAGAACCAGGTTTGGGTTTAACTGAATTGGCAGAACATTTATACGGACCATGATGATGATGATTTTTTCTTTCAGTGTAGCAAACCACAAGTCGTGACTGAAGTGTATACCTTGAATATACCTTGAATACCAAAGCTTCTGGAAGAAAGCCGTCTCCAGCTGCCAAGCTTCCACTCCAAGGGGGGGGGGGGGATGTCCCAGCTTCTGGGTCTTGCACCACAGTCATTTAACATCTGTATCTTGCTTGCTGGGTCATATCAGGATTGTCATAATTGGAGTGTCAACTTGATGTCGATCTATGTTACAATCTAGACTTTAAGTCATGAGAGATGTGCCTCCACCATCAACTGTTGTCCTTGGAGATGGAGTGATAGCGCAACAGCAGAGTGTAAAACTCCTTGGAGTGTTCATTCAGCAGAACCTCAAGTGGGACCAACATGTAAATGAGATGCTGAGGAAAGCAAATGGAAAACTCCATATGCTTCGACTACTAAAGCATCACAACGTCCCCACAAGTGATCTCCTGACCGTCTTCAACAGTTATATAAGACCAACGGTTGAATACGCCGTCCCTGTTTGGAATCCAGGCCTCACCAAGGAACACGTCCGAAAACTTGAGAACATCCAGAAAAGGGCACTGAAAATCATCCTTGGACGTGAATTCACACATTATGATGACGCTCTTGCCCTGCTGAATATTTGTACCCTTGTTGATCGACGCAAACAGATCTGTCTTCAATTTGCTAAGGAGTTGAACAAACCAACAGGACCCTGCCATCACCTGATGCCTCAGGCACCGGAAACTGCCTTTCAAATGAGACTAAGAAAGAGAATGAAAGTCCCGCAAATGAAATTCAGAACAAACAGGCTCAGGGACAGCCCTATCCCATACTCAGTAAACATGTTAAATGAACTCTAAGTAAACATGTGAAGTGAACTCTAAATAAACATGTGAAATGAACTCTAAGTAAACGTAAACAAAATGTTGAATAATTTTTTCGCCTTCTTTTTCATGTAACTGACATGTAACTGTCAAAGGTCCCTTTAGCATGTTTAGTATCAGTATGTTTTGCGGTCGACACCCAGCCAGATTGTGCATTTGTGCATGCATGTGTGTGCACATGGGGGTGGGGGAGGGGTGGGATGAGTAATAGATACACTGTTATTTTCTGTGGAGGGAGGTTAACCAATATTCAAGCAATATGTTGTTCTTGTTTCTTTTTCTTTACTTTCCTTTCTTATTCTTCTTCCCCTTTTCTTATTCTCCTATTTTTATTCTTGTTCTCCTCCTTCTTTTTCTCCTGTTCCCTTTTCCCCTTCTTCTTCATCTTCTTCCTACACCTTTTTTTTTTATTTTTTTTTTTACTTAACTTTCTTTACCGTATTTATCTATTAAAATTTAAACTCTAAACTTATATCCTACTACTCCACAGTATTATCATAATAACAATAATATCAATTTTTGAAACAGTCTGAATATATGCAATATGTTTTTGAATCTATATTTCCAAATGTATTTTAAACGTTTGTACAAATGTATTTATGTCATTTTTAAAAAGGAATATTTGTAAAATCATCGCAATTCGGCTATGCCGCAATGATGTTTTTTTTCATTAATAAACCAGTTATCTATCTATCTATCTAAGACTTATAGTCTATACTATTTTATAGGCCCTAGATTTTATGTTTGTGAAGAGCCAGAGGCAGCAAATATGCTGAAATGTGCAGTTTAGCATGCCACAATATTAATGTCTTACTCTTATCATTTCTAGTGACACAAAAACAAGCCAGAGTGAGATTAATTTCAACAGTTTCTTTTTTCGAAGAATCCTAAGTGTTTTTGCGAATTCATACTTCACATCGCACCCAAAACAAAATTGTACTTCTTCTTTTCAAAGTAAGAATTTGTTATATGAAGAATCTAGATTAATTAGCTTTTTTTTTCTCTCTCTTTTTTTTTAAGGTTGCTTTTTGGGGTGCAAATTTTAAAAGGGGGTAGGAGGGATTTAAAAGTGCACTTAACTTCCATTATGATATTGTATGGTTGATATGGTAAAGAAAAAGTACAACATGAAATAAATAATATTCTTCTTTTGTGTCCTCAGAAGTTTGGCATATTGCTTTTTGTCATCGTTTTAGGTCTTGTTCATGTGGGATACTTTTGTTCTTCATTTTTTTTTTTTACCTATTGTTGTTTCAGGTTTTTTCTTCTTTTATATGTATGTGTAGGCTTTTAACCTGGGCTTAGCCTTCAATAAAGATCACATTTAAACTGTATGCCTGTCTATTTTAAATGCAGTATACTTTTTAGGCAGTATGCACATCAATTTTTTTATTTTTTATTTTTCAAACCCTTGCAGTGTGTCTCATTCAACTTTGGTCAGCATCTACTCTCAGCATTGTCAGGTAAACCTCCACAAAGTGGTGATTGGAGAGCAATAATCACCAACAAATAATTTCCTCTGTATTTGGGTGGATATTCAATTCCCATATCTTGACTTCAAGATATCTTCCTCCCTTTGAACAAAAATTAATTTCATCTTTCTATACTAAGATTTTCTCTCGCAATAATACATGGAGTTTGAAGTCTACAGTGTTTGGTGGAGACCTGCTAAGTAAATACATTTTAGAATCTGAATTTCAAGAAGAGAATCATGCAATTACATTTTTCTTGCATATTAGTTTTATTACAAAGGATAGCCGGTACTACAGAAATCAATGCTCACTATAATATGCAAATATATATCAAGTACATCGTTAGAACATATCATGCACTTTGGTAACCTTGTATAAGTCTTGGAAGCGAGTACACTACTGTTGCTGCATTCAATTGTGCTGAATGTTGCTGCACTACAAAAGGCCTGCATGTATGTCTTCTCTACTGAGTGCCGGCACCAAAACTGCATCATTTTGTAGATTTTAAAATTTGAGACCATAAATTTTCTGAGGGTTTGTAATTTGTTTTTAAAAGTGCATGATGCAATTATTGCAATAATTGGTATTTACGTACGTTTCATGTTCTTATCCAGATGATTACCAGGCAGACGTACCATCAACATAATAATCCTGATATGATCTCCTACTATGTGCAGGTGTAAGTATTCTATGTATTTCTGAGAAAATCATATTCATTTCATGAACTTGGACTTGGTAATGTATCACTACATTAAACTGCTGTATATGGTACAAATTTAATCCTAAACTAAAGACACTTCTTCGGCACTGCTTGGTCTGACTTCTATTTTAAAATGTTTTCAATATCATGCTTGTAATTAGACAGATGACTACAATTTTGGCTGTTCTTTTACAGCTAATGGTAATCTGTAAGTAATAAACTTTCTGAAGCTTTCAAAACTTGCAAAATGTAAATTCATTTTTATGTTGTATTATTATCAAAGTGGGCTGGAGAGATAGTCATGAAAGAATAATGACTGTAGTTAACATATTTCTGTTTATGTTACAGCAAATTACCTATTTCACTTCATAATTCTTGTTGAAGAATATATGAGTACCCGTCCGCGAAGGCCCCGATAATTTTTTGAAGCAATCGTGGCTACTGTTGAAGAATAGTCCTGAAGAAAATAGAAGTTGACAAGAACTTTCTTGAATTGAACTTTTATGATAAAGGGAGGGAGGGGTGGGAATGTATACTCTTACCTCTAATTATTCATAAAATAACAATCAAACTTTGAATGCAAGTATGCAGGGACGTTCATTGAGACCAAATAAACCAATAGAAAAAAAATTGGCCAAAAAATTATGATTTTCCACATTTCCCAATAAAAAAACATTTGCCTAAACGCTCCCTCTAGGGGACAAACAGGGTTTAACCATGGACCTTCTATCGTGGTTTAACCAACCTAAAGCTTGGCACATGCACTGTATGATTGTAAATGCTTTCAAGTCTTTATTGTTTTTTTCTTAAATCCGTAAGTAGCGATATATATTTATATCTTTTTATAATTTCAGGTACCAAACCAGGATTAAACAGGATGAGAGTTCACCTGTTCTCATACAAATGGCCAAGGAGGTAAATTGTTCAATTTCATTACAAATTTCATTTAATAAATATCCCTGTTTAATGCCCCAAATTGATTAGATACTGACTAAAGCTAAACTGCTGTTTGTTTGTTTGTTATTGTTGCTGGGTTTTTTGTTTGGGTGGGGGGGGGGGGGGAGGCATTGGGGTTACGAGACTAGTTAACAGTAGTATTGCAACGTCAATCAAATGAATAGAATGTTTTTGTGTCAGAATGCAATGTTGCATTTATCTGATATAAGTGTACACTTGCATAGAATCCATTCTATCACCTTGTGTTTTCCCCAAATTTCTGATGTTACATAATATATGTTAGAAATGTTTTGTTTGTTTTAAAAAGATTAGTGATACATAACATCATCTGAGCAGTAGCGACAAACCAACTTGATCAGCCAATTTGAGACTCTCCTTACACAGACTGCTGGTGTGACCATTCCTGAACTGGCTATTGTTCGCAATTGCACAATATATACAACAACAACAAAAACAACAATAAAAGATTATTTAAATGATTTGGGTCTGTTGTTTTCTCCTTGGATAAAATTCATATTCAACATTCAATGATTCCTTCATACAGAGCTTGACTTTCAATGTTAGTCATACCGTTTTCAGGGATCATTGAAAGAAAAAACTGTCAAAAGCAAGTGGTCCCGCCACTATTTATGGAGTAGTTGTTTGACTGTGGAGTGGAGGTCATTTTAAAGGTAACCAATCATGTGAAGAATTTCTTTTGACTAATACATGATGATACAAATTTTGCCGGGAAACCGCCTACTAATTGATATATTTGGTAAATTATTATATCTATTTGGACCTGATAGATATCGCACACGTGTCGCGTAGTCCCATATACATTTTTTTCTGTGTACAGTGCTTGTAACTTTACCAAGACTGGGCCAAATTTCTGATCATTTTGATGATTCCAGAACCTTGCAGTACACACCAATACTTATATACTAGATGATCAACCTTTTCTGATCGATTCTACAACGTTTCTTTCACAATGCAATGGCATGACCAGAACTGGTCTTTAACTGTAAGTATGTTAAGTAGGTCATTTGTTCAAGGTCTCCTGTAAATGTTGTTGTGATTTTTGAATTATGTAATGTGTTGATTATGTGTTGTCCCTTGAAATTTCCATGCTGCATACTTTTGTTTTAGAATCAAATAATGATAAAGTCATTTTTATATAGCGCATAATAATACATTCTGTATGTTTTTTTTCTTGTATAAGACACAGGAATTGTGTATGCTTGTAAGTTCTTTTGTCTTAACCTCCCCCCCCCCCCCCCCTCTCTCTCTCTTTTTCTTTATTTCTCTTTTTCCCTGTCTGTATCACACCCTTTCTTAATTTCTTGCATATTCAGGCCAATATGCCTCCAGCTGTTATAGCAAGATTTGTTGTGGAAGGTTCACATGAGAAAGCCTCAAATCAAGAAGGTATGTAATTGTGCACCTATTCCACTTTTCATAAGAAAAAGCCTCTTTTAATAAAGAAGTAAGGCACATTATCAATGTTGTACCAGTAGAGTAGACGAGTGTTTCATAAGTAAAATGTTCAGTAAAGGCCAAATTGTAACTTTGGCTCACTTGTTTCTCTTTCATTTAGCTGATCATTACATATGTGCATGGCTCAGATCAAGGGTACCCTTTACTGACTTCAACTTCATTTGGAGATAATATGAAATCGGTTTCCCTACAATGTTTACAAACATTATTAATGTGATGCTAATAGTGTGAGGAATCTTACCAAACCATTAATTATGGCTTGTCATGGTTTTGTTTTGCACTAGCACGCATAATGTCATGAAAAATGCCCATATTTGGGCATTAAAACGTTACACGGGAAGCATGTGTATTTTTCATCCCAAATTAACAGTATTGTATCGTATATTTTTGTCATGATTTTTAAATGAAATGAAAGAATGCCATCTCTAGTTGATTTTCAGTGTGTTTCATTCACTGATCCTCGGTGTTGAATATTTTTAATTGCCGTTTGAACATTAATGAATCGTACATAACCTTGGTGTCCGCCTGTTGACCAAAATTTTGTGGAAAAAAATAAAATGAAAAAATAAGCCTCATAATGATAAAAATGTAATATATTGATGAAATAATTACACAACAATATAACAGAATCAAAAATTTGTACTCCCATGATTAAAATATCATTTTGAAAACAATAATGTAACCTAGCAAATTTTGGTGTCCTGTCCGTTATGTACATGCACATGAAGCTCACAGTTTGATTAAAAAAGAAAAAAATGTTATTGTACTTGAAATGAAAAGTGCCTTCGTGGGCGAAATAAAAAATATATACTTCGCCGGTAATTCGTCCAAACGCTCCGCAATGCGGGCAAAGTTCCTTCACGATCGGCCATTTTGTTCTGTGTTATGTACAATCACCGTCACAAGCTCGAAAGCAGTATCATTGAATTCGATCAACTTTTGGCGATGGAAACTTGTCAGTGTTATCTGTGTAAGGTTTGTAATGGATTCTGAGATTTGGACATGAGGATGAAGTTACAGTGGTTGAGATTGGGAAAAATGTGATGCATTGTACATAACTTGGTGTCCGTGTTTGTACATAACTTGGTGTCCGTATTTCTGTTTTAACAATATAACTTATTATATTTGCACTATATATGTAACTTAATGGTGTTTTTTTTTTATAATTTACTTAAAATTTGTTATAATAATTCCATTTACAAACAAAATATCCAATAGTTTACTTACAGTGGTTGAGATTGGGAAAAACGTGATGCATTGTACATAACTTGGTGTCCATATTTGTACATGTACATAACTTGGTGTCCATATTTCTGTTTTAACAATATAACTTATTATATTTGCACTATATGTAACTTAATGGTGGCAACTTGTTTTAGTTACTTTAAATTTGTTATAATAATTCCATTTACAAACAAAAAATCCAATAGCTTACAAATTATGATTCATTTTTTAGTGATACCAGGCATAAGGTGGACACCGAGTTATGTACAGGTATAGTTTGTGATGAGTAGCATTTAATGCAAATAAATAGAAGTTGGGCGGTTAAGTGAAAAAAGGAAAATATGTGCATGTGTGTTGCATAGCTCTCTATAACATATTACATTAGCAAGAGGATATATGCACAGATAAGAATGTGAGGAGAAATTTTGTGTGTTACAAACTCATATGCGTTGTACATAACTCGGTGTCCACTTTGGTTTTTGCACTATTTTGAGAGCTTTTCCTCAACATCTTGATTTATCAGTTGTATTTTACTTACTTTATGATACACCTTAAAATACAATTCAGTTTGTTTAAAAAAAGTGAGATCTACACAGAAATAACTGAATGAAGTGGACACCGAGTTATGTACAATGAATTTGTGACAATGTGAACTTCGGTGGCTGATTGATAGCATGTAGAAAATTCTGTATGCTCCAATACTTTCGGTGTGTGTTTTGCGATGTTCAAGGTCTATAGTTATGATATTACCAAGGTATGGCAATGAGTTTCAAATTTTACCTGCAATGTAACACTTGGGTACCCTTGATCAGAGCTATGCACATATAGTCTTGATAACATGATAAATTGAAACCAACTAGATTCAGTTGTTTGCATTATTTTCTTATTTGATGAGTGTGATTTTAGATTCTGGGTTCACAGGTACTGTAGTACTTCCAAATTCAAAATGAATGTCAAAATAATGATTAACAAGTGTGGGAAACATAATTTAATTTGTATATCTTACATGGTTTATTATGGAAGGAAATTAGATATCTCTGTAATACAATAAATGCTGTTTGATCATGTTATGGATTATAGTGCTGGTGTTGTAGTCTTCCTTTTACATATTCTACAAAGACAGAAATATTATCATAAGTTTGGTAATTAATGATATATTTAAACATCAATGCAAAATACATATTTTTTTTAATTATCTTTTGACAAATTTTAAATAAAAGGAGACAGGATTCCTTTCAAATCTCAATCCATCTATACCCCCCCCCCCATATGCTCTCTCATGCAGTTACCAAGTCTACAGTGACTCAGTTTCTGAGGGAGCCTTATTTGATTGAAGACCCGGTGCTTGCCTACCAAGTGCAACTTGTAAGTATAGCCCAGTTGCTGGCATGTGATGTGTGAATAGTCAATAGATCAGTAGAATCTGTTGATCACTGTGATAGATGGACAAAGTATATTAGACATCTTGAGAGTTGAGACAGTGACGTATCGATATTGCGACAGGGTAGTCATGCACCCTCCTTTCTTTTCGAGCCATTTCTCATCCAGACATATATAGAAAAATGTCCAGTGATAAGTGCCAGAGCCTTTGCATGCCTCTTTTCTTTTAAATTCTGTGATCCACCTCTGATAATGGTAATTTGACTATCGTAGCATAAATGAACATTCATTGATAGAATTTCACTGAAATACGTTAAATGTGTAATATTTATGTAGAAAAGCTTTACAAACTTGGGAATTGAATGTGGATTTTTTTTTTTTTTTTTTTTTTTTTTTTTTTTTTTGGGGGGGGGGGGTTCTTTTTTGTTTTAGTTTGTTAATCCAAATTTGTTTTCTATCAAACACAATATATATGTACCATTTGAATGAAATTTTCTAATAAGTACATACCTATCTGTGTTTCTCATAGTGCACTCTACAAGACGTCACATATGGACCTTATGCAGAAAGCATTAAACAGTATCCTTTGTATATTTTATCTTTTTTTAAAGCAGATTTTTGTATCACAAGTCATAAAATAAGTCTGTGATGCTTAGACTCTTGATACATGATACTCGATGGAGTAATCCCTTTAGCAGCTCACTCAGGAAGCTGTACTGGGTTTGTAGGTGTGGTGAGTAGTTGGAGGAAATCCTTAAAGATGAAGTTGAGTTCTGGTCATGCGATTGCATTGTGAAAGAAACAGTGTGGAATCGATCAGAAAAGTTTGATCATCTAGCATACAAGAATTCATGTGTATTGCAAGGTTCTGGAATCATCAAAATGATAAGAAATTTGGCTAAGTCTTGGTAAAGTTACAAGCACTGTACACAGAAGGATGTATATGGGACTACACAAACATGATTTTTACGATGTTACAAGCCATATTAATTTTTCCTTGAGTCACACTCTTGCCAGCTCTGTAGGAAATGAGTATGAATTCCTCTTGGTACAATTGCTGAAGGAAAGAAAGATAGCATTTCTCCGTAAGTATCATACCTCATACCCCTTTCTCCTGGATTCATCATTTTTGAAGGGGATTTTACTACATCTCGGTCCCAGTTTGGCCACTTATACTTTTAGAAATTACATACTTGTTAAGTCAAAATATGAAATACTTTCTAATGAAATCCATTTATTTAACAGGCATGGAATATGTATTTTTGTTGTTGTTTTGTTTTGGGGGTTGGTGGTTAGAAAGTTATGTTTTATTTTGTTTGGATGTTGCAACTCTTTTGCCAGAAAATACTACCATATTATCAGAATTATGATATCATTTCTTTTCTATGGTTTTATGGAAAAAAGATAGGTAGAAAAAATTCAGAAATCTCCCATTTCTGTTGATGCCTAACAGCCATTGAAAATTGTATGTGCTCACTCACGCACTACAGGGATATGATTCTGGATGCTGAGTAAAACCTTCTTGTTTACAAAGTTAGCATGCATGCTGTAGTTTGGCAGTCACAGAAAGAAATATTGAGAACATTTTGAGTGTCAGACCTGAGCCTGTGATATATGTTTCATCACAACTTGCTTTTGAGCAGTCTTTCTTGTCACCAAGCACTGTTAATGGAATACTGCCCTCTTGAGATAAGAAATTGTCAGATAAGACAGCAAGTACAAGAAACTGGTCTGATAGTATGAGGGGAAGGGAGGCAGACAACAGACAGAGGTATAGTAGAGAGAGATGAGAAAGAGAGCGAGAGATGAGAAAGAAAAAGAGAGAGGAAGGGGAAGGGAGAGAGAGAAAGAGAGAGAGAGAGAGAGAGAGAGAAGACGGGAAGGTTCAGAGACTCAGTGCTCATTCAGATTGGTGTTTGATTTTCATAATAATAATAATAATAATAAAAACGTTACTTATAAAGCGCTTACCACCGAAGTCTCTAAGCGCTATACACACAAAATAGACTGATATACAATTACATCTTATACAAAACTAAACATGCAAATAAACCTACAAATTACAATACATATGGAATACACATCAAAGTGAACAGAGTTAATTAATCATCGAACGCAATTTTGAATAAATGTGTCTTGAGACTAGTTTTGAATAGGTTAACGGTTTGACAGTTGTTTACATTTAAAGGTAATCTGTTCCAAAGTTCAGCAGTTGCGAAAGGAGCGATTACCATAAGAGAGAGTTGACACAGAAGTAGATACGAGATATAATTGTGAAGATGACCGTAAATTGCGTGAGGGTTTGTATTCCTCGATTAATTCTTGCAGATAAATTGGTGCCAATTCATGAATGCATTTATAAGTTAAAACTAAGATTTTGTACATAATGCGGTACGTCACCGGCAACCAATGCAATTCACGAAGTACTGGGGTGATGTGTTCACAAGAACGCGTGCGTGTTACAAGCCTGGCAGCAGAGTTTTGGATTCTCTGGAGTTTTACAATGTGCGAGTCCGGAAGGCCATAAAGAAGGCTATTGCATTGATCAAGACGGCACGTAATAAATGCATGTATAAGCGTTTTGGTAGATTTTTTATCAAGAAAATTTCTAATACGACCTATCTTGTACAAGGCATATGAAGCTGAGCGACAAATATTTTTTATATAATCATCCATCCTCTCTTCATCAAGTGTAGTGAAGATCCATACACAAACAAATGGAGAAGGAAGAGAAGAAAGAGAAAGGAATGAGAAAGGGAGATCCAGCAGTGGTAGAGATTGTGTAAATTGAGTTAGATGGAGTATGTCAGTGGTTATTAAGATAAGAAACAAACAATACCCCGATACAACAGAAGGGCTTTGATTATTCTAATTAATAGACAGGCATGATTCAATTCAGGGAGGGGGTGGAATCAGAGAATGTCTTCAAAGAAGAATGGTGTAATGAAGACAAATCAATAATGAATTTTGAGATAGCAGGATTCTCCAAAGGTCGGGCCACATCTAGCCAAGTTCTACTTTGCTCATTTAAGGAGATGCATTGTATCTCTCCTTGATTTCAGTTCACCTGTGTGACGAGAGCATTGCGAGAACTGTCTTTTACCGTAGTTATAGCTTTACTGAGCAGGTTTTTGTATTTGTTTATTTATGTTTCCCTTTACAGAAGAAGATGATATGAGGAAGAAAGGGTATGACAAGACTCCAGATACTAAACTGGAAGTACCAGTAGGTGGGTATTTATTCATCTGCATAGTCCTAAATCTCAGGCCTATAGTAATCCATCTTGCTCTCTCTTGTCTCTCTTTCTTGTCCCTGCCTTTATCTGTTTTACTCTCTCTCTTTCTCTTTTCTATTTCCTTTTCTCTCAGCCTCTCTGTTCTGTCTCTCAATCTCTTTTTATTTCTCTCCTTTCTCCCTCTCTTTTCTCTTTTCATTTTTGTCCTCTTGTCCTCTCTTTTCTCTTTTCATTTTTGTCCTCTTGTCCTCTCTTTTCTCTTTTCATTTTTGTCCTCTGTC
Source organism: Strongylocentrotus droebachiensis (assembly GCA_035222895.1). Lineage (NCBI taxonomy): Eukaryota > Metazoa > Echinodermata > Echinoidea > Camarodonta > Strongylocentrotidae > Strongylocentrotus > Strongylocentrotus droebachiensis. Next base: position 196,663 of record JAVYIG010000663.1, on the reverse strand, counting down.
CTCTCTTTTCTCTTTTCATTTTTGTCCTCTTGTCCTCTCTTTTCTCTTTTCATTTTTGTCCTCTGTCCTCTCTTTTCTCTTTTCATTTTTGTCCTCTTGTCCTCTCTTTTCCACACTTTCTGTTTTCCTCTTTTCTTTCCCCCCTCTGTTTTATCTTCTCTTTTTTCTATTCTTCTCCTTTTCTCTTTCTCTTTTCATCTAGTACTCTTTCCCTCTCCTTTTCCCACCCAATTTTATTTCTACCTTTGTTTTTCTCCTCTCTCTCTCTCACTCTCTCTTTTTTCTTCTCTTCTTTCTTTTATCTTTCTATTTCTCTTCCACATCTTTCTTTTTATATATTTTCCTCTCTCTGTCTTTTCATTTGTCCATCTATATCATATACCCATCACATTTCAGCATGTGTCAATTTTGTTATAGTTGGTTGAAAATTCAAGTGTTACTTTCCCTGGGTAACAATGTAAGAACAGCAATAGTTGGTGAAATGAACCAGTATCCTTCCTATAAATTCAATGTAATCATTACAGAAGAAGTGAATTATACTTGTGCACAAAGCATCAGCAAATTATATTTACAGTGATGTATGAAGTTTAGAATTTCAAGCTTTGTATAAATTGTGCATTAAACAGGTACACTCACTTGGTGTATTCGCACAGACGTCTACCTCACAGAGCGAACATTTAAAACGCTGCATTATTACAATCAAAATAACCTTTTCTCTTTTTGCCAAACAGCTTGGAATGGGCATATCATCAACTGGATAGAGAGCAAGGCTTCCTTTGGGGATGTGTTCAGCCATAGTAACTATCTCAAAGATCAATATCTCAGCTATGCCAACAGGTAAAACATCACTTTCTTTTAAAAAATATATGGTAATTTTATGCTAAAATATTTATATATTTATTTAAAGTTTTATTTTAGCAGGCTTGTGTCTTCAGTTAACAAACTGCTATCCCTGAGGGCACTGCACAATAAAAACAATGTATATAAAATATTTACAGTACAAATTGAACACATGAATAACATAAAAAACAAAGGTTATGAAAACAAAGATAAATAAGATAAGAGGATATATTATGAATACAAAGTTACAAAGTGTAACTAATATTTGATGAGAAGAGCCAACAATTTTGTACTGGCAGCAGATATAGAGGAATGTTTTGAAATGGTGGTATGATGTTTTCTCAATAGAATTACCAGTAACCATGCCAATTGTTTCTGTTCAGTCTTACAAAAGCTAGAATGCGCTTGCCAAATATTTCATTGGAATGGGAAAGACTAAGAAAAAAGAGGGAAATAATACAATAAAGAAATATTAGAAATAGATATTGATGTTCACTTCGCCTGCGTAGTCTCTCAACTTATGATTCTAAAACAAATTTCAAGGTCATCTAAACTGCCCGACTTTACAAGGGCTCTGCAGTTACAGTTAAATAACAACCTTTTCCTCTTGAAATAAAAGGATATTTATAAATGGAGGGAAAGTCGGATTGCAAGCACTTTTTCAAGGAATCCAATTACTACCCAATTGCAGATAACAAAAAGCCACACTAGTGTGAAGAGCTGTTCCCTAATAGATTTAAATCTATCAAAGTCATGGGTTTATCTGGCATGTTTCAGTTAAATGTCAAACTTATACCGCAGAACTTAGGATTTTCAGAAAAATATTTTATTTCCGAGGTCATCTCCAGAAAGCCCTGTACTTTTACAGTTAGGATGTTGTATCCTAAATGTCACCATGGACAAAAAAGCGCCATCAATCTTGAGAATTTTTGTTTTGTTTTATTTCGACCAAGAGCATTAAGCTTCCACCATTTTCACAACCATCAAGCATGTCATTCATCAATAAAGGAAGATTTCTTCTTCTACCTTTTTTCCATCTGAAATACCTGCCAGAGTGAATCAAAAGGGTATTTTAAGGTAGTTGGCTAGTCACAGGGGCATTCTCTATCGGGGAAAAAGGATATAATTTGTGATCCCTTTTATTCTCTCTCTCTCAAGTCATTTTTTTAAGTTTTAAAAAGTTATATTGCTTTTTGGTACTCAAGATTGAAAGAAATCTCATCGGTACTCAGAAGAATGCAGTTTTTCTATAAATCTGAATCGCCACAAAATCATCATCCAAGTTCTTTGTTCTCTCATGAGGATTTTAATAATGTACACATTACAGACATTTCCTGTGAATGAATATTAAAGTATTACTTGATTTTGAAAATGCACAAATCTTATCTTATTCACAATAAAATTTGGACAAAATGAGAGACTAGCTAAAACATCCATATTACAAAATTATGCTTCAGTATTTATTATGTATTGGATTTGTTATTATTCTCTATCATTTCTGTGATAAACACTTTCCTTTCCAACATTTGCTCTTTCAATTAATATATTTTCTTATCCTTTTCTATACATCCATATTTTTTTGTTAACAGAATATTTGGTCATTCTTACATTGCATCCTCTTGTGTATTCTTATATCCATTTTATCATTTCTATCCTATTTACATTTTCATTTTTGTATATACCGGTACATATCATTTTGCTTATTCATCCTTCCTCATACTAATGATTCCTTCCTTTTCATATTTTCTTAATTTCAATTGTTACTTTGGTTTTTTTTGTCTAACCTCTTTCATTCTTCAGGTTTGGATCTGGTCTTGTGATCTACTGGCATGGTTTTATAGATGAGCTGGCAGCAGGCTGCATTGAGCAAGGAATCGCCCTAGCTGACCACCTCCCTGAAGAGCTTACCCATCTCCAGCCTTGAGACCGCATCTTGAGATGAAGGGAGGTTTGATGATCTGCCGTCTTGAGTAAGGATGCATTGTGTTTGCCAACATTATGCCCTTGTAGCATTGAGGAAAGGAAGATAAGATAATGATGGTGTTACTCACCTCCAAACTCAACAACAAATCATGGGATAAGATTTGACAATGTCATCTTAAGTGAGCTGCAGTTTGATATCCATAATGAGAAGAAGTGTATGGAAGAAATATATGACTGCATATGAATAGGACTTGGAGATCATGTTCTAAGAGATTTCACCCATCTCTAGTCTTGTGACAGCGATCATGAGATTGAGGTTCAATGATGCCATGTTGGGCAAGGATGCAGTTGAGTATCCATGTTGACACAGTGTGGGGATGAAAAAAGTGACGTTGATTGGGAGATCATTTGCCAGAAGATCTTACTTTCCTCCAGCCCAGCCTTGAGACTGCATCATGGAATGTATGTTCAATACAATCTTGAGCAAAGATGCATTGTGTCTTCCAAGCTTATGAGCTTGTAGCATGGATGAAAGGAAGATGAGATGATAGTTTAAGATGTTACTCTCATCCAACCTAAATACCTCATGAGATGAAGGTTTGATTTGTTTGATGATGTTGTTTGATAATGAATGTTTTACCCGACTGCTAAGAAAGCATGCTTGTAAGTGAACAACCAGTGGACTTTAAAAAGATTATTATTATTATTATTATTATTTATTCCTCTCCGAGGGACTTGATACTGAGGATTAATGCCATAGCAAAAGGCACGAGGGCATGGACTTTGTTTCGATCCCAGGACCTCCCGGTTACGAGACCACTGCTCTACCACTGACCCATCGCGCCTCCTCAAGAAGATGCTATCCTGAGCAAGGTTGCAGTCCGATATATATATGGTCACAAAGTATGTTGATGATGAAAGAAGTGATATAATGTTAAGGTATCTTGGAGATCATGTACCAAAAGATCTTATCCACATCCAGCCTTAAAGACCGCATCATGAGATGGAGGTTTGATGATTCTATTATGACTCATGAGCAAGGGTGCAGTTTTGTATCCATGGTAACAAAATCATGTGACAGAGGAAGAAAGATGGAAAAGTGCTTATTATTATCTATTTATTATTATCTTATTGGGCAAAGACAAAAGAAGGAAAACACTGAATTCAAAACAACAGTAACATTTTAAGTGAGTCACATTGATGCCAGAGAAAGAAAATGATTAATTAAATAACTATAACATGATGGTCTTCTTTTCCAATCCATTTGACCTTACATAATGATAGCTCAGAATAGCAAGATACAACAACAGAACTAATGGATTGCAAGTATAAGAGAAAAAGAAAAAGAACAATGAAATAAAGGTGTATTGGAAATCAGAAATATACCATCTTGGATTTTGAGAGATGTTTGTATGTACTCTGTATCAAATGACACCTTATATTAAGAATGTACTGGTTGTCATGGTAACTAAGGCGACATTTTAAGGAGTTATATAGGTGAAACAGCATTTTGATATATATTTGATCTCCTACATGTATCTTCTTTCATAGCCATTTAGTAATAAATTGATAAAGTGTATGTATCTAACTGCATTGCTTGATCATAGATGAAGGAAACTGATTATTCATGTAATGATGCAAGAACACAAAGAAAATAGCAAGTGTGTAATCTTGTATTTCAGACTTTTTTCAGACTCATTTCTTGCACAAACCATTATATATTCTTGATTTGAGTATTAGGCTCAAATCTTCAAAGCAAAATAGTATTTGGATATTAGCTCCTACAATAACAAAATCCCAGATATTTCAATGGATAAACAAAAAAACATTCAGAATTTTCATGATATGACTGAAATGATTAATAAATTCTTGTAAATTCATTGTAGATTGTGCACATACTGAAATCTATTGCCACTGTTTCCCTAAGTCAGTTAAAAAATGCATTTGTTGTAAACTCAAGTCCAAGGTGAATTTTGTAATGTACAACTTGAACCTTTGTCTAACTTCGTGACTTGAGAAGTAGTATTAAACCAAGCATCAGGTTCAGATTTTAGTACAGTAAAGGCCATTGTTAATGTGTATAATTATGACTGTGCCCAAAGTATGGTTTACAAGAGATAGCCTAATAAATATTCTCTATTTTTATAAAATATTTGGTGAGTATTTGTTGTATTTCGATATCAAGAGACTTTCCACACGTTACGCGTCGATACATATGATAATATTAGTAGAAAAGACTGGTCCAAGTATCAGTGAAAAGCTGAGAGGATGTCATTCTTTGGTGAATATGAGGATAGTTTCATTCTTGAGTGTGTATGTATGTATGATAATGGTGTAGTATACTCTGATGTGGACAGTCATGTTCTGCCGTGTGAGGTCTATGCCAGATGTGAATTTTGAATGCACAGTTTCAGTTTCCACTAGATGCAGATAATTTTGTAGTATGTCTCTTTTGTTTTCTTTGTTGGGATTCAGGTCCTTAGGATATGTATGTATGTACAATGGAAATATGCAAATAGGATAAGATTTATTAAGGTTTCTATATTAGGCTAAAACCTGTAAGTAATGATTGAAATGAGTTCTGTGGGTAGGATGCAATATTGGATTTTTGAGACCATCTGACCGTTTGTGAGACAATGTATGATGTTGAGATCACTTCAAAATCACCTTGTGAAAGTGCTGGAAGGCAGAAGGGTTTTGAATGATATGACCCTATGTAGAATTGATGCTCTTGTGGCAGACAATAACATTATACTTCTTGGGAGCATTACCTGTGGTATCATACCCCCCCCCCCCCCCCGGCCACACACTCTCTCTTTCACACACCACACTCTTGTCTCTCTGCATGCCTGTGCATCTTTCTCTATCTTCTTCTCTGCCTCTCTAAATTTTCTCCTCTCTCTCTCTCTCTCTCTCTCTCTCTTTATCTTCTTCTCTACCTCTCTCCTTTTCTCCTCCCCTCTCACTATCTTCTCCCTGGTGTATAATCTGCTTTCCTCTTACAACCATGTTTATCATGTTCTCGAAGAGAGCTGGGTAATTAAAATCATCCATATGTTCACCGTGCAAGAAGGGAAGCACACACTAGAAATATTTAGCCCAACTGTTGCTCTTAAATCGGATTTGTTCAAGTATGAGCACTGTAATTTAAGGAATGCCCTATTTCTTTGACCATCGCACAAATTTGCTTTTGGGGGAATTGTGCCCTTATTATCACCAAATACTGTCAACATACATGTATATGAACATAATCGTGTGCAATCTATGGTCTTTCCCCAACAACAGATTGGAATTTATTTCATGATATTAGCAGTAAAACTACAGTGTGTCTTACTCTTTAATATGTTTTGTGTAATGGGAGTTGGGGCGGAGATGGGGGGATACTCGTGGAATATCGCTATCATTTTTGCAAATGGCAGCAATATATGAATGAATGGAAATTTGATATCTAAAAAATGCTTTTGAATTTCCACACTCTAGCTGCAGTGACAGCACTTGTGAAAGAAACAAAAAGATTTTCTAACTAAGTACCACCCCAGCCACACCCTATATGGGGGCGGGCTCTTTTTCTTTTTTCTTGAGTTTAGATTCCACGTCATCGATGGCTAGGAACACGAGTAGCTATCTTTGATGAGAGATTGAAGCAAAGACCATCTTTGAAGTGTGAGATGACATACAGATGTCTGAGTAACAAGTCCACATATTGATAGAGAGAAAGGAGAGAAAGTTTGCTCAATACGGAGACAATGGCACCACAGTTTAGCCGTGTGTACCTTCGTAATCGATCCTTGTCATTAACTAACCCAACAAAATGCTTCCATATATATTTTTTCTTCTTCTTCTCCCTCTTTCGTCGATCGTAGCTCTTTCTTGAGTTCACAAGTAGGATATAAGCGTGCCCGTGTCAATTTAGGGACCACTTACATGCAGTTCTTGACTCAGCTGCGATAACACGGGCAATGGTAGCGCGTGGCCCGATGTTTGCGGTTCAATGTCATTTTCCTCTCATGCTAGTGAGAGTCAATATTTTATCAGGAAGAGGAAACTTGTTTGAATTGCGTGAACTGATAGCCATGATCGAGAGAAAAGAAAGCATTGACATTTTCCTTCCTTTTTCATGTCCACTGTATGTATGATTTCCGTTTCTTTAATATCGAAATTTGAGCTAAAATAGAGACGTTTCGATTTTTAGCTTAAACGCGCCCGTGTTTGTCACATCCCCGGTCACATCCGAACATTTAATAATCAGATGGATGAAAAAGGAGATGGGGGCGGCTGAAACGGGAGTCAGTCGTCTGTTGCTCACGTACTAATTTTAAACCATACGTTGGGGCACAGGGGTTGGTGCCCTTTGGTTAATAAAAAATAATATTTTGTTTTGGGAGGTGTGGGAAAAATATCCGTGTTGTTTTGTTGTTGTTTTTAAAATCTGTATTATGCTAAACTGTAAAATCAAGGTGGGAAACTGGTGAAAATGGCTCCCGTCAAGAACATCCGCCCCCTTTTCATTTCCACTAAAGTTTCTGGTTATGCCACTGACGATGAAAAGTTAATCGCATGATTAGCTTAATGTTTGTGTAGCTATTTCAAGAGATGATCGTGATGAGAGCCGCTCTTTATTAAAATATAGCTTCCCATATCGCCCACTATATTGGTCAGGAAAGGCTCACAGTGGAAATGCAATGAAATTAACGAAAATTAAAGATGTGAATAGAAACAAGGATGTCACGACTCGGATTGTAGCATATACAGTCCCAAAGTAATTATGTCACTGCAAGTATAATGATACATTGTAAAACTCATTGGCGAACATGATAACAAACAACGATCTCCCTACCGAATCCAAGCGAGTCTATTCATGTACAAAGCGGTCCTACAAATTATGAATGAACTCTGCCATCTGTTAACTGATAACTTCATATTTTGTCGAGGATTGTGAAGTTCATTGAAGGCGTCAAGAAGGGAGAAGTCACTGTAGATGGATCAAGTGATCAACATTCGAGTGGATAGACTGTAAGCTGTATCCAAATGATTGAATTGAATTGATTTGTATTCATTTTTCTGCAAAACACACAAATCAAATTACATTTCAGCGATACAACATATACAAATATAACATTGAATGTGTGTACACAATATATTAATAATAATACATGTTGACATCAAAAAATGAAATGTAAGTGATAACACACTATCGAGAATTATTCATTAAGAAATCTGCAGAAGAAGGGATATCACAATAATATAAGCGCTTGCTTCATAGCGTGATAACCCGGGCTTGGAAAGCAGGAGGGGGTGGATGATTTAAAAAGACCAAACAAAAATAGTGATGGTGATGATTATGATAATGATGATGTTGATGATGATGATGAAAATTCCATAAATCAGGACCATAATGACGATAAGAATAATGCAACAGATTAGTTCATTTATGTAAAATATATCGAGTAGTGGATATATTTGCATGATATAGAGACCCCCCCCCCCCCAAAAAAAAAAAAGCACACATACACACACACAAACCCCTCCCTTCATCCATCGGTACCATCAATACAATTTTACGACGTGGGTACCTGGTACATGGTTGAGAATGTAAAATCTTACCACATTTTTTAGGGGGGAGGGGGTTGTAGGTTATCAAAGCTAGATGGATTCCCTTTCAATTTCATGTTTATTTTTGTTAATGTATTGTATTGTGCAAATTGATCTATATGTATATAAATATGTGAATATGTTAAAATGTACCATCATTGTAAATATGAACGATTGAAAGAGGAAAAATAAATGAATTGAATTGAATTGAATTGAAACGTACCACAGTGGCGTATCCAACGTAGGAAGAACCCCATTCCTTGAAGCACCCCACCCCCATCCCCAATTCAAAATTATCGGGGGCGACATCACATTCGGAGCTCACCAGATATACTATACGCAACTTTCCCCCATGCACAGCCGTGGAGCTGTCCATAATTAAAGATGACCCCCCCCCCTTCACAAACACACACACACACACCCACACACTCGAGCCTCCATCTGGGGTTCGAGCAGGATTCAGTCCCATAATTATTTATCGATGCCTGGATACGCCCCTGCATCCTACGCACTACGCTTCATTCTCTTTAATGTATTTACAAACCCTCCCCCTCTCCTTTCAACCTTGCTCTCCTGCATCCCCCCCCCCCCCCCCCCCCACCCCTCCCCCGTCTTTCTACCACTGAGCTTACTATTTCATGTTACCCCCTGTCACCACCCTCTGTTTATCTCTAGGCTCCAGTGTGCCGACGCAATTAGACAAACGCTGCTGGGCGGCGAGCGCGTTGGACGACAAGCCAAGTTTGCCAAGCTCTCGATATACGAAAGATAGAAAAGGGAAGAGAGAGAGAGAGAGAGAGAAGGAGGAGGACAAGGGAATAAGAAGAGTGAAGAAAAAAATGTATATGGTTGTAATTAGGAATGTTTGATGAAGCAATATAATTATGCAATTTAAATATTGGAAGAGACAAACAAAATTAATATGTCGTGTATTCTTTTCCAATTTTATTCTCAATTCATTATCGGTTCAAAAAACATATATGGTTGTAATTAGGAATGTTTGATAAAGCAATATCATTATGCAACTTGAATATTGGAAGAGACAACAAAAATATGCTGCGTATTCTTTTGTAATTTTATTCTCAATTTATTTTCAGTTGGGCCTAACTTAAAAAGCGCTATATTGTTTTGTAATCCTTTCACTTTAATCATTTTGTAATGCCTCATTTTATCATCTATATTATCATCTATATTTTGTGACAGTCATGATTTTACCAGCATGAGTCACTGAAAATCAAATAAGTTAAAACTATAGTTTTATCGTCGGCGGTGTATGGATGACACTCTCCCATTGTTTAGATACGCCCTTTGAACAAAATCATCATACAATTACAATACGGTAATGTAATGGATGAAACATTCGTGATAATGCTCGAATAATGATTTATTTACAAACTAGATAGAACTTCCGATATTGATCCAGTACACGCACAGCTGCTATTGCATTTTTGTGAACATGCGAGTTTTTTGTTAATTCTTTAAAATACTCTTCAAACATTCGTTGGGTAAATGTTATTGTTAAACATCAATAGAAGGAGCGTGTGGTTTTGGTCAGGCATGGGTTGAAATAATTATTGATATTTTGACTTCAACGCTCATTCGTTTTATGGAGGAGCCGTGGTTCATTATGCCTCCGCTACAAAGTAGCCGGAGGCATTATGTTTTCTGGTTGTCCGTCCGTCCGTCCGTCCGTCCGTACGTACGTCCGTACGTCCCGTTCTCGTGATCGCGTTATCTCAAGAACCAATTGATGGATTCCCTCCAAACTTTGATCATGTATGTATCTAACAGAGCCAATGAACTGATTAGATTTTGGGGTCACGAGGTCAAAGGTCACAGGGCTCATTATGTATACAAAAATAGCTCGTGATCGCGTTATCTCAAGAACCGATCAATGGATTCCTGCCAAACTTGGGTCATGTATGTATCTAACAAAGCCAATGAACTGATTAGATTTTTAGGTCACAAGGTCGAGGGTCAAAGGTCACAGGGCTCATTATGTATACAAAAATAGCTCGTGATCGCGTTATCTCAAGAACCGGTAGATCGATTCCTGCCAAACTTGGGTCATATATGTATCTAACAGATCCAATGAACTGATTAGATGTTTGGGTCACGAGGTCGAAGGTCAAAGGTCACAGGGCTCATTATGTATACAAAAATAGCTCGTGATCGCGTTATCTCAAGAACCGATCGATGGATTCCTGCCAAACTTGGCTCATGTATGTATCTTGCAGAGCCAACTAACTGATTAAATTTTGGGGTCATGAGGTCAAGGTCAAAGGTCACAGGGCTCATTATGTATACAAAAATAGTTTGTGATCGCGTTATCTCAAGAACCGATCGATGGATTCCTGCCAAACTTGGGTCATGTATGTATCGTGCAGAGCCAATTAACTGATTAAATTTTGGGGTCACGAGGGCAAAGGTCACAGGGCTCATTATGTTTGACTATAAATAGCTTGTGAATGCATTATCATTAAAAGCGACAGATTGATTACAATCAAACTTGAATTTTAAAAATTGCTTCTGTTTTGGTTTGTAAAATTGCTCTATGGCGGAGGCATCATTTTTGACTGCGCGCAGTCAAAATTCCATCTAGTTTACTTGAATCTCGATCCAAGGGTTGAGGGTTCGAATCCTATCCCCGCATTAACGTCCTTTAGCAAGACATTAATCCACATTTGTCACTCTCCACCCAGGTTTAAATGGGTACCTGGTAATTGATGGGGTAATAGTAATGACAGGACCCTCAAGAAGAACAGGATCCTCAGTAAAAACATATGTACATCAATATATTTTTATTTCCATTCTCATCATCATCATTATCTTCAACATCATCACTATCATCATCATCAACATCATCAGCATCATCAACATTTTTGGGGTAATTCTTTTAATCATCCATCCAGCCCCAGTCTATCACGCTATCAAGCAAACGCTTATTGTGATAGCCTTTCTTCTTCTGGAGATTTAGTATCGACTAATTCTTGATATAGAGTGTGATATCAGTTACATTTTGTTTTGAAGTAAACATTTCTATTATTATTATATTGTGTATACGAAACGTTCATCAAATTTGTTATAATTTATATAGATTATGCTGTATCGTTGAAAAGTAATTTGAATTGTATGTTTTGCAGAACAAAATAAGTTCAATTCAATTCAATTGAATTCAACAGCATTGATGCTACTGAGGCATCCCTGTATAAACATTTTTTTCCTTAGCACAAAATCCCAAAGACATTCAGGATTTCTACTCAAAGGCAATTTCTATACCCTGTTGTATTGTTTATAGAAATCTTATTCGGAAAACGTAATACTTTATTGAAATGTTCGCACAGTCCAAGAGGTAATGAATAGGGATATTGGAAATGCGTTATGTTAGGTGATGGTGGTTATTTTACCTGACTGCTAAGAAAGCATAAATGCTTGTAAGTAAGCAACCAGACGGCCGACGGCTTTAGGTCCTTTCCGAGGGACCTGGTAATGAGGATTAATGCCTTACCACATTATTTGAAAGTCTGTGCGATCATGTTTGAGGTTTGTTCCATTCAATCGATCAACAATACAGAAAAAGAATAGTTTACCGCAAGAACTAGTGCATTGGCTTGAAAAGAAAAAAATGGAGGAGAGAAAAATGCTTCCCTGCATCTTCATCATTGACATCATTCTGTTCAATATTTATAACTTCTAGAAAGATTGTCACAAGCTTACTTTTGTTTTCTTGATGTGGAGATAATCCATTCCGAACCCCCCGGACCCCATCCCACACATCTCTTTCACTTATACATGATCGTTCAACTTCCAAGCTACCCAAGCACGATGTGCCTTATCAAACCCAAACCCGATGCTCCCCACAACTAGCTAGCGCTTTCCTTGAACTTTGAAGTAGAAGAATAAGATATGAAATTAATGAGTATGTAGATGATTGTGTCGCGGTCCAGTGGATACGTCACCGGACTGTAGATCACAATGGTTCGCAGTTTGAGTCTTGCCGCGGCCCCACTGTCCTTTAGCAAGACATTAATCTACAGTTGCCACTATCCACCCAGGTGTAGTTAATGGGTACACCTGGTAGGAATGTATTTTTTGAATACTTTTAGCGCCTTCGGGAAGCTGGGATAAAGCCGGGGTAATGATACTACTTTGAAGGCGTCTTAAGTGAGCATTCCCTGTTATATGGATACGTGCGCAATATAAATATAGCTATCATCATCATAATCTACAGTAAAGTAGAACTAGAAACAGGGAATATAGTATTGCAATGGTTAATTAATGGTTAATTAGAAGTGGAGGTAGAAGTGTATAGTAGACGTAGAAGTAGAAGTAGAAGTAGTAGAAGTAAAAGAAGTAGAAGTAGAAGTAGTAGCAGTAGAAGTAGACGTAGAAGTAGAAGTAGAAGTAGTAGAAAAGTAGAAATAGTAGAAGTAAAAGAAGTATAAGTAGTAGAAGAAGAAGTAGACGTAGACGTAGTAGTAGAAGTTGAAGTAGAAGTAGTAGAAGTAGCAGTAGTAGAAGTAAAATAAGTAGAAGTAGAAGGAGTAAAAGTAAAAGAAGTAGAAGTAGAAGTAGTAGAAGTAAAAGAAGTAGAAGTATAGAAGTAGATGTAGACGTAGATATAGTAGTATAAGTGTACAGTAGAAGTAAAAGAAGTAGAAGTAGAAGTAGAAGTAGATGTAGACGTAGATATAGTAGAATAAGTGTACAGTAGAAGTAGGGGTATAGTAGAAGTAGGGGTAAGAGCAGGCGTAAGAGTAGAAGACAGTGTACATTTTCTATGGTTGGTTTGTTGTTTCGGATAATAGTTTTTCTATGTACTATTTCAGATCCCAAATTAATCGATTTTTTTTTTAAGCGCCATAATGAATTTGAATAATGATTTCAATTTTTTTTCTTCCGTCTTGTTCTTACTAATCTTCTACGTTTCCTTTCTCCCATTCTTTCTCGCATTGTAATTCTGTCGTCATTCGTTTATTATTCTCGATATCAATTTCCTTCTTCCCTTGTTCTCTTGCTACCCTTTAAATAAATAAATGTATTGTAGTCATGCGTGCAGAGGAAGGAATTATTCATTAACATTAAGTGGGCATTCATCGCAGATTGTATACACAGGAACACTAAACTAAAAGCACACACTCTCCAACTGCAAACGGTGAACTTCAAAAAAACCTACACGCAAATTGCTCATAAAAGCGAAGTCCGATATGTTTAATCGAGCAGCCAGCTTATGGTTTTACACACGTTCGGTGTATCCCTTCAATTTGACGCTAAATTTAGCGTGTGTCTACCCTTGCCCGAGAGCAATTGGTGAAAAATTGACAAGCGCAAATATTGCATTTTGCTCTTTTTTTAAAGAATAGAAAAAAAGGAGGCAAGAAATCACAAATTCTGTATATTAGCATTGTTGTGTGAATAATAACATTGGGAGGCGCCAATTGCGAGATTCATCGTACGTATTACGGTCACACTATTATTATCGGGAGATCGCGCATGAGGAGAGGGGAGGGGGAATGGGAGGGTGGGAGAGAGAAGAAAAGAGAGGGAGGGGGAAAGAAGGAGCGAAAGAGATGAGACAGAGAGGAGGTGAGACACAGAGAGAGGGAGAGAGATACAAAAAAGAGAGAGAGAGAGAAAAGGAGAGAGAGGGGGGGGAGGTGTGACGATTGGGAGATGGGGAGGGGTAAGAAAGATAATACACGCATATAGAGGGATAATACAGAGAAAGAGAGATAAACTGATAGAGAGCAGCATAGCACCATGCAGAATTTAAGCAGAAGGAATAGAGGAGAAACTTAACATTGGAAAAGATGAGATGAGAAGGGGAGAAAATGTGACGACAGAAAGAGTAGAGGGAGTCGCTCTGAGATGTGGGTGGGTAGAAGGAAAGCAAGATCATGCTGTACGGGAACGAGAGGAGACGGGGAAGGGGGAGACGAGGAGAGAAAGATGGGGGGTCTGTGAGATAGGGATGAGAGGAAGAGAGAGCATGGGCACACCATAATCTGAGAAATGGAGGAGAAACTTCAAGCAGCCGTAGCGTGAATTTGGTGACGTTTGAAATGAGAAAAAGTGACACTTTACCACAGCTGAATGGCCAAGGAGTGCGCGGTTTCACTACCGATCCTTCCCCTTGTCAAATCTCCTGTGATCGTCATCTAACGTGCTACGATTAGCACTCAATTCTTGTGTTTCCTTGAATAGTTTCGTTTTCCTTCTTTTTGAAAAGTATAGACGGCTATAACGATTGTCTTGACGGATTCCCAAACCAAAAAGGTTTTACCCCTCTCGGATTGTTACCCTTTTTTTCTTCCTTCTTCTTCTCCATCTCGTAGTGTCGATTTTTGCAAGGAGTTGAGGAAGGAGAAACGTGACGCGATGGGGAAACACGAGATAAGAAGGAGGAGTGTTAAAGAAAATATCTATTTCTCGCGTTTCGATTGTAGCCGACAGACTAACGGCTAGCCCTGCGGCGATCAGTGGGGCAAAGCAACTCGCAACATCGACGAGTTAAAACGTGATAGATAATCGATGGGAGGGGGTTGGCGAGCGTGTGGGGCAGGTAACAAAGACGAAAATGGGCAATCCTTGTTTTGAGGATTTAGGAGGAAAATGTTCCCTTTCTTCATTTCTCCCTCTATACTTCTTCTCAACTTCATGCACCCCTCGGGCGAAAATCTGACAATTCACACATCTTCCCTCCTCCTCCTCCTCCCCAGTATACAATGCGAGATGTAATATACGCATATCACCTTCCTCCGTGTGTGCCCTCACCATCATTCAAATCAAGGCGAATTCTAGCCGCGCGCGCTAATCGAATCGGTAATTTGCAACGGCAATTCACTTTGCGCATCAACCGTGTATTTTTCCAGTTGTCATCTGGCGTAATTTCTGTTTATTTACGCATGGGTCCTTTTTTTTTCCTTCTCAGTTCTTCTTGCCCATCATGTGACGCATGCATATACAAGCAAACATACTTTGGCGAGAAGCAGCAACGGAAATTTCATTTGTTGAATAATTTTATGAGATTTCAAAAACGTGATGCTTCCATAGAACATCAGACTTCATTCGGCCTTCCGTTATGACCAGCAACTTTAAAAACATATTTTCATCATTGCTTTACACATTATTGATCAATTGAAGAAAAATTGATCACTCTTAAATATGATTTTATATGGACACACCATCTGGGCATGAGATCACATCTTATACAAATTTGGTGTATTTGAAGATGATGAAGAGCACGCCCCTTCCTTTGCTCCGAAAATTTTCCGACACAAACTTTTGACTTAGTTTGAAAACACTTGAAAGTCACTGTAAACTAAGTTCCTGTTGAAACCTATATTTCATTTAAAGACGTTTTTACTAAATTTACGTTTGATCGCAATAACGGTTAGGAAGCTAAACCTTAAAAAGAAAACAAAAATAATGTGATGGTGTGAAAAAAGGGCATAGAACATTTGTATTTCTACACAAAATTAATGAAGTCAAACAAAATAATGTAAAACAAAAAAACCAAAGCAAAAAAGACAAAAGTTTCTATCAAACCAATCTGCATTATTCTTAAGCATACTTTCTACTAGCAGACTAAAGAAAGAATCTTTAAATGCACTAAGAATCCCTCTTACTAAATAAAGCGTCTCAATATTATTTGGCGATTGCTCGCTGCAAGCTAGAGACTTTTTGCTGTTGGTTACATTCAAATCTTGTAAATGAATGTGATTAGCGGTCGCTGATTTTTTTTTTTATTGGAACATCAAACCTTAATTTACTCTTTCAAAGGATATGATATTGAATTTAAAAAATATCCCTATGTGATTGAATTTAAAGCTTTCATGCTTCATTCCAGCTTCCTTCTATCCTCCCCTCAGCTCTCTTGAATTTAATTCCAAATTGTTGTGTACTGTAAAGTAGTTTTGTAGTGTTTATATATATATAAAACATATTTATTAATAACACTTAGTTTCATAACAGTTACGGTCAATATAGTTATAAAAAGTTTAATTAGTTTTCGCCAAGGGTAATTGCCTACTTGTATTTCCTTATAAACTGTTTTCTCATGTGTCACGACACGTGATATAACTACTCAATGCATACAAGGTTCATTGCATTCAAGTTTTACAACCACAAATCTTCTTCTTAGATAAATTGAATTCATGATTTGTTTTGATTAAATGTATCCTAAGAAATATGTAAACAGGCAAATGGGACGGTATTTTTGTCGGCTTTGTAGCCGCAGCCGATTTCTGGAAAATAACTTCTTCAAGATCATATTTCTATTGCTTTTTGCATTTATATGAATACAGTATACTATCTCTTTATGGTTGATTAAAAAGTACAGAAATAACTTTTTTTTTAAATTTAATGTGATCAATCCATCGTATACTCTATGAAAATTATTATATTATGCACTTACAGTTAATTATACTTATAATCTTTTATTCTTATTTTTCGTCGTTCACCTTTATTATACTTCTTTCATATTTATACTTATGCAACTTAAATGAGAAATGAAAAAAGGGATGATGAAAAATAAAGCACTTAAAAGCAATCATCTAAATTGCCATCCTATGGTTCCATCAATTAATATTTTAGAATCTGCTTACATTTCATTTTAAGATGGTGAGTTTCTATGAAACTCTAAGAACACTTTTTTGTATAAGTCTTTTTCATTCTACAGATTTGAGTACTCCTATGTTTCTTTCATTTTTAATCATAAAGATAGATTACACCGCCTAGTTTACCCGCATTTCCTTTTCTTTTTTTTCTTCTAGTTTTTAAATATTTGTTTAAAAACCCTTTCAGCATCTCTTTCGTTACATTACTGAATAAAAAAGTGATGTGCTAATCTTCTAAAAGGGGAACCCTGATCCCATCATCCTTGGCATTTACAACAACCTTTCATAAAACTTTATCTAGAAAAATCCCCGTTAAAAGCATGGTACTAGCAATCGCACATTACGTATTTATATTTCCATGGAGTTACTAACTCCAAGATATTTCCAATACTAAATAAAGGACGTAAGAACATCACTAACGGTTTTTCAGAGATAGAAAGATAATCGGGAACTTTGTTAACATTTTGTTGTCAGATCCCCCGATACTTTGAAAAGCGTCTTATGAATTGTGGAAAGGTATTAGACAAAAGCCAGAACCAAAGCGTACTAATGGATTTTCTCTTTATTTCATACCTCGAGGCGGGGGTAGTCTCGGGATAATATTTTGATATTCACCCAAATGGTAAAGGTAAAACTAAGTGGTGCCAGGAGAACCCCCCCCCCCACCCCCCCCCCCCCCCAAAAAAAAAAATGGAGAGATGTAAAGGATATTAAAAAGAGAATCTCATATTGAATTTATTTAGATAAGGGAATGAAAATGTCGAAAAACCAGTGGTTATAAAACTGACGCAATAAGTAAAAAATAGTCGAGGATTGATAAATGAAAAATAGTGTAAAGTGGAAGTAAAGATGTCGGAGACGTGTCGTATAAACTTGGTTATTCCTCATTTCAACTATTTTGAAAAATGGAAGATGCCGTTTGCGGATTTATGTTGTTATGAATTGTTTTCATAATCACAAATACTTATGCTTATGCTCATAACCAGTAATTTCTTTGCATTCGGTCTTCATTATTCCGATGATGATCCTTTTCTTAGATAAATAAATATTTTATTAATTTTCCTAAGAACTTTCGCAAGTCAAATATTAATGTTGATGATACATTTTATATATTACTTCAAAGGGGTTTATTCGATTTCATATGTTAAATGAATTCGAAAAGATTAAAATCTAAATTGAGTGTTACCATTTTTGTTTCATATTCTATTATATCTTCATATCAAGCATAATTACTCACAATAGTTTTGTGTAAGTATTGCAATCATGATCATGACACGAATGTTATGAAAAATGTACAACGTCCCCTCCTTCCCCATGTCCAAATGCGTTTTCCGGTTCAGTCTTTGCCAACAGGTAGTGCCTAACCTTTGTAGCATAATAGGGTTCGGTGCGATATGGCGTCGTTCAGGGTGTGGTCGGTGTGCTGATCACGTGTTTGTGTTGCGGCGCCACTACAAAGGCGCCATACTAAAGCATACATAGTCGTCATGTATGTGTTTTAACTATTAGTTTGTCACGTGGTTTTAAATAGAATACATTATAGAGAAGTAAAGTTCTTTTATTTTTTTTTCTTTCTCTCTTATCTGTCCAGAAGTAAAGATTATCTTTATATTAAAAAAATTCAAGTTGGGTGCAGGCATGTTGGGACCAGGAATTAGAGCGTCTAGACAGAGAGAAATGCACGTCTCATAGCCCATAGTGATTCTAAGAATTGATTTTTGTTAACGGTCAAAATCTGAATTCATAGAGGCTTGAAGATCAACCAAATGCATTTGAATCAGAAGTAGCAAATAAATTGCTTAGTCGTCCGGCCAGTATAGGCGATTTGCAATGAAAGCGTAACTCGATTCGCAGCGCGTGGACAATCCATTTTGTTGCCTTGAGGAGTTCATACATTTATCGTCACTTTTCCCTCTCCTCTTTTGCACATAATTATTGCTCTCTTTTATATGGGCAACTTCAAGTAGACCGTGTATACCAGAGTCGCAACGATCATATCTGGGGAAATATAAAGAAGGAAAGAGCGAAGAAGAAAAAAAGTCATCATCATAATACGTGTTTCACCACCGTCCGGTGCGAAGTATACCCGAGGCAAGTTGATTGCCAGGCCGTCGCTCTCCCGTGCGCCCGACGCAAGCGAACCCCAACTCGAGCGCAAAATCCGTCACCGCCAAACAGACCGCCACTACAATAACATACGACCGCCTTACATCCCATCAACCGTGTGGGCAATGCAAATGATGATTGCTTTCCCCAGTCCTGTGCACTCAGCGCGTATCGACGTCTGCTTTACCCTTCCCTCATGCTAACCCCTCTCGCTACCCACGATCAATACCAAAACCACATCGCCTCTCTCCTCCTTATTATCATTTCGCACCTTTTTTCAGACGTAATGTGTCAAAAATGGGATTCGATTCTGTTTTTTAAAATGTTATTACATGACAATTGTCGCGGATATAATCGGAGCTAGGCTGGGTGACCCTGCACAATTAACTTTGTTGCGCGCCAATTTCACGCTTCGTTCCCTCGCTTCATTTTCCGATCGGCTGACCATCAATACCGGCACGCCATTAAGGTGATATTCCGCTCTGCCACTTGCTAATAAAAGAATGAAATGTCTCTTTTTTCTGAGCTTTTTCCACTTTAAAAGTCTACCAGCTACCAATGAACTTGTTTCTTTGCGTCATTGTCAGTGGCATATCTAATCCTGACTTCGGTGAGGGGGGAGTGGGGGGGGGGGGGGGTGATGGGCCTTAGGGCAAGGGAGAATAACTGTTGATTATCATTTCGGTAGCAGAATGGTACCTCATTTTCATGTGCATCGGTTCTTGTTTAGGGCAGCAGTGTTAGAGTTTACTTTTAAACTAGGGGTGGATGGGGCCTATTCTTTATTTTGTTTTAAAGGGGCATCGGTCTCCGATCCCTTCTCGATTAGTTGAAAGCTTGAGACCTAACAAGACTGGACTGATTTAGTTTTTTTTTAATCTGATTAGATTAAAAATCAATGAAATGTTGTTGATAATTTCGTTATTTCAAAATGATATGCAGCACGTAATGAACGTAATACGTATACCCTATGTAATTTTTTGAGTTTACATTCAAACTGACAGTTCTAACATTTCTCTATACGTATGCATGGTATGTATTTTACAATTCGAATCTTTACTTTGGAAATAATTTCGCCGTTTTATATATTATGGATTGTTTATACTTTGAATCGTTGGATTTCATTCTTTGAAAGATCTGGATTATTTATAATTTTGCTTACATTCATTGATATTTCGCTTCATAAACGTGCAAGATCGCACAATTTCATTTTTTTATTTTTTAATGATTTTCAAAAGCAACCTGATGATTTCTATTCTTCATACGATTTCATCAGTCACTGGTAGAGCGACTGTAATTTTGCTTTGGGTCGGAAATCTGTCAGTGATATTGTCCTCCAGCACCCAGCCCCCCCCCCCCCCCCTTAGAATACGCCAGCGGTCATGTCGCCCATTCAAAAGAAAAAAAAGCCTTCACCAAATATCATTTACATTGTATGTGTATGTGTGTAAATAATAGAGAGCCGATAAAAGGCGGTTCGTGTTGGAAATCTGAATTATATATTTGTTCTGTCAATTCAACAATAAGCCAATGCAACGGGCATTATGCGACGACGGAATATTGCTTTGCTTTTATGGGTAAGTTACACAGGAGAGAGAAAAAAAGAGAGAGAGAGAGAGAAAGAGAGAGCGACGATAAAATTGACTTTTGTTGTTCTGTTTGAATGCGCCACGCTGCGAGGTAAATTTCATATTTCGTGGTTTATAGACTGGTGTCTTGTTTAATTGAGCGAGGAATATTTCGGTATTATTGATGATGAGATTTACAGAATGAACACAAGCCCACTTTCACGGAAGATTTAATTCGATTTTGAAGATTGTGTTCAATTGTACATTATTTTGACACCTGTGTGTTTATAAAAGGGAGTATCGGCACCTTAAAGGGGAGTCAGTAGCCTGAATGACTGTATATTCATCATGCCATGCAGCTATTAACAACACAATAAATAATTCACACGATATTATATTATATAGGAGTCGTTTATGTTCATCAGGAGAATTTAATTCATTCTAATAAGAAAAATAGTTGGATACAATATTATCAGAATAATACTTCTGATCGATCCAGTACTTTCATCTGACTTCCTTCACATATAATTACCGTGTTTGTTCTTTCGAGCGTTTGTTTGTTTTGTTTTTAGCATCACAGTTATTACTTTCTGATGCCATGAACCTCGCTATGCCATAGTCGAGTGGTTTGAACATATTTTGACTGGTAATGAGATGGTCGTGGGTTCGAGTCTCGGCGCGGCACTAGTGTCCTTTGGCATGACGACATCAATCTACACTTTGCCACTCTCCACTCGGGTGTAACATGGGTACCGGTAGAAACTAGTAATTCCTTATGAGCAACGAGATCCGTAGCCACTATAGCTGGGGAATTAGTATAGCGCCTAGAGCACGTGCATGGTATATGATATGATCGTTTACAAAATATCCAGTATTCTTATCATTGAAAAAAAAAAAATTATGTGAACACAATTATTTTAAAACCCAATCGGAGACATTTCGAGAAAATCCCTATTCCTGCAGCATCGTAGCCTATACGTACATTGATAGCCCTATATAATTCTGAAAATATTGTTCAATCTTGATGACTGTATTTGACATGATGTAAAGTAAAAAAAAAATTCACTGATTTTGTGGACATTGTTCGAATGAACTCTCGGTGGCCTTAGTAATCGGAGGAAAATAAAAACTCACAGAACATCTTCGGATAGGGGTTATCCCAAAGGCGAACACATGTCGTATTACCCTAACCTTCTCAATAAGAATTATGAGCAGGCTACTTCAAAATGAAGGATGAAATATTACCGTTTTGTGTCTAGCAGTCCCGTATCATTAATTTCAATTTAGCAAATGCACAAGAAAGCAAGAAAATGTCAAGCGTTATGACGAACATGGCCATATTAAAAATGAAGAGAAATTGCTTTCAGCCATTCTACTCGGCTTTATCCAGGACGAGTAATATCTTCAGGCTACGTGATTAGAAACTATCTATGTCACATCCATAATAATTATGCATCTTAAACCCATGAATGCTAATTGCCCTATACTTATCATCACCCCCCTCTTGGAGTACACAACCCTTTTCTATTTTCCACGATGGTATTACTTTTTTCACGGTTGGTTCCAATTTAGGCAATTCTCGTCACCATATCCACAGCTCCGCGTGAAAGCCAAGTGCGTAAAATGGCTGGGATAAATCTTCATTTGAGTCCGATGAGGATGATTACATTAATGACTTTAAGGAGCTCTATTAGATGATCTCGAGGAGAGGGATTTAAGAGAAGACACGAATTATCTCATCTGCGCGTGCGACGACGATCGATGAGATTAGACGCGTACGCCATACGCGTGCGACGTCGTCACCCCAACACCGCACACGACAGCCGACCCCGTCTCGGAGTCGAACGATTGCTGCGTGAGCAAGCATCGTCGCCCCCGGCCAATCCCGCCATCCGCTGGGATATTTCATCCAGTAATATTACCTTTTCTATTTATATCCATTATATCTACGATATTGAATCTAGCAAAGAGATATCTTGCAATTTCACATGGCTGACTGTGTACAGAGCGCGAAAATCCCTTTACGCGTTAAGGCGAAATGAAATCCTCCTTCTTTATTATCAATATCATCATCACTTCGGTTCGAAGTCTTTCATTTTGTTTGCCGCGGAAAGGGTATTTACGTTTTAAAGCCCTCATATTTACCTTGTTGGTTTTTCTATTTGATGAAACATTTCATGTTGATAGAAGTGTCTGGGTTTAAAATGTCAACTCCCTTGTGCAGATACGCTCTGTGATCTTGTGGTCATGACCCATGTTGAGCCGTATGCCACGATAATATTATTATTAAATTTCAACATGAATGTCACAATATGGCTAACTATAAAGTCACACTTTCATTAATGTGGTGATGTACTTCGAATATTCACAGAATAATTAATTACATTTGTCTTTTGTATTTAGAAGAAAAAATAACAAGGCGTGTAAACATTCATTGTTAGGCATATTGATGTATGAAATAAGATAATTTTGAATTTTAAAAGAATTATTCTAAAGACAGCATCTTTGCTTTTTCTCTTACACACTTCTGAAGTGTTTTATTGATCAATTTTGAATTCGCGATACATATATTTAGGAAAGATAATTTGGACATCAATCATTGCTATTAACCATATTCGCACAAAAAATTATTTATTGTTATAGATTATAACAACAATTGTATTTTTTTAGATTCTTCAGTATAGGAGTATGTATCTTTGCTTAATAGTTTCCAAAGCATAAAATGAATACAATATTGACAAAGGCGCGTTATTTCATTTATGTCATCCATGTGATACTGTGTGTCGCTTAAATAGGATTAGGTGTTCATATAATATCTCAAACAATACGTACAAAATAAAATAAGAAAGCATTGTAATAAAAAAAAAGTACAAAGATATGTTGAGATGAAGAGGATTATGGATGAAGGAAAAAAGTGGGGATAAATGAGGCAGCGGAAAAGAAGGAATTTATTATAAAATGAAACAGTCGATCTGCATGAAGAAAGCAAACTAGTAACTTTGACTAGAGTGACTTTTTTGTCCCGTGACATGAAATAATGTCTGCAACTCAGTGAAAACATACATTTTGTTACCTCTTAACAGATGTAGTATTATGCTACAAAAAAATTACAAAATTTAATGAGAATGCTT
The DNA here is from genome assembly GCA_035222895.1 of Strongylocentrotus droebachiensis. NCBI lineage: Eukaryota > Metazoa > Echinodermata > Echinoidea > Camarodonta > Strongylocentrotidae > Strongylocentrotus > Strongylocentrotus droebachiensis. The sequence continues at coordinate 172,885 of JAVYIG010000663.1, read as the reverse complement.
AAGCATGAGTGTATTCGTATTCTGATTGCAATCTCAATAAAAATTATTTATCAAGTTTTCTTTATATTAGTGATACGATAACTAACTTCATGAAGGCCATCAGCACTTGGTATTTATCCTAGATTTGACGCCACAAGAAATATTTTTTACATCCACTCCACCCCCCCCCCCCCAAAAAAAAAAAAAAAACTTACCCATTTTCTACAATAATAATGTAAATATTACGTATTCGAGATTTTAAATCAGGTTTCCAAATTTAAAAATGTACACTCAGTATGATGTACAATATGTTTCTTGTCTGTTTACGGTAGGCGTTTAGATATACGTGACATACTGCTCATAACTTGTTAATGATAAGGTACTCGTTTCGAGATAAATAACAAATATCATGTATAAACGACTAAAAAATGTCTCAACCATTATTTGACAATGAGTCTGCTGTAAACCAATGGATAACAATCCTGTTCAACCTTTTTTTAGATTACAAAACACGAAATTAACTACGTATTTACGCATTGAATCAAACCTTATACGATTTAAAAAGCCTTTGAATATTATTCTTTTATTATTATTGTAAAGCAGAATAGGTGAAAGTCTATAGACCGACATCTCTTTGAATCACTGCAGCCATCTTCGCTCTTTAAAACAAGTCTTGCTGGATAAAAGGAATTGATAGTAACACTCGTATATTACAGAATCTTCCATACTTTGACCTAGAATATATTATGATATTGTTTTATTTTTATCTGAATTAAATCGTAAGGCGAGGACAGGAAGGTAAGAGATCAGCGATTCTAAGCGTTTCAGTCTTGAATGCTAACGAAGATAACATGAAGGTCGCATTTTATTCGGCCATTCGGCGCGTTCACAACACGAATACTATTTCAATGGAACGTCTTTTGTTAGCGAAATGCGTGAGATAAAAAACACACGATATAACGAAGCTGTAAACAGAATGGCATTACTGTACTAGATAGCAATTTCCTTTCAGATGAAAAGAAAAGGATGAAAACATTGTATATAGACATTTGTTGAGATTTTTTTCTTTTTCTTCGTATTTTCGTAATATATAATTCAAGATCGAAATATTATAAGCAAGGTAAGTTTGCAAGCTTTGAACTCTCGAGAATGGATCTCCTTAGATAAAAGAATCTTCATCTTTAGGCATCCCTTTTTCCTCTCTCAAATATCCAATATCATTTTTTTGTCAGTGATGTTCTATGTACTATGTTCAATTGCTCATCTTCCGAGACTTTGGGATTTTTTTCTCGCTTTCTTGACCTGCATTTCTTTTATGTTGTCTCCTTCGGCTTTTAATTTGTCATTATCTATTTCTTTATTTCTAAGCATCATCCCATCTGTTCATCTTCGCTGTTTTCCCTTTTCTGTTAACCTCCTCCTTCTCACTTACTGCTTCTCCCCCTGTTTCTTCTCCTCCTCAATAACATCATCATCATCTTCTACTCTGTAGTCTCATTCTTTATCTTCTTACAATTCTTCCTCATATTCTCTTATTCTCGTCACTTTTGAACTGCGTAAGATTCCTTTCTCAAATTATATTCTATTTTTCAACAACCTTTTTATAAATTGTAATCTCCAAAAATAACCTTACTGTTATCACTTCCTTGACCTCAAACCACCATCACAATGCTTACAAATCAGTATAAATTATGTTTGCTCATAAAATTAAATGAAATATATGAAGGGAGCCTATCCATGACGATTATTAAATCAATGGTTTTAACCTTTTACTCTCGGAAATGCCCGTTGCTTTGTAATCTTACCCATCGACGCAATAAGCTTCCCAATTGTAGATGAACGAGAAAAGAGGATAAAATAATCCATCAGTAAGTAGGCAATGAAGTCGAGTGTATTAAGACTGAGGAATTGGTTTGTAGCTTGCTCGAGTTGGATGAAAGATGGAAACGAGAGGTAAGATTGGATGGGGAGAGAGAAGGAGAGAGAGGGGAGGGGAGAGAGCTAGCGAGAAAGAGAGAGAGAGAGAGAGAGAGAGAGAGAGAAGAAACAAAAACAGATAAAGGGCGGATCCATTACTGCTAGCATAAGACGGAGAGGCAAAATATTTGCTGATTATTATTGCTATTAGGTTTTCACCATTATGATTATTATTGTGGTTATTATTACTATCATTATTATTGTTGTTATTGATATTAGTAGTAGTTTTATCATTTTCATTATCATTATTATCATCATTATCATTATTATCTTTATTATCATAATTACAATTATTATGTCATTATTATCATTAGTATTATTATTGTTATCATATAGTAGTAGTATTGAAGTGGTGGTGGTAGTAGTAGTAGTAGTAGTAATAGTAGCAGCAGTATTAGTAGTAATAGTAGTAGTAGTAGTAGTAGTAGTAGTAGTAGTAGAAGTAGTAGTGGTAGTGGTAGTAGTAGTAGTAGTAGTAGTAGTGGGAGTGGTAGTAGTAGTAGTAGTAGTAGTAGTAGAAGTAGTAGTAGTAGTAATAGTGGTAGTGGTAATGGTAGTGGTAGTAGTAGTAGTCGTAGTAGTAGTAGTGGTAGTAGTAGTGGTAGTAGTAGTAGTAGTGGTAGTAGTATTAGTAATAGTAGTAGTAGTAGTAGTAGTAGTAGTAGAGGTAGTAATAGTAGTAGTAGTAGTAGTAGTAGTAGTAGTAGTAGTGGTAGTAGTAGTAGTAGTAATAGTAGTAGTAGTAGTAGTAGTAATAGTAGTAGTAGTAGTAGTAGTAGTAGTAGTAGTAGTAGTAGTAGTAGTAGTAGCAGTGGCGGATCCAGGGGGGGGGCCCGGGGTGCCCGGGGGGCCCGCCCCCCCCCCCCCCCCCTTGAGAAAAAAATCATGTAAAATCACGCGATTTTTACCTTTTTGGGGGGTTGGGCCCCCCCCCTGGCGCTCAAGGGGGGGGTGCAAATTTTAAAATTTTCGAGGACCAAAAAAAAAAAAAAAATGTGCTCACTACCCCCCCTCCCCCCCCCCCCCCCCCCCCCCCCCCCCCCACTGAGCGACTTTTCGGCCGGCGCGATTTTCAAATTTTCGGGAGCAAAAAAAAAAAAAGTTGGGTCCCCTCCCCTAAGAAATCCGGGATCCGCGCCTGAGTAGTAGTAGTAGTAGCCGCAGTAGTAGTAGTATAGTAGTAGTAGTAGTAGTATGTGTAGTAGTAGTTGTAGTGGTAGTAAGTAGTAGTAATAGTAGTAGTAGAAGTAGTAGTAGTAGTAGTAGTAGTAGTAGTAGTAGTAGTATGTGTAGTAGTAGTTGTAGTGGTAGTAAGTAGTAGTAATAGTAAACTGTAAAAAAGAATTTGTTCATTGGTAATTTTTACGTATTTTTTCCATGTAGAATTTACTTGAAAACATTAGTGTTGCCACTTACGCACTAAATTTAAGTCTTGCTAACTCAAACTTTCAATTTAGTAGAACATACGTGGAATATTTAAGTAAAATCAAATACATAAGAACTTTAAGTAATTTCAGCTTGTTTTAATTTAGTAATTTTAACTCAAAATCAGAAATTATACGTATTACTCAAACAATTGCGTAATAGAAATATTTACATAATTTATGAATATTCATTAAGACCAAATTAAAGTCTTTTTTAAATAAAACAATTCTTTTTTTGTGGTTGAATGAAAATTTAAGGACTTTAAAACATTTACTAATTCATTTAACATGGCTAAGCAAAGACAAGACAATTTTTAATTGTTACCCAGTTCAAAACAAATCAAAACTTGATATTTCAGGAAATTGTCAACCAATTTTCCTTTTAAGATGCTACGATCAAGTATATATAAAATTTGGAGCCTTTCAATATGTGTCGAATTGAAGCGTATGTAATAGTTTGTGATGGTTACGGTTAAATCTTAAATAGAAGTAGTGTTAGTGATTAGTGATTAATCTTAAATGAAAGTAGTGAATGATTAGTGGATGTTACTTGTTAGATTAGATGGGTACCAAATCGTGCAATATGTAATCCTATCATAGCTTTTTTTTTAATTATCTAAAATGATTACAATACTTAAATTATTTACGTTAATGTAACTCGATTTAACTAAGTAAAAATGTATTCAGCAAAATAAGTAAATTCTACTTAAGATGCCGTAGGTAATATTTACTTAATAAAAATAAGGCAATTCTTTTCCTCAATTTTATTGAGTTATTTCGACTATTATTTTTTTACAGTGTATAGCCGCATTTTTGTAGTTCCTTTTGTAATTACAGATTAGTTAATTTAATTACTCATTATTCCTAAGTTTCATTTGAGGTGTTCACACTTGTACAAGCATTGCTTTTTAGTGGACCCCTCTGTTTCCAACATGTATTTCTTAAATTTGTTTTAAATGCTTATAATTGATTTGTAATGTTTTGTTGGAAACATGAATAAATTTGAAATTGAAATTGAATTGAATATGGACACACTACAAATTCGTTGTGTAACGATTTACACAATGTTTGGTGGTTCACTCCTTACATAGGGGCTATGTTACGTTGTGTTAAAGAAGAAATACACAACTTCACACTACGAATTTGCAGGAATTTGTTATGTAATAATAATGTTATGTAATTTGTTGTGTAATATTTTTTGTACACAACTTAACACGACCCCTGTGTAAGGACTCAACCACCCAATGTTGTGTTAAGTCATTACACAACGTTATATTTGCAGTGTACCTTTGATGGAAGTATTCTGAAGTATATATAAAATTTCATTAATTTCAAGCAAAAATTTCGTCCGCTTCCTACTATAATATATCCCGGGGGTGTTCAATTTATCGTAAACACCTAGCCGCTATAAAGATTAATCAAGTTTTAAATAGGCTTAGTGGTTAATACTTCAAGCATGCTTGAAGTTGATAGTTGATACAGGGAGTTTCCTATAATATTCAGCGCGTTAATGATTATGTAGAAGAGCCACGGTAATTATTATGAATACTTATTAACTTCATATTCGCATTTCGAGCAACGATGCATTTTATATAACGATTATAATTATGTTATATTCTCAATTTATTTTTGATGTGTGTGGGAGTTCGGACCTATTTAATATTGACCCATAATGCTATATATTAGTTAGCACAGGCATAATTTGCTATACGATGTAATGAGAGTTTAGATTCGGTTCGTATATCCATCATTAAAGGCAACGCATATAAATTGCTTCATTGCTTCTATATTGATATAGATGCGAAGTACAGAGAAAAAGCAATTGGCTTTTTAATTCCGTGGATATTTATTTATTTGCATTTTTGTTGTTATGTCTAAAGTTTTTTAATCAGAGAAAGGAATATTTGTTCATTAACCTGTTTCTTTTTTTTTCTTTCTACAGGCAGGCGAATAAATCAAATCAAATCAATAAGTTCAGTCAATTCGAATCAAATGTATTTAACGAAATGTAAATGAATAAAACAGGGTTATGGACTTATATTAACATGAACGAAGTTCTGTGCGTAGCTGATATTTACTTAAACTTTTGGCAAAGCCTTCCTGGTAAAATTACTATAATAAACCTTTTAGCAATGTGTCACAAAATTTAAATATAATGGAGAAAAAAATATAATAATCATGAAAACAAGTCAATCACCGTAAGATTTGCAATACATATTCGCAAATCGCAATACCAATGAGACAGTGAAAATGCCCCCCTCCCCCTAATAAAAAAACAACAACAGAAATATATGTATATGCCTATATAATTATGTATAGTATAGACATAATTATAGTAAAGAAACAAAAGTAAACTGTTGGAGATTATGCCGGGTTTATTCGTATAGTAGGTCCATGGTTTATGCAAGCATCTGCGTCGGATGCCGAGACTCTCCTGCTATACGCCGATGACATTGACGAATGACTCCGTAGCGTCAAAACAACGTGAGCAAAAAAATCACATCAAATGACGAAAATGAACAAGATTGACTAGTTCTATACAAAAACAAATGGACCTAATAAATAAATAAGACATCTGCACAAATGTTTCACCATCGTGCCTTTGCCAACGCAGAGCCGATTCTCCCAATGACCATTTAGAGTACGGCGGATGTATAAAGGATAGACTCTGTTTAGGATAAAACTCCTTTAAGTGAGGGGGGGGGGGGGGTGCAGTCGGCGAAAGAAAAGAAAATGAGTTGAGAATTTAGGAATTGAAGCCTAAATAACTTTAACCTCCGATTCGAAATTGGCTTAAAATGGAAAGGATGAATTCGTAAAAAAGGGTAAAAGGATCTTTAGCGAAAGTACAATCTTATTTGAATGCTCCATTTTTACATCAAGCGTAGAAACCCCTTCTGCCGAATTGAACAGGAATGAAGAGAGATAGTTATTGCCTGGATTTGGTATTTGAATGCTATTGGGTGTAATCTTTTGACTTATGATGCGTTTGGTCGAATGGTCCATAGACCGACAGCCCATAAATAACGGTCTAATGATAGCTTGCTGACTCGCAAAGCTGTGTGACGGGGATACAGCAACCACTCCACGATGACAACTTACCCCACAGTCAAGTTGAAAGAACAGAGTTCAGTCCACCGATATACAGCAAAAGTTCACAGCATTTGCGATTTCTTTAAAAATACATTTATGGAGAAAGAGATTTTAGCATGTTTGGTTGAGGTTACAAACAGGGGTTGTCAAGCGTTTATGTTTCGAATGGCGGACACCCTATATATAATATATGGACCAATTTTTTTTTTCGAAGGAAAGAGGGGGACTTGTAGTTGATGACGGGGTTTGATTTTGTCGGGCCTTTGACAATCTTCGTCCCATATTTTATGAGGTTTTGACGCATAAGTTTCTTAAATTTTCACATTCTTCATTTCAATATTAGTATCTTGTATATACGACATCTAATTTTTTTTTTTTTACTAAGAGACACGTCCTTGCATTACGAACTACCATAGCGATCGAGTAGAATCTTTTGGACGAAAATAATGTATTATGATAATAATTTTCCCCTAAAACTATTTGGGAACGAGGTAGATAAACAACAATGCCTTGTTATTATTATTATTATTATTATTATTGTCATTGTTATTATTATCATAGTTGTTATTATTGTCATTATTATTAAGATTTATTATCATCATTATTATTATTATTATTATTATAATTGTTATGATTATTATTATGATTACTATTTTTATTATTATTATCATTATTATTATTATTATTATTTTTATTGTTATTATTATTATTAGTAGTAGTAGTAGTAGTAGAAGTAGTAGTAGTAATAGTAGTAGTAGTATAAGTAGTAGTAATAGTACTAGTAGTAGTATTAGTATTATTATTGTCATTATGATTATTATAATAATTATTATTATTGTTATCACCATCATTATTGTCGTTGCTGTTGTTATTTATCTTCTGGTGTTACATGGGGGTGATAACGGGAAAATGATACAATGGACCCCGTTTCCATGAATTGTGTCTGTTTTCGTCAGGGGTGTCAAATTCGTGTGTTTTCCTCCAATGATTTTGAATTATCTATGCATCATGATTTATGGAACGTTTATTTTCGATTAATCCTATAGGTTCCAACAGTTTATTGATGTCTAAAACTTAACATTTCCGATATCACCTATATACATAATTTTAACTATTGTGATATTATCAAATTGTGTCGCCCTGCTTTGTGTTAATGTTAAATAATTTATTGTATGATTAAACAAGAACGTTATTAATGAAATGCGTTTAGAGGTTGTCCAGGTAAACAAATATCTATTTACATATTATGCCCTTTTGGTTTGAACTGGTAATCCTAGATAAGACATTTTTCAACAATTGAGTGAGGAAAACTTGGTGTATAAGATTGACTTTTGACTAAGGAAAAACAACTAATGATTTAATAACTTCGTCTAAACACTTTTTTTGGGGGGGGGAGGGGGCGATTTTCCCATCGTTAGCAGCCGCACGGGCCCGGGACACAGCCATGTCTTTTACATTTTTTTTCCGGTGCACTTAAAATTCTAAGAAAAAGAAAGAATTGCACACAAATAGGTTATGACACTTTTAATTATTAGGAATACTGCATACAACATGTTTTAAATTGCCTATATAAATATGCCAAAATAGTTTACGCTCAACTCCTAGCCCTCTCATATAATTTGTTTGTTTGCCTCGTCTTCATTAATATTTTGACAAACATCTTACTTCGTTCGAATAGAGTAAAGCTCATGCCTACGTACAATCCACAAAAGCAATGATATTGATTTAAAATTTAATACATGTGTGTCTGTTTAACAGAATACATAATGATTAATGTTTCTGCATTACCATTTCACTCTGAACATTTTGTTGTTACAGATTCCTTTTTTTTTCTACTTGATTGAAAATAACATGATTTTATTATTATTTTCGGACGTACGTATATAAAACAAAATGAAATATTATCTGACTCGATTTGAGAAATTCTGACATTTTAAAAATATTTTGTTTTTAATCAACACTACAATCACTACAAACATTAACCATCTCCCCTACCCCCTGAAAAGTTGTGATCATTATGAACCTACATTTATTCCCCAAAATGGCTAGGGTTATACGCCGCCGAATATAAGGTGCAACAGATCAGAAGCAATATTTTCATTATTGTTAAAACAAACAATTTTTGTCCTTCTTAACTGTCATGAAAATATTTATTCATCAAGCTTTGTATTATAAATTATTCCTGAGTTTTTTTACGGGTGTCAATATATTATCATTGTGAGGTTATGCCGCTCAAATCCAACCAAACCCTGATAACTTACCACAAATTTACCAAGTCTTTATATTATGCTGCATTAATATCCTATATCTCTGGAAATAAATCCATTTAATAAATCATTTCAGAGCTGCGGGTATATATATTCTTTATTTAAACAGAAATTATTGCACAGATTTTACACGCACCATTTCAAACTTACCACAGAATATTTGACCTAAATATTGTGTGGGTTCAATTTGGATTGTGAATTATACTTTAGTCACTGGTCTTTGTTTTCAATGAATATGATTATTCGGTACACAACTCGTAATCTTGAATGATGATAAACCTGTTAATCTTTGTAGAATTATATAGAGATTTCGTTCACATGTACATGTGCATGTATGAAAGCCTACACAAAAGCTATGAGCTTTATTTTTTCTGAAAGGAAAATTCAGATTACCTCTAAGCCCTTTAGGAAATTGCAATATTGATTGCAATAATATTGGTATTTGGTACTGTTATGCTGCTGCTGCTGCTGATGATGATGATGAGGAATATAGTTGATTTCAAGATGATGATGATTATGATGATGATTATGATGATGGTGATGATGACGATGAGGATGATGATGATCATCATGAAATCATATTGATCATATCAATTTAGGCTCAGTTCCGAATGGTTTCTTTTTAAACGGTTTGGTAAATATCAATATACATTTTCATTAAAAACAATTAAGCAATAATCATTTCACTTCCACAACATTACTATTATTTGCGGGGTGGAAGAATTACCCACCCTTGTAAAATATCTAGTATTTCCTCTCGACAGTCCCTAGAAGCGAGAAACTTTCCAGCAACCCTTTCTCCATCAAAATTTCCACTTCATCATAAACTTGGTTCATCTCAGTAAGTTTTAAATTGTACATCATTTTTGTGGACGTTTTTATACGGAGCTTCGCTTTCGATTTAGCAATACGCCTTTTCTAACCTTTTTATACAGGCCTACTAAATATCAGTCATCAGTTTATTGAACTAATTCATATTGAAATCATTCTTACTTGTATTCCTATTAAAATATTTAAGTTTATTGTAATTTGGAAGAATCAACGAAATCCATATAAAAAGAAAGGATAAAAGATTAACACTGTCTTGAAATAGAATACTAGCAATGATTAAAGAATATAGGACTATATAAAGTTGATCAAATGTTCAAGCCGAAAAAATCCAAACAGTTTAAACTAGAAGAATCAAACTAGCGAATGAATAAATAAATTTATTTAAAAAAGAATAAAAATTCTCGATGAAAAGAAGAACGTGAAAAAAAGAGGCCGATAAACGGGGAAACAATAGAGGGCGTTATACATGACACCGCTGAAACACCCCTGGCAAAGTAGAATAATTCTCGTATAGAGAGAGAGAGAGAGCGAGTCTCTCCGAATGTGAGACATGTACTCTACATAATCATTCAACAAGGCCCATAGACAGGGGCGTATCCAAAAAGGTTTAAATTCGGGGAGGGCAACCTTTCAAGGATCACGGGGAAGCCCCGCATACCAAAGACTCGCTCCATGTTATAATGCCAGTATAACTCCTAAAAAAACAGTATTTTTTTAGGAGGAGGGGGAGGGGGCTTCAGCAGTGGGGTGAGGTGTATGTTGGCAGGCTCCATCTTATGCTGGATACACCAAAGACAGATCCGATATATTTAATTTAACATGATTAAAAGCATAATTATTAGATCAAATTAATATGTTAGGAATAGCATTAACGGTGAATTTTTACCCCTCTCTCCAATACATCATCATCGCTTGTCAATCAAAGATTTATCCTCTTCATTATCTTAAAGATTATTAAGCAAAAATAGATAATTGAAATCATCATTATCGGTTTTTCCATGGTGGCTGAAATGTAAATAAATGCATGCATTTATTTTTGACATGCATGCATTCATTTTTAAATGCATGCATTTATTTTAAAGAATTTGAGAAATAAGTTATAATATCTATAAAGTTTAATATTATAGTATAATCCTTTTGATAATATCTTATCCACTGAATCAAACCAACTGTATCACTTCCTAAATATCCTTTATAACCCATCATTTCGAGCTTTTAAAAAATCTGCTTGTCTTGTCCTCTCCTTCATTTTGATGTTGTTTAATTCACTCCGGTTGCCTGTTATAGAAGAGGAACCTGTTTTAAATTAGATTTCTCCGGATTGGCCATGCAGCCACAAGGTTCCGTGCACCTACCACTATTTTACAGCATGTTTATACTTTTCTTCTCCGCATAATGTTTTCTTTACCATCATCACTCCCCTTTGTATCCTCATAATCATAGCGAGAAATACAGGCCTCCTAAATCCCCACTGCATTATAGCTACCTGCGCCCCCTATATAGCCAATATTACCTAATCGGTGACCATTGGTCCCCCATGATCCCCTTTTTCTTATGTTAATTGAGAGCTGATTTGATGAGATAACCACCTGTCGGTGACCATGCAGGGAGGTCTAATCCCTCCTGGCCAAACTAATGCAGAGGGGCTTTAAAGGAAAGATTAAAATGTTCTTTGCATCTATTTCCCGCACGCCTCCAACTCTATTCCCTTCAGTCTCCGTCCTCATCATCATCGTTGTCGTCGTCTCCATCGTCATAGTCGTCATCCTATTCGGTATTTATGGAGGTGTCGTGGTAAAGTGTTTCTTCAATGTTTGAGGTTCGAATCTCAGTCCGACACAAACGTCTTTTGGCAAGACGTTAATCCATGGGTACCTGGCAACTACTGGGGTAATAATAATTGCCGGGCCTGCAGGAAAAGCAGTATTAATACTGATGTGGCTACCCTGGAAAATAAGACCCCATTACTATTTATTATTATTAATATCATTTATTGATTACATTCGCCAACATCAATCCTATCATTCTTGTTTTTTGTATAACCACGATTGTGTTAAATTAATATCATTGACAAGACTAAATTTTTAACGATCAATGGACAAAATAATTTGTTATCTTAAATACAACTATAACAACCATTTGTTATTGAGACATGTTATATCTAGAAGAAAGAAAAAAGCAGGTGTCTGTAAAAGCCTAATTATTTTCTTATTGATTGTTATAATAATGTAGCTTTTATGATTAAACAATTATATTGTAACCACATGCAGAATGGTAAAAGAGTAATAATCTTTTCAGAGAGCTCACAGAACAACACAAGTCATTAAATATCAATGCCGAAATAAACAAATAAAAAAATAATTTGTATAAGCAGACAACGTTTTAGATGATACGATGACTAAAGATAATTATATTTAATTACATATAAAAACAACACTTATCAGATTATCTCCGGGAATTATCTCCAAAAGACAGAAAAGAATTAGGCCTAGGATTAGGCCTAGGATTATGAAGGAGAACAATAATAACAAAAACAAAACAAACCCAATCAAAGGAATAATATGATAACTGAGTTATATGTAAAACCAGGAAAATGATTAACTAATTAGACCTACAATCATTCCTTTGTTTTATTTATTTATTTATTATTTATTCGGCAATTTACAAAAAATATAACAATGTAAATATAAGTAAACGAACATTAAGAGAATGTCAATTATAAATGCACAATCTTCCTGGAGGTCCTCTGAGTGCGTCAGTTGGCTATACCGGGGAAGAGGAAAGCAAACTTAATCACTGTAACCCTAATGGTCCCTCTTCCCGACCAACTGGTGCACCCAGAACTTCGGACCTGCGAAATATAGCATGAAGGTAATTAAAATGTATATCACAATTGTAAATCACAATGGTTCAATTATTATTTCTTTGATATCTTTAAAAGCTGTTTAAAAGCTGTTGTTTTATTTTTGTAATGTGTATAACGCAAAAAGCCAATACACATAATAAGGAAAAGTGTTTTCAATGTGATAATAATCCATTTGAATGTTTCGCTAGGCGGTCGGGAAGATCGTTTTCTTCCAATCAAAGTGGGTGAAATATAATTTTGTTTAATTAAAAAAAAGTAAATCTTAGGATAAACCAAGAAAGAAATGAAGATTAAAGAAAGAATAAAGAAAAAAAGAAGATTTTAATAAATCAATAAATAAGCCTAAATTTAAAAAAAGAGAGAAAGATTTATAAAAAAATTAAAGAATTATAAAAGAGAGAGACAGTAATAAAAGAAAAAGAGAAATGTCTGGCCTAATTGTACATCTCCCTTTTACAGTATTTTTCTCACTCATATCAAAATTTATAGAGAGTTTTTCAAGTATGGCTTTTTTAATATAGCCAAGAGAGGTCATCTTGTTTCGAAAACTTAAAGAGAATACCTTTTTAATTTATGCGTTTTTGTGGCATTTGTCATCGTACTCTAACTAGGACCTTTACATTACATTACTTGACATTACATAAAAGTAATGTACTACTTCCCATTACAATAACTACGACCTTTACATTATATAAAAGTAATACTACTTTAAGACGTTTTATGTAAATGTTGTGCGATTTGCATGGAGACGGGGACAAACAGATGAATCTAGAGTTATACGCATGACATGTCCACATTAATCATGTCAATTACTTTGCATTTTCACGTGCTATAGTCATCGTCATCTGCAGAATTTGTCATTATGCAGTATATACAGTCATTATAGATAAATACACTGCTTCTTTATTTCTTTTTATATTTCTTTTGAACCGTCATTCCGTTTTCTTTATAACGACATAATAAACACAAGTGCTTCACGTAGTATATGCTCCCGCGCATAACCTTCCTAAAAAACGTATAATAGTTACGAGGATGCAATGCACCGATGATATTTCAATAGCTCGAACTACAAAATAAGTATTTTGGATTAAAAGAATTCAAATTGTAAAATCTTATAAGAATAGAAAAATGGGATAATATACTTATTGAATGATTCAGAATAAATCTGAAATTGAGAATTTTACATTCTCACAATAATTATATTGTTAGGAGATAGGGGCTGGTTTGTGGCATTTACTTTTAATGTCGTTGTTCAAATTTTACAACTTCAAGATATCTTCCTTGAGATTTTGTTTTCTTATGTAATCATGGGAAAGGGTCTATTCAATCGGATGGCACTAAAACTGTCTACAAATTTTACGCTTGAGAGAGCACTGCTAATTTCGAAAAACTCGCGAAATTTTATCCAATTCAAGGCTGCGTGAAGCATCTTTTGCGTAAACCAATTTTCTCGAGTTTTTCGACATTACCCAATGTTCACTCAAGCTTACTCAATACCGTCAATGTTTTTAGGGCCGTCCGATTTAATAGCCCCTCTCCCATAATTTTTAAAGAAAAATTCATGCAGATATCATGAAATCAAAATTTAGTTGGATCTTTACAAAGTGTGTGCTTTTCTAATATGCATGCATAAAGCATTTCAAAAATGCAAACTTTGAAATATAAAGGTTTGATATTTATATTTACGACTAGTTGATTGATACTACCTCCCCCCCCTCACAAAAACACAACCCCCCCCCCCAAAAAAAAGGAGATCTATACTACAAAAAGTACATTGAGAAATATGTAAAACTTCAGGTTATTTCGCCCTCCCCCTCCCTCCTTTTGTTTTTATAACAGGGGCTATCATTAACTATCGGTTTATCTGGAAATTAATATGCATGGCTCTAAAATCAAACCGCATTATGTGACAATCCATTTGAATGGTATAGCGCTATTATGATGATTATACATTTAAAGAAAAACATCACCCGCGTAGATCAGGGGATTTTTTTCCAAATATTTTTAACTAAGCGCAATCAATGATTTATAGACGCCATCGAATTTGACATTGCATATCACATTTTTTTCTTGGACTTTAGCAGCAAACGTCAACACATGCAGATCGCTCCTGTATTAAATTGTAAACCAAAATGTTGTTGCGCTACTATAGTATTATAGTGGAATTCAGTTTATATGAGTTGCTTGAAATTAATACATGCACAGTAAAGTTTTAAATGTTTCAGAAATGCAGATTAGGCCCACGTTGTAGCGGTCATAAAGAGAGAGAGAGGGAGAGAGAGAGAGAGAGAAAGAAAAAGAATCAACGCCTATAATGTATTTTGTTTCTATCTAATTATTCTCATCCAGCTTCGATCAGATGTCAAATCTTTTATTTGCAAGAAATAGTCTGGGGTCGCTTACCTTGAAAAAGTTCCTACTTTGTGGGTTAGAATCTCGTATCGCGATTCAATTGATGTGTGAACTATTATCCAATGAAATAACATTAAGATGTGTATTATGGTTGTACATCTTTTGAAATGGAAGATAATTTTCTTTTCCACAGTGAAAGTGCTCCGTGTTGCGCGAGCACAGAATTAATAATCGCGTTAAAATTTAATAAGAAATCCCAGGCGTGGATTAATTTGGCTGCGGAATGGATGAATCCGAGCTCTGGAAAACTCCTTTGTGTGTCAGTAATTTCTGAGCAATGCGACTGAAGATCCACTGATCCGTCACAAAGTGTCATGGCAACACAGTATGATTGACGGGCGCAAGAGGCAGAAACCTTTTCCACAGTCGTATTCCTTGGGAAAGCGTTTATTCGTGCGAACGGTATGCTCGTAGTACCCCCGCCGCTAAGCTCCGGCTAAGCTGAAACTAACCTCACCGTTATATTCAATGCGAGGGAGACACCAATAATTTTTTTCTTCTGTCTCTCTCTCCTTTCTCCTCTCATTTCTCCGATCAAGTAGGCCGCTGCATGCAAGTGCTGTTCATCAGACAGAAACGAGCCATTCATTAGTGCAGCTCGCGAGACCCCGGGTCGTGTGGATGCTTTTACTCGAGCCAGCTCACCGACGACCGAGAGACTGAGAGAGAGAAAGTGTGGCGAGGAGGGAAAAAAATATCTGACCACTTTTCACGTCTAGCTAGCTACCTTGCAAGCTTGCCAATGTGATATGTAACAGCGGTCAAAACCCCGATTTGCGATTTGACAGGCCGAGGGATACCATTAGTAGTTTGCGACACACCATCTCGACGCAAAGCCTTGGATATTTTCAGACTTTTATTTGTGGATCACTCTCTTTGGTTTCTTTGGACTACTTTAGCGAAATATTTTCATCAAGAGTTGCCGAAAGTCATCTCGCGACATGGCACAGAGGGTGGGTTTATTTTCTACTTCTGCTTTTTTGAACTTCGCAACATTTGACGATTACCTCATCTCAAAAACATTTTGTTTTGAGCTACTACTTTCGACTTCATGTGGTTTTACTTTCATTTGATACGCTCCTCCAACTTTGTTCGTCTTTTTCATCTCCAAATAATACAAACTACTCCCAAACTGTAAATCATGGAAAAACAACGTTACCAACTTGAAATATATTTTACCTTAAAATGGTTAGAATTTAAATCTTTGTGTTTATTTTCTTCTTTTTATTGCAGGGTTACGATGACGGGCTACCGCATTACGGAACCTTGGACGCATCGTCTACATCAATGTACGAGGCCCATGCCCCTCGGACAGCCGTACACTACTCGCAGGCTTACGCTCAACCTCACATGAACCACGCTCCTTCCGTCGCTCATCCACAATTTTACCCTGGACATACACCTTCAAATGTCATTACTCCATCGGTCACACAAAGTGTCACAGATATTCACAAAAGGGACAAAGATGCAATCTACGGGTACAGCATTGATTTATTCATCTGAAGTAGCGAGATATTAAATGTAGAGCCTTCTCAGTTCAGGGTTTCTTTTTTTCTCTCTCCCTCATCTCTCGAAAAAAGAAAAAAAATCTGCTGGGAATGGTTTCATTGCTTCCTGCTAGCGACTCTATTGCTACCGGAGAAGTTTCGGTTGACAATTGTTGATTTCAATGGAAAACATAGATTTATTTACTCATGTTGATACGCACGAAAACACGTGTGAGCCCTTAAAATGGCCCAAAACAGTTAACACGTACTTTTTGTCACATTGTCTTTGTCTAGAAAATACAGTTATTTTGAAATTAGCGCCGTCCTGCCCCACCGGAAAACTTCATAAAACGGGCGACAGGTTGTGTGGCATCGTGAAATTGATAATGCTTTCGAAAAAGAGTTTCAAAACATGCAACTCGCCCCTGCATTATCTGGCCTATTTTCATTTGCAAATATTTAATTCTTTTTACGATTGCATCCTCCCATTTTCAAAGTATGTAGGGTTGGTAATAATCCTCTTAATTTCTTCGAAGAATGAGTCAAAATAGCTCACGGAATTATTCATTGTTGGTAAACCAAATTCGGGTTTGTCATAGGATACGGCAGTTGAACGCGTAAGGAGTAAATCCCGATGGTTTGGGGGAAATCGGGGGAGCTGTCCAATTTAAGTAGGCTGTGTTTCCTAATCAAAACACTGCCTTATTCCAAAATACAAACTATCATCCACATTTTACCCCCATTTCCCCTGAATGCTAAGCCACTGAAAATCCGCTAAACGGGGCAATAAAATATGCTGAAGACGGTTGTTTTATTTTTGTCCACAGGCACCCGCTATTCCCACTGCTCGCGCTAATATTCGAGAAGTGCGAACTAGCGACATGTACCCCGAGAGAGCCCGGAGTGGCGGGCGGCGATGTGTGCTCATCGGAGTCATTCAACGAAGACATCGCTGTTTTTGCAAAACAGGTACACGAGGTGAAGAAGGCAACGGGTTTTTACACTTCATCTTTGTATCCCTTTGTTTGAAACTGTCTCGTATCCGTCTTGTCCCTTTCTGTAATTTTGAATATTTATTTGATGTTTCTTTGTGATAATTGAATGTTTAAAAAAGAGTTTGATATTTAATAACAAAACCTGAATTATCAATTGTACTTTGAAGTCTGGTAGACCCATTTCTCTGGGTGATGATTAACTAAAGTAAGCCCCACTAAATTCTTCAAAACTTCATTTCTCTTTTCTATTGAATAGATTTATAAATTGAGTCTTGCTGACCCAGACTTTTAGATTTAACTATTGCCCATAGCGTACAGAGATAAAGTAAAATATTATTTAGAAAAAAATCCTACCTACCAATATTATTGTTACTTTGATGGTATAGTTTTAATCTTGTATGTTTTTGAAATATCCTGGTATGTTTTATTAATATTTAATAGAGGTGAGATGATTTATTTCAGTATGAGTGTTCAGTATATTCCTCTTTGCCCATATCCTGAAAATATTTACGTTATTTCAGTGTTCCCTGTTCTGTACCTTAAATCTGTTTATCTTATGTTTCCCCAGTTAAATGTAACATCTTCTTGAATTCTAAAAACAGTCTGCATCCCTACACACAGCCCCACACTTATTTCGTTGTATTTCTCCCAATTGCACGAGACGAAGACCCATTTCTGTTGCATGTGCTGCTATTTATTGCGCCTGTGCCATTTCAATTCACTCGTCTGATTGACAGAATGACCGGTGATATGAGCTTTAAGCCATTTGGTCTGCTAGAAAATGGCGATGGCATGATATTCCTGTAATCCAGCCCATCTCTTCTGGCTTTTGTCAAATGCTTTCCAATGTCTTCAATCAAGACGGGAAGCTCTGTTACCAAGGCAATTTGACGATACACTGAAAACAGGCTCCCCCTATAATATATATCTCTATCTCTCTCTCGAACATTGCATTCCTTTTAGTATGCCCTCTGTTTTAGTTTCTTCTTATTTTACTTATAATCCGTGGAATTTTTAGGCAGAAAGTATATTTGCAAATATGGGTTTAAATTTTCCCTATAGATGTTCTTATCCTATTCCCATGGCCTATGAGTGAAACAGAAATTGATCCATGCCGAGAGCTCTTTTGCCATATTTCAAAACTGGGATCTTCAGAGTTGAGGGTTATGACCAAAATATTCAGTTACAACGTGATTTTTTATTTATGGCTGTTCTCATTTTGACTGCAAAGAAATTATTGAAACAAAATTCTTACCAAAAATATGATGAATTATAGAAGTATGGAAAGCTCTTTAACATGGTATGTTTGCATTGTTTAAAGTTTTGTGTTATGTCCCAAATATTATGCATGCCCTAACAATCTAGTTTGGTCATGAATTTCCGACTTTCTGAGAAATTAATGATTTTATTGTTTCATTTGTGCAAATGTGTGCTTCAAATCTTGTTCTAATAATCTTGTAATTCACTACATTTGTAAAAGCAAGATATCACTTTAACACAGGATCCTAAACGAAGCTTTGCAAATTGTAAAAATTAAACATCTGGAGCACAAGAGAAAAGAAAATTATTGAAGAAGTTTATCACATGCCTTTTGTTCAGCAGTGAAACTTGTATAAAGACCTAAGTGTGCTGTATCTTTTATCAAACTTGTGCTAATTGTTTGATGAATAGATGACACAACCATTTTTGGCAGTATGACCCAAGCTGCAATAAATTATTTACTAGTTGTGTGCATTTTACACTAGCCTTGCATCTCTGCTAGTGTATTCCACATACATTCAACGCCACTACCATCCAACACACATAAGGTAGCAAACCAGTTCCACCATACAGCAATGTAGCTCAAGATTCAAAGTCAAACAAAACAGCATTGCATTTTGTAGACCAATATTATTCTTTCTTGCTCTTAATCTTTTGAGATAATCTGGTTAATATAATATTTGCTTTCTTTTTTCCTTGTTTGTTTGTTGATATTTGCCAGGCAAGGGCAGACAAACAGTACTTTTCCAGCAATGAGGAACTGGATAGTTTGGTAAGTAGTGTATAGACGTTAAATGTTTCATTCATTTCCCCAGGGTGTATTTATTTGTAATCATAAAATAGATGTAACGGTAGTATCAATTTGCACAGGTTGTGTGACTGCAAGAGTCGAATGTGACATTTTCCCTCTTGAATTCGTCAACATTTTTGGGGACATAAAATTATCACTGAACAAAATAGAATTTACAGCTGTCATAATAACTGTTTGAAATTATAATAAGATATTCATAGAAAGCCAGAAATTGCAATAAAATAATTACATTTTCGGTATCAAACTATGGTGATTATTAATAGACATTTGTGTATATTACATTTGCTTTTATTCTATAAAGTAATACATATGAATTTAGGTTCCACTAGTTTCAGAAGTACCATGTAATGTGAAGTATCTTTTATGCCTAGAATATCAATACTATTATTGATGATTACTTGAGTCATCTAGAAATTCATTTTTTTAAATCTCTATCTATGTAACTTTCAAGTACATTTTTGAAGCATGAGCTATGTAGACAAAGACTTTACATATAATTTATATTGATTTAAATATTGATCACTTTAAAATAGGTGAAGAATTTTCTTTCCTGAATGAAGAAAATGATGTCAAATTTATGATCATTGTAAATTTATGACAAGAAGTACAAAGAGAATCCATAGTATTCCATATTATGACTTTTTCAATATATTAACACAACCAAATATAGGAATTGCAGTTGTCTTTATTTTCCCAGCACATGTATTTTAGGGATGGTTGTTCAAAATGTTTTTTACTTATTTCAAACACATTTTTGAAATTTTAGATAGTATTCTTAAGGTTTAACCTAGAATAATTTTTTCCCTTCGAATGTATTTATTGTTTTATTTGATTATAGCCAAAAAAGCTCTCCAAGCTTTTTATATTTTTGATAAGCGAAGAAAATATTATGACAAATGATAGAAAATGTGTTTGTTTTCTCTTTTCTTACACAGATGATCCAAGCCATTCAAGTATTAAGATTTCACCTTTTGGAGCTAGAAAAGGTAAGAAAATGTTAATTTTTAAATGTTCAATACAAATTCCTAGAAACTACCCAGTTGAGTTACATCAGATTGTTCTTTTGAGTTCAATATTGTAAGAAACTTCAACTTGTAGATCATCTCATGATGGATGCAATAGACCTTGAAAATGTATAACTTTCGTCCGTAGCCCTACTAGTATGTCATCTTTGCCCTTTAAATTGTACGACTGGAGACTTCAATCTTTACTTTTAAATAGGAGAAAAGATTGCTTTGCTTGGTTGAGTTTATAGGTCACATGCTTATTTATTGTAAGACATCGACTCCACTTCAAAAGCCGCAAGGCCCGACTTTTTTCTTCTTAAAAAAAAAATTCATATCAAATCAAAAACTCATAATAGCAGATGAAGTTGTTCTGAATATTTGCTGTATATTATGGTCCTTGATTGCAAAATCTTGGTTAAATAAACCTTGTATCTCCCTAATAAAAAATGCATGTATAAATTTGTAAAAAATAATGCATATAACCATCCTACAATCATGGCAAATGAAGGCATAATTTCATAGAAAGCATTGAAATGAAATAAACATCAAATTAAGCTTGGCAGGCTTATAGGTAGCAGAAGGGTTTGAGTTGCTTGTGAGAAGGAAAATTGCAAAACCACAGATCTGTGTCTAGATCCCTCTTTAATTGAAATGTCATGATATCTTATGCTTCTGTCGTTGATGGGCTTCTTTCTCCCAGAGTTGTTTCAGTTCTTTGGTTGTTTTTGTTGTTGTTTATCAGTGGTCATGGAAATATGGAATTATTCATTTCGGCCTGATTTGGGAAGCAAGGAGAAATTGATGGTCTTGTGAGTTGCATGGAGGCAGGCAAATTGTAGGAATAAGTCCGAGCTCACACAGATGTGAAAATGAACATTAGTTTGCAGTCAAGCACTGGCAGTGTGTTTAGTTCTGATTTTCTTTATGTTTGATGCTTCATTGTAATCAACCTCAAACTCATAATTCTATTTGTGAATGTACTTTTCAAATCTACCATCTGTAAATGAAAGTGTTCAAGAATTTTATGATCATATTTATTAGAAATGTAGGGGAGGAACAGTTGCAAGGCAATTAATGTCTTTTATTTGATGTATAATTGTGTATATAAGATCTCTATTCCTCAATATAGTTCCTTGATATTTTTTTCAACATATGAAAAAGAAAGAAATTAATAAAGTTTCAAATGAATACATGTAGCAATATAACCCTGAATGTAACAAAAGAAATCTTAAAAATATAATTAAGTAACATTTTCTTGTGATATATCAAACAAATTGGATAAAGGATGTTTCATAATAATTTGCACAAAAATTACATTACTTTTCAGTGCAGATATCATTTTCATAAAATATGATTGTTTGGAAATTAGTTGACTAAATATTACAAAATAAAGCACGTATGTAGCTGTTCTAAGCTAACCTTGGATGAAGTGCATAAGGAGAGGCAAAACTGCATGTAAATCCTCAAGTAGCGCCGTGTTAATGAATAAACAATATTGTTTCAATTCTATTTTGTGAAGAAAAAAACCTTGTCACTTTTTTGGAATGATACACAGTCATTTCAAGGTGATAATGAGGTAATTTTTTTAAGGGAGTATAATTTCTTATCACTACCTTCAACATTTCTTACAAGCTGTGACAAATTAAATCGTTATTATTGAGTGACGTACATGTACAGTGTATGGTGTAAAAATAACTCACAAAAGACGTCAACAGGGTGGAAGATTTTGTGACATAATTGCAGAGAGTGGTGGTTGAACAGTTATCTTTTATGTTAAAGGTCAAAAAGCAGGAATTAAGAAAGAAAACCCAGCCCTTTTTGTTTGTATTTGATTATCTTTAATGCCCTAACAAGATCTACTCACCATGGGAGACACTTGTTATGTGGCAAATAGAGTAAGAGAATAGAAGTACCATGTAGCAATTTCTAAACAAATTTATATCTTCAGGGATTTTAGCATATAATGGCTTAATGGCAATCATACCAAATTCTGCCCAATTTAATTTTCATCTCCACTCATTCCCCCTCTGAGGATCCCTGATGAAATAAAAACGACAAGCACCAAGAATCACATTCTCGCCTTGATTTCATTAAATCGTGTGATATGGAAAATCCCGAAATGTCCCGTCGAATTTCGCGTATCTACTTCTGTCAGCGTGCAGTCAGTTAGTCCCTAATTGAGAATACTGATAATGTCACAAAAATTGGGAAGGGAGAGGAGAAAAGGCAGGGAGGAACACCAGTGGAGAGGTTTTGGACTGTGGGTGTATGCAGCAAGGGTGGCTTAGATCCCCCATGTCTGGCTTAAGATAGTAATTAACGGAAACAAGAATAGTTTCTATTTCTCCAACTCCATTCTTCGTGTTTTAAACTGATGATGTATTTTGCGCAGACATTGATAATTTGGGCATGTGTAACAAGTTTTGCAGGGAACATTATCGGAAGTCTAGAAGGGAAGACCCATAATTTTCAGGGTTAAAAGGATCGTAAACAAATTAGATATTTCATGCAGACCACATGCTTTGGGTCAATTTGAATGATTGTAGGGAGTTTTTAAATCTTGGAACATGAGAAATTGTGATTGATAGATATTCCATTCGACTATTTCTTTTTTTTTGTTTTTGTAATTTGAGCCATGTACTCATAATGTACAATTTTATGTGGAGGTGTAGTAATCTTGTGACAGCAACAGCGCTGCAAGGTCAAATATTCTTTAAAAATGTGTATCAAATCATGATATATTAATGAAGAATGTCAATCTGAAAGTGAATTTATTGATTTCTCTTGATCCAGTCACATTTGGAAGAAATGAATATATTTTAATCATTCAAGCAATTATCATGTAAAAGCGAATTAGAAGGATGATATTGATCATTTAATTTGAACAAGTCATATTTGTATTGAAAAAAGAGATAGTATAATCATTCACATATTTATCTTATAAAAATGGATTGTAAAGATTGAATTTGATGGTTTTATATTTGATTGAAGTCATATTTTGTCAGATATATGCCTATGTAATAAAATAATTGACACATTCATTATGGAAAAATGAATTATCAAGATTAATTTGATGACTTCAATTGAAGGTCATTTGTCAACAACAACGAAAAAAATAAATATATATATACATAACAAATCTTTGATGTATTTACCTTGCGAAAATGGATTATAAATATAGCTTGAAAAACTGGAGATTAAAACCATAAGAAATGTACAATAGCATTTGTTTTGATATAAACACCCCAAAAGATAAAGGCAGCCCAAAATGGAGGACATTCCACAGGACACCAAGGACATTGCAGCAACCACAAACAATCAGATATAAAGAGAAGAAGACACACTGGCGAAATATAATTGCGGTTGCTTTTGATAGAAATGCTAAGCGATGAGTAAGTTTGGGTGTCTGACTGTCCCTGTGCAGGCAAGGCAGACCTGCTTTTTGCCCGAGAATAATCCCAAATAATTGGAGGTCTCTTCTATCGGTGTTGTGCAGTCTAGATACAGGGCACATGGCTATCAATGCCTTCTTCCTTTGTGTGGCTTGTTGCGCCGGTAATCTGGGACATTAGGCAGATCACCTCGCATGGCTCGAGTCCCGGCAATCACTGCTGTTTCCAATTTCCCCACAGCGCTGCTCTTGTCTCTGTTTCTGAGTAAGCCACCACGACGAGACGAAGAAGACCTTCTTGGGAAGAAAAACTAGATCATGTTTATAAATATAAACAAAACTGGTTATGCATGGCAAGAGAAGACCCCCTCCCCCCCCCCCTTCCTTGAGCTCCCTCCCCCACCCCTGCAGAATAGGATAAATTTCATATTCAGGTTATAATCTTGCAGTTGCAAATGTAGAATATTTCAATTTCTAGGCAAGACACTGTTATGCAGTGAAATATACCTTTTACACTGAAGACTATTTGCTTAAAGCAAAATGTATGACCTACATATTTCTTTTACTATTTGTTAAACTTCAAAATTTGGTTTTTTAACCATAGCCTTGAAATATTGTAAATATACCATTTACATTTAATTTTGTGATTTCATAGATTACCCATTTAAACCAAATGATACCTAACCAATAAATACTGTTAATATGTGTATCATAAAACCAAGTTGTAAAAGATGCAACTATTTAATTTCAGGTTCTTCTTTTAATAGTTCCAAATTTTTGTTCTAAGAGATATCTTGAATAAGGTTCATTACAATTTAGGACATTTTTCAAAAGAAATATTGTCATGTTCACATTTTGATTTCTCTCCCATTATTTACCTTGACTGAGTAATCATGAACACTTTATTTCATGAAATTTTAGGACAATGGGAATTCTGTCATTAATTTACCGTCATATATTCATACATGTACATGTATGTTGTAGAGATTGAGGGTTTTAATGAAAACTTAACTTTTCCCATGATTTGCATTTATTTCTAGTCCCAGTATTATTTGGAATGACATACCAAAATGTGCTTTATAAACTTATGGACATTTCCAAGAAACTTTAAATATAGTCCTATTAAGCGTCTTAATACAAACATAGCTATTATGGATGATTTTGAAGGGAGAATTTTTATTTAGTATCATTCTAAGAAACTGTGGATATATATGGTTCATCTGGACAAAGAAAAGCATGGGAAAGACTTTAACCAATCTCATAAACCACTACATGCTGTAATAAGTGGACAAAAACATACAGTAAATGAGCACTATTTTCCCCTTCCACACTCATGTTTATAAGTGGCACAACTAAAAATCAACTTTACACACGCTGGCTTCTGCATTCACGAGACATCACTACCTGGCAACGTACATGCAGATGGTGCACGTGCTAAAGATATAGGGGGACAGAAACACAGGCCTATGGTGTACAATATCATGGCCATATGCCCACCTCAGTAAATCACTTTCGATTGCTAGCTGCACTGGCAGCCAGTGTATAGTTCTTCTACTTCTCCACCTCCTCCGCTCGCTCGCATACCTCTGTTCACCCACGTAGTATATTAGAGGCCTGCTAGCTAGCTAGCTAGCTCTGTAATGTGTAACCTATTGAAGTTATGCTGTAAAGAAAAGGCCTATTAATGTTGGTTCAAGTGGAGTGAGAGATGGGTGAATTCGAATTGTTGCTGGCTTGTCGTTTAGAGTGATGAATGCAATTGCAATGGCCACAGAATTGAGATATATTTACAAGTTGTTTGAGAAAATTATGTTTTATGAGGGAGAATTGCTTTGATGTAAATCTATTGCAACGATATCAAATCATGATTTTGTTCAAGTTACTTACAGAGAATTTTCCTAACAATTTGAGCTGAAGATTATTTGTGTTATTTTCACTCAATAATAGGACATGTATTTTCAGAGCACATAGACCAAACAGTTATGTTGTAACTTGTTAGTAGGGTACAATGGTACATGCGTAAGCAAAATTAAATGATCCTGAAACTTGGACGGTCTGTTGGTTTGTTTTGTGTATTTGCACTAATTTTAAACCTCGGCTGTAAATACTAAAGTGTTTTGCTCTTCACAATCACTGATATTGATTGATGATGGAAAGCCTTGTCTGGTATAATGTTACAGACTACACCATGCATACACTCAATAACATCATAGTCATACCAACCGGGCTCAGCTAGCCCTACGTGTTTTAAATCATGCATGCACATACACACTGGGGAAAGTCCAGGGTTTTGTACAATGTGGGGGGGTTGATTCCAAAATTATTTATCTGACAAGCACACAAAAAAGAGAGGGAAAAAAGGGTGTTTCTGGTTTTTAGGAGTGCCATTTTGGTGTTTGATTTGAAATAAGGGCATACATGTATGCAAGATGCCAAGACAAAAACTGAGGGGGGGGGGGGGGGGGGTTCTCCCTCGCCCTCACATGTCTTGTATACTCTTGCAGGACAGAGGTCTATATTACAGGACTTGTGTAAGTTTTATTGGGTATTTATGCCATTAACAGGAAACTAAAACTTCTATAGCACATGAAGGTAAACAATATTTTTGGGGGAAATATTGAATGAGCTTCCTGAATGTAGCTACCTGAACGCCAACCAACATCCGATGTTTTGCGGGATATTGCCAAAACGCAAAAACTCCTGAACCGTGAGCCAACACAGATTAATATGTTACCATATCAAAACAACATTGATGAAAAAACACTTTAGCTAAAATAGGTTACATTAATCAAGTGTATATTATCAATGATTTTTTTTTCTCACTATTTACAAAATGAGATAAATTTTGTCTCCTCAAACAAGGTATTCTGTGATAATGAGAAGGTAAACTTTAAGTTACCACTCAATCTATTCATATTTCAGAATGATTATTTTTTAGTTTGACTCTCAATTCTGATGGATTTTCATGTGGTTAGCCTAGTCTAAAGGCAGAACCATGACCTACTTCTTTAAAGTGTTCTGAATAGAAATAAAGATAATCCGAGGCCTGAAGTTGGAATTGCATTTATAAATGAAACTAATAATTTGTAATTCTAACAAACCATCTTTTTACTGAAAATATCAGATCCATTAAATGATTTGTAGTCTAGGGAAGATGAAGGAGGAAACCCACTTTTCGAAATTCCTATTTTTGTAGGGAAACTAGGAATATATATTGTTGCGCCAGAAAACACATTTTTTAGGAGCAAACAGTTTACATCTGATGTGAACTTCATTCTCACTTAAAAATAAATATTAATTAATATGTTAATATTCACCTCTATTGACATGAGACCATCTCATCATTATTGCACTTGTATACTCATTATATTTTGTGTATTTTCCATCTACATATTTGTATTTGTGATAAATTCTTGCAAGATAAGAAAAACAGATAAAAACAGGTACATGAATATTAATACATGGAACAAGCACACATTTTATAATATACTATTTCATGTATTTCAAATATATTGTCCTCTGTAAATCTCCATGAGGTATGTAGTAACAGAACAGCCCTATTAATATTAGTAGTCAAACTCAGATTTTTACAAGCTTACAGGAATTAATTTAAAGATGATTGGGAATTCATAAAATGAAATCAATATATAGTCATGTGTGCTCAATTTAATATATTTTTTGTTTATGAAAAGTAGTCGGTATTTACTCATCAAAATTCCTGGCTTTTGAAGCTGTTTAGCAAACAAACCTGCTGTTGACTGGTTTAGAGCTGTGTAAAAATGGGTCAAATACATATTCTATACAGACAGCAGAAATCGTGTAAAGGAAGAAAAAAATAGTGATGATGCTGAAGTTCAGTGGTGGTTAAAGCCTCCCATTGACCTGTCAGAACCCAGCACAAAAGCGAGGAAAAAAGAAGAAGAGAAAAGAAAAGGGTCCCTTCTGCATGGTGAATGACTTGTTACAGCATGTGATATGACAGTCTTTTCTTTTCAGATGTCAATGACTTCTACGCTCCCCTTGGTAGCCAGTGACATTACCTCGAACCGGGTTCGCGCCCGCCTTTGTGCGGTTTTGACCTCTCTCTGCCACCATTAAATGCCTTTTAATGCTCTATGCGCTATTGCGGCTGGAGTTGAATAAAGTTTCAATATTCCTCCATACATGGAACCCAGCGAGAGAGAGCTAGGAAGAATGAAAAGGAACAAGGGGAGGTTTTTGAATGGGAGAGGACTATAACACAACCCCTTGTTGAAAATTCAAATTGTAAAGAAAAGCATTCAATCATCCCCCTGCCTAAGCCTGCGTGTGTCATCCCATCACCTTGGTAATCATTATTCCTCTGAAAAATGGATTTTTATCCCCTATTCTACACACCATCTCCCTCTCTCTCTCTCATTCTTTACCAGTGCTTTGGTTATTTCTGTTTTCCTATTCATGCCGTTTTCTTTTCAGACCTTAAAGAATGAGCAGACCCAGTTTGAGGTTTCTAATGCGTTTTCACGGGACTTACGCATATATATCATGTATTTCATTGTGATTTTCTGGATCATTTGCGTTTGGCGCTGCCATAATGGGGCAGCATATTTGATACCAGCTTTTTCTTTCTTTCTCTCTTTTTATGAATGCCCCTTTGGAAAGAAGGTGTATTGTGTTTGTGCTCCGCATAGGAGGATTGTAAGCTTTCTCTATTTCAAAGGTTTCTATTGTATTCTCCCTTCGAGCATTGAAGGGGGTTTACAAGAGATAGAAGTAAAAAGGAGGGTATCTGAAGTTAGCAATCATTTTTTATTTCAAACAGATGGGGAAGCGAGTATTAAAAAACTGACTTAAAGTGTCAGTTGCTTTTTTTTAACTGAAGCAAAGGCTGTGAAATTCAGTTTCAGATATTCCTTGTCTGATTATCTAACTTTATTTAAATTTCTCAGTCTGTTTAAAGTGTTGTTTATTTCCCATTCAGCATTTTGACATAGTAAAACTAGTTGATTGTTTATCTGTCCAAAAAGTTAAGGGAAAATATTAATTGAGGAGTTTTGAGAAAAATTTTGTATTGAAAAAAATGAGGGAAGAATATTGGTACCGATAATTGTAGAAAATCATGTGAATCGAAGGGTAATTTAAAACAAAAAATAGATTTTTCACCACCCTATCTTGCTCGAATTTAATCTTTTATACTAATCTTCAACATATATTTAAAAGAGTCAACAACATTTGAGGAGAGTGGGGACCATTAGAATTGAATAAATTGTATTCATTATTATTCTTGCTTTATTTATGTGCCTTCAAACAAAAATTGCAATAAAATACATGTGCCGAGAAGCAAAATCCTGCTTCTCATAACAGGAGGATTGATCACCAGCAAGGGAAAGTTTGGGGGAATCATTTTTTACTGGGTTGTTTGAAATGGTATCAAGGGCAATTCTAGGAACGAGCACTTTTGTAGCAGCAAACTAAATAAGTACTTGAGGTGAAAGTGATAATCTGGCCTGCTTGTAACACCATCTCAGTGCTAAACGGATGTGCAAATAATGGATAGATACACCTCCGTCAATACACACTGGCCATTGATAACTTGTTAGATGGGGGATAATCTGAAATGTACATAAGACACCTAGGTGTGAAACACTGGACACAGCACATGGCCGTCAATGGCTTACCGTTGGTGCTGTGTCAACATACCCTGGTGCTTACATTATTATATATACGAGGCGGCCTGCCGACCCTCCCTCCCTCCAACACTTTCATTCTGTACACATACTCATGTAGCCCTTCCAACTCTCACATTAACCACACACGCAAACACAGCCCAAGCCGCGATCCTCTGTCCGACAAAGGTGATCATGGCAGGGTCCCACTGCATGCAACATGGCTCAATACATGCATGCATGGGCCATGGGGGCAAGCTAGTATCATGAGCTTCGAGGTCCGGATCAGTGAGAGTCGATTTCAGGCCCAGCCATAGAAAGTCCCAGGGTGTTTATCATTAAGCTCTCAGGGATAAATAGGGGGAGAATCTATTATCTGGAGAAAATTGGCAGGAGTCTAGACGCGAGACAGGGTGTTTTGAATAGCGAGTAATGAGAGCTATTCATCTATACCTTGGCTCTTTTACCCCAGCAAATTGTTTGTCTTTGAGGTCAGTGCTTAAGAAGCCACTGGATGGGGGGCAAGGGCTATTGACTATTGTCCACTTCTTTATGTGATCCATAACCCTTCTTTGCTTTTTAGTCCCTTAATCTGTTTGGACCGATACCGTTAGCATGCAAAGAGGAAGAATAAGAAGACGCTCAAATGCGGAGAGAGAGGGGGCGACGGACTTGAAGATTTATTCCTCCATCAGACAATCACCAGTTAGATGCAGATGTGCATTGTGTTATGTTGATATTGTCTGTTGAGAGCCAAAAGGACTGTAATAATATTTGAAGTGCTTATTAGTTAATGTCCTTCTAGATATAACTAGATGATTTTAAGGTGTGTATATATTTATATAAATATATATATTCATAAAAATGTATGGTGTTGATGTGCGGGTGTGTCTTGAGAAAAGGAGAAAAGGAAATGTTAAAGAGAGAAAGAAAGAGAAAGAGAGGAAAGAGAAGAAAGAGACGAACAAGAAAAGAACAGGAAAGAGTGAATGTTGAACGGAGATAGATAGAGGGAAAGAGGAAAGATGATGTAAGAGAGAGGAATAGTTAAAAGAGAGAGAGAGTAATACAAGAGAGAGAGAGAGGAAGAGAAATGAGAAGAGCAGAAAGAAGAGATGGAAGTAGAGGAAGAGAGAAGAGAAAGAGAGAATAAAGAAAGAATGGGGAATGTGGTTAGTATTGATGAATAGGAGTCAGACAAATAGCGAGGGTTACGGAGGGTTATCATGACATATGAATAGATCCCAGGTATCAAATTGATCAATGTGGGTAACTGGACCTATTCATGGCCCCCCTGTTGAGAGAAGAAAGGGAGAAGACATGCAGAAAATAAGCCTTAAGATGCAACTCCTCTAACCCCAACAAAAGGCATATTGGTTACATTTAACTGCCATTGTTGTACCTACTACAGGAACTTTACTTTTAAAGGGCCAAGCAATGAAGTATCAAGGCGTTTTCCTCATGTTTTATTTGGTTCGGCAAACGTTTTATAAGGGCATGGTTATGTGGTCAGTAGTTGTTAGTCTATCCCACCTCCCTGGTCTATCAAAGAAAGAGTAACTGTAAAGCTTTATTTCGTTTTTTATTTTGTAAACATGTTACAGGGCAAGGAGGGATGGGTAGTGTTTACTAGTACAATATGTCCCCTCCCCAGCCGCTTTTGAAGACGTAATAAAAAGAAAAAAGGAAATGAGACATTTATAGATAATGTGATTATATTCAGAACGTGATTGTATTCGATTCCATATTTATATGACTATCAAGAAAACAGATTGTGATGAAAATACTAAAGTAAACAAAAATAATTCATTTAGATTTATGGTCAAACAAAATAATAGAATCAAGTGCTACTTTTTTATTACGATATGAAATCTGTGGAAATAAAATTGTAATACAAGTGAAATCAACCACTTTAATGAACAGATTTTTTCAGTATCCGGTGGCGGATAGGGTCTCTATCTGTAAGGCGCTTACAAAAATGCGAAATCAAGAAGAGATTATCCTCTTTCTAGAGATTTTGAGTTGCATTTTTCGTTTTCAACAAATTGTATCTTATAAATGGATTGTCTCCCACCGAGATAATACTTATATCCTTCTCATTACACCATGTTATTATTTTGTTTGTGTATGTGTGAGTGCATATGAAAAACTTTAGTATGTTTAAGTTATTCGTTGCTATTCTTCTTTTTTTAATGAAAAGTGTGTTTAGACATGACTTCTGTATTTCTAATTAGAGAGAGAGAACAGATGGGACTTCAAACAGGATAGATATTCAAGTTAAAATGAATTGTTATTCTGTGGAATAACTTTCATGCAAATTTTGAAAATATATATTACAATTTTTCCATACATGAAATTGTAACAAGCATATTATAATCTGTTGAAAAATATATCTTTGTCTATCAAATTTGTTTTCGGAGTTATGCTTTCGGAGTTTTCAAAAGAAGTATATTTAAGTGATATGAAGAGTTGGTAGAAGAGATAGTATTAATGAAATCCATTTGTCACGTTTACAATTTTTCTGTATGGAATAATTGAATTGTGTTGAATATCACAGCGTTGGTTATAAAATAAGAGATAAACCAGGATATAAATGGAGGTATCTGCAAGCTGTGAAATACTAAATAAGTGATAAAGATTTTCTGTCCACAAACCTTTTAAAGGATTTTGTAAGAGTTTTCTGTGGATTAACTGGATTTCATAGAAAAGCATATAATTTTCCAATAAGTTGGACACTCCTCCATTCTGATTTTATATTACATGCCTTTTTTTGTTGTTGAAGAGTGTATATTTAAGAATCTTGCCAAACTTGCCAAAGCCTAAAGTTCAATGCTTTCACAGAACATAATGTATTCATTCGCTGTTATAATATCAAGTTCATAATAATTTATTTTCCCTCTGTGGACAAACATGCAGACAAAATGAAGTTTACTACTTTGGATAAAAAATGTAAATCTATTATGATGGGCCTCTACAAGTGGATTTAGCTACCTGGTTCAGATATTTTATGTAGTAAAACCCATGCACAAAATAATTTTTTGTACAGGGGCTCTTTTAGATGATTTATAAGGATTTTTGACAAACCTTTTTATAAATTTTGGCATGACTTTGTAATTCCTGATTATGGTTATGAATTCTAATGGCACGTTCTCCTTTTCTCTCGCAGGTACATGAACTATGTGACAATTTCTGCCATCGGTATATCAACTGTTTGAAAGGCAAGATGCCCATAGATCTGGTCATAGAGGACAGAGAGGGAATCGGGGCCATCAAAACGGGGGCAGCGTCACCAACAGATGGGGGATCAGACAACCACAGTGAATCCAGAAGCCCCATGGACCAGGTAAGCAGAAGCATTTTTAAAAAGAATTTCCATTTTTGTTTTGCTTTCTCAGCTATGAAGCTGGAGTGAAATACTGGCGCTGCTTTTTTGTCGGCATTGCTGCCTATGCTGACAGCAACACCAAGTTTTATATGGTTCTCATTTTAAAAGGATATATGTGTGAGGGATCTCTTTTTTATAGATTATTATGTTATTTGTTCAAAAATGGTTTTATTCATCTAAGGGTACTTCTACTGATCCTGGTGCTGTTAAAAAGTTTTTTTTTGAGTTACAATTTGTTGGAACTACATTTTATGTTTTTGATATTCTAGACACATATTTTTTACAAAGACATATGTTTGTAAATTGGGGGATGCCATTTTACCCAATACTTCATGTAATTTCCTTTACCCTGTAAGCTTTCAGTAGACTACATGTTCACTTATTACCCAGTTTAATTTTCACTGGTCAATAAGGCTACATTTTCTTTTGTTCGCGGGGGACGTGCGTGCAATGTTTCAGTTTTGCAGTCTACTTCCACAGATTTCCAGCTAAAAACACAACCGTTATGAGTTTGAGCTGCCTGATTTGATAACCAAATCTCTGAAACCATTTAATCATGATTGCATGTCAAAATCATGACAGCTAAAACCCATTTTGATATTAACTGAGAATTCTGTTGACTTCGGTGAACGAAAGTAATATGAATTCAAACAAGAAAATGGCTCTTTTCCTGGTTCAACAAAAAGGGAGTAATTCTCCGCGAAAGATGACGAGCCTTTCTCCTGTCAAAAGAACAGGCAGAGTAAACTTTTACATTACTTTGTGTAATTGAAATTTAATTTTGTTCTGTTTACATTGGCTACATGAATCATGCCATGGCTGCACTTAATTCCTCTTTTGAAGTCCTGGGCAGAAAGATGATTTTGTTTGAGGTTTCCATTACCGACGATGTGACTTTTTGAAGTTTTTATTGGCTTAAAAAAAGAATCTTAAACTTTATCAAATGAAGAGTTTTGTGAGAAGCTCTCTGGTGAATTACTTGCAGAAACTATACATTATGTGGTATTAGTTTCTATTTTGAGAGCTTGAAAACTATTTCTAATCATGCATTTTATGTAGTCTGTACAATAAAAACCAATGTTTGATATTATGATTTAACAAGTGGTCTTTGTAACGGTGTTGCTGGGAATCGACTTTGATTTTATCCAATGAGAGCCGGAAGGGCATATGCTTTATATAAACATAATTTGCAATAAAGCCCTTCTCCCTCTTGAAGGTTGTGAAGATATAAATGAAGCAAGATCAGAAGACATACTTTTAGATCAGGGCAAGGAAAAGGTTACGGTTGTTTTTAGTTTTTTACTTTTAAACAAACTTCTGTGACCAGAATTGGAAAAATGTAAACAATGCCATTGGTTTTCATATAGCAGCAGATTCATTGGAATTCCTATATATCGTCCTTGTTTTCACGAAGTGACGGTAGCGAGGAAAATCGTAACGCAAAGTGAATGCAATTTTTTTTCACTACCGTCACTTCGTGAAAACAGCGACGATATGCTAGTGTGATTTGTCAAACAATAAGCCATGAAAACTTAGATTTCTTTGTCAAGGTTTGATAACTCAGGTCAGGTCATGGGGCTGTGAATAATGATAATTCTAGTGTAAACCAGGGGCCAACCTGCAGGTAGCGAGAAAAGGTGACGTTGCACCCTCTCATTAGCAACCACTAAACCTTGCCAAGGTTCTGCTAGGTCAGGGATCGTGTTTTGGCCGACTCATCCCGATACACCTGTGATGAAACCTCTTCCTTTACACGCCATGACTGCATTGCGGCGCTTCCTGCGCTAATTACCCCGGCCCGCTACATGAAACAGCGTAACTAGAAAGTCAAAAGAAAGAAAGATAGAGGATCCCGGGCACTTGGTAGACATTTGCCACTGGATACTCAGCGGGCTTGACTCCAATGTTTGTTAGTTTTGACAGGTCTTGTAGTGTGCTTTCAGACATCAAATAAGTAACAGGAGATAGCTCTAATGGATACTTCTATAAAGTCATCGTTGACACTCTTTCAGGCCCTTTTTTTTCTCCAACCCTCCTGTCTCTCTTCATTTTCTATTTTTTTTTTTTCATCTTTTTTTAAAAATCAAATGGGGGGAGATCACTGATATGGCATGTTCCCAAGTCTTGCCTTATCTTCACGTCATTATGATCATCACCAATTTGATATTCTTGTGAAAGTGATGGGTGAAATTTGCAGCTCGATTTTCAGTGAATTGAGTAGGACATGATAGGAAAAGTTTGTTGTCATTGTTTATTGTTGCTTGACAAGAAATGTCGAGCAACTGGCCTTGGTCAGAGAGAGGAAGAATATAAATAACAATGCCAATCAATGTATTACTTTTCGTTTAAGTGCTTTACTTGTTAGATCTTTGATATTTGAACCTGATTTTTCATAAAATAATATTGACAAAGTTTGTTAGACTTTCATATTCTGTCATCAAGATTATGTCAGAAGTGATCTTCACAATTTATTTTAAACCTCAATATTTTTTATAATCTTTATATCTATGAAATATGACAGCGAAACTTGGTAGCAACATGTTTGTTTGCTTTGTATAATGAGAGACAGATATATTTAGTGATGGATAGACAAGACAAAACTTGTGGGGAGACTGAATATTTCTTCAAAGCAAAGGAAAAAAGAATGCCATCAATTGTATGGTTGTTATTTTGAGACGGTCCGTTTAGGATGAGACTAACTTGTCTACCAAACATTGGGGTAGCATTCCATGAACGATGTTGTATCCTGAGACATTGTGTTGGTGGGGTTCTATTGTCCTTCTACTCGGTACCGAACCCAGGAGCTGTACGTTGGAAGACCATTGCTCTACCACTGAACCATTTGTATGGTCGTTATTTCAAGATGGTCCGTTTAGGATGAGACTAACTAGTCAACCACCCATAGGGGTAGCATTCCATGATCAATGTTGTATCATGAGACATTATGTTGGTGTGGTTCTATTGTCGTTCTACTCGGTACTGAACCAGAAACCTTCGGTTGTAATGCCACTGCTCTACCACTGAGCCATCGTCAGGGTGCCTTTTTTTAGACTGGTCTGCCGTAGACTAGACCAACTACCACCTAGAGAGTTAGCATTCCATGAACAATGTCGCATCATGAGGCATTGTGTTGGTATGGTTGTATGCCCTCCCTCTTTTCAGACCAGATCAGAACAAATTCATTGAAGAGGTAACAATGACAGGAGGGGACAAGGGGACTTAAAGGGAGAATAACCTGCAACATCAGTCCACCGGGAATTCAGGGCTATTCTCAGCTTCTTTTCTTCACTCTCTATTTCTACTCTCCTCTCTTCCGTCTTCCGTCTTTCATTCATCCCACCAATCCAAAGGTTGAATTGATTGATACAAAACTTGCTCAAATGTTGCTTAATGTGAAGAGATCTGTGGAAGGTATAGGATACGGTTGCATAAATCGTGGAGAGGTGGGGTAGAAATGAAACAGAAAGTCTGTGGATGCAGACAGACCAGTCAGACATGTATTTAGACAGAGACAGATAGATATGGAAAGCAAGGGCAGAGTGCAGTCAAGAGAATGAGAGAAATCTGTCAACTAACATTAGAGTTGTTACTGATCTATTTTCTACCGGACTGCCAATAAAGGGGGAGGCATGGTTGAAATGGGAAGAAATGAAAGAAAAATAGACATGCAGTACAATGGGAGGAAGCATCCAGCCACAAATAGGAGACCAAACGCCCCCCTTTTTATGAAGAGAGAGGGAGAGAGACAGAGAGAGAAGGACAGAGGAAAAAAAATGCCTCATCAATCTCATTTCTTGTACCAATGTAGGTTGATTTAGAAGCTCCACTGCAATGCTCACTTTGGAGTGGAGTAGTTTAAGGGGGGCAACTTAAAAGATGACAGCTCCAATTTGGTTGACGGCTCCAGAGAGAGAGAGAGCTTTGATCCTCGCCCCTTGTTCACCATGACTGAGAAGGTCCTCCAGCTACATTGGGTTGGTTTAGGGGGGGAAGAAGAAGAAGATGGAGCGCTCCCTTAATGTCTCCTGATGCCGGGGGAGTGCCGGGCAAAAGAGAGAAAAATGGGGGCTATATTCATGCATCTTAATTTAGGAGTCCCTTTGACAGGCACGGCCAGTCTGCCCCTGATGTGTGCGAGTGATGCGCTGGAAGAATCTCATCTCATTAATTCTGATTTGAAGAGGAGAAAAGGGGGGTAGGCCTTTTGTGTCGGGCTTGACAGTTATAGTTCCAGGAGAGATTAAAGAGGACATAGAGATCAAAAGGGACCACATGTTTGCTTGCAGAATTACAGCTTCTCTTTTTATAATCTCCTCAAAGTAGGAATAAAGTGAAGCATCTCCGTATGATGAGTGATGACATGTT
This sequence comes from Strongylocentrotus droebachiensis, assembly GCA_035222895.1. Taxonomy (NCBI): domain Eukaryota; kingdom Metazoa; phylum Echinodermata; class Echinoidea; order Camarodonta; family Strongylocentrotidae; genus Strongylocentrotus; species Strongylocentrotus droebachiensis. The sequence goes on along the minus strand of JAVYIG010000663.1, from coordinate 135,690 downwards.
TCCATGGTAAAGAAAGAAGAAAATGGCACTTTAAAATGAAGAGTAGACATCCACTGTCTGATGGCTATTGTAGTTTTGTCAATCAATCATTCACAGGGATTTGGACGTCAAAAAATCTTTCAGAAATGAAGAAATTTGCGGACAATTTGAAGAAGGCATCTTGAAGTTTAATGAATGATTTATGGTCACATTCTGTATAAGGAAGATAAATTATTTGACCCTTCTTTGATGTTGGACTTAAACTTGTTAAATATACTATTCCTAAAGGGCATATCAATAAAAGTGGTATGGGGTTTAACTTTAAGAAGAGAGTTTTGAGGCTTTATTCATGATCCTTATGCATTGAATTCACATTCATGGCCTCCTGGAAAAGAAGAGCTCAATTGCTTATTTAATCCCTGTAAGACTTCAGAAATCATGCTTAGACACCAATCTTTGTTAAAAATAGCTTTAAAAGATTCTTATAGATTTGAGAAATGTTGATTTATTCCTTTTCTTTTTATTTCCAAAAGAATTACACCACTTTATCCAATTTCTTCCCCTAAATACTAAAAATAAACCATTGACTTTGACATGCAAGTCGTTCGAGTTCGAGGAAATAAATTCATATTTAGGTTAGTAAAGGACAGCCTCTTGAAATAATATTCATCAAAATGAATTGATTTTGATGTCTTGTGTTTCCATTGCAAATTGTCGCATGTAAGCCTGTCAAAGGATAATTGTGATTGAGAGGACATTGAGACCATGTTCCCCCTCTACATCATTTAAAGTTTTTTTGTTTCTGTTTTGTAATTCTCCATGAATCTTTCTGCACTCAAGAAAGAAATGAAGGGTCAAGGAAAGATCAAAAGTTTCAGGTCATGTCCTTAGCTAAGGTCAGTCAACTCTAGAGAAAATGGATTCCAACCCACCTTGGTAAGAAAACATAATTATGCAGCCCCCTCAGGGTTAGTCTTGGAGACACAGCCCCTCAGTCTCAATGGTCAGAACAGATCTTTAGTTTGTATCTAGTTTGTAATTGTAATAACAAAACAAAATGTTTGATCTAACTAAATTATATACAATATGTGACCAAAGATAGGGATATGAGGAGTGACTGTCAGGAACAAATACATTAATTTGTAGAATGACATGATTGTGAAATATTGAGGCTTAGAACACAGTTTTTGCCTTATTGAATTTAATCCATTGGTCGACAGCTGTCCTCTGGTTCTCAAACCAGTTTTCAAAATAATCCTTCTTTGAAAAGTTTTCCCCAAATATAGTTTAGAATAGAATATGACGATCCCATTTTACTCAGGTCTTGTATGTCTTTGCAGCCACCCCCTTCATTCCCATCCACTCATCCATTCAAAGGGGCAGACCCCCAGTGAATTTTTTAAATCATGAATGAATAAATAGTGCTAAACATATACATTGGTAGCCTCTATAATCTGTCGTTTAAGTTATCAAAACCAGAATAATAACTGTGATATTCTAATACTTGTCATCAGGATAGAGTTCGAAACAAATACTGCTATTGTTTCCATATCAGTGAAAATGCCCTATCCCTGGCTTGATTGAATAATTTACATTTGACGTAATGGGTCTCATGTAAGAGACTAAAGAGGAATGTCCAGGCCCTCATTGTTAGTTCCAAGGTCAGCGAGGTCATCTGGGCAAACCAAATTAGGTGATGACCTTTGGTGTTTGGAATGTCAGCTGTGGGCTTTGCATGTTGGCTGGGTTCGCTCTGATGTTGCAAGATTATGATGGGATTTGGAATTCAATTTCAAGTATCGTTATATCTTTGACCAATTTTCTGTTTTTTATTCAAAAAAGTATTGATTGCATCTTGGACCTACCGTACTACGATTGTTGCATTGGCTTCATGTCCAAGATAAACAGGGATCTTAGATAACATGCTCCTTAGCTAGTGAAAGGGCCCTGGTTCCCCCTCATATCTGCGATATAAAATGCATGATTCATAGCCCAAGAATTCAGTATTTAGAGGATGGGTCCTCAAGGCTCACATCCCTCTGACTTTCACCTGTTTTGTGATTGCAATTTGCAATATCCTAGACCCTATCAAACCCCACAAGCAAGAACAAGTTAGTATAGTTTAGTTGATAGTATAGTATAACATTAGGCAATTCAACCAGCAGGAAATAGTATTTGTATTTTCTCTATCTCAAAACCCATGGTACCAAGATTTGATAAATTGAGTCAGAAACAGTGAAGCGTTATACAGTGAATTGTCTAACTGGAAAATGATAATGGTATAAACATGGATAAGCTGCAGACATAATATCATAGAGAGATAATTGCTTTTTATTGGGGATAATTATAATTTGTTTTGATTTATAATGAGATATTACTGGATTCAAGTGTAAATGAAAATGAAAATGAAGCCAAATTAGTAGCTTAATGATCCCTCTCATCTCCCTGAAGATACCTAGTTTAATGATGATCGTGCATGCATTAATCAAACATTTCTTGCTTACTTGTCATTTTTTGCAGCATCTTATTTAATATTCTAAGCCCATTGTGGTGCGTTTGATTTTAAGCACTTGCAAAATTGCATGAAGGTAATGGTGGGGGAATACAAGGAAGAGAGAAAAACAGACGCGTCATTGTCATGCGATAAGGCTCGGAGGTTGTAATCTACCACTACTTGGGGTGGCTTGACTAGCGTAAGCCCCTCTAACTCAAGAGTTCTCGAGGACTACCAAAAAGGCACAGACACAGAGCTCTAACCATCGCTGACCTCCGCTGACCTTGCAGTGCCTTCTGGGATCAGTACTGTTTACTGCTCTGAGTTCAGCCCCCATTATGGCGTTCTTGAAAAATAATAGAAAAAGAACAAGAACGGGAGATGATAATAGAGGAACTGGGAGAGAGAGAGAGAGGAAAAGAGAGAGAGAGAGAGAGAAAAAGAGAGAGAGAGAGAAAAAGAGAGAGAGAGAGAGAGAGATTTTATTCTTGCATGCCTTTTTGAATTTCAGTTCTAAAACTTTTATAGGGGGGGATTTATAGCAACAGTTTTATCTCTGCCTGCATTCTGTACTGTCTCCAAAAATGTCTGAATGGTTTTAGTCTTCTGCCCAAGACAGCACTTTTTAACAAACTGTTATCATTATTCAAATGTGTTTTGACCAAAATGTGCAAGAGCTTCAAATTTTATCTCATTTTTGATTTGCAATGCAGGTTTGTAGAAAATGTTTAATAAAGAGATTGAGATCAAATGTAGTCCTCCCTGTCTATTCATGGGAATTGCTTGACTGGTTCACAAATGTACCATAACAAATTTTCTTTCATTTCTTAATTGACTTGTTACAGAGAAGCCACATTATGAAAGGAAATGAAGCATTGGACAAAGTACTGGTTTAAATGGGAACAATAATGACAATTCATTTATTCTTGTGTAATACTTTTTAATTTTATTATATTTCTAGGTGTCACTGTCAAGAGAGTACAGGACCTATTACTGTGCATAATATGTACTAATACAAAAGTGTTTAGGATTACACTCCATATATCAATCAATGGTAAATTTATGAAAATTTAAACAAATTTACGAAACATAATTGGACATATGAATATAGAAACATATAGGGGACAAAGGCAATAGTGGTGCGACATAAACAATGTCGCTTTCATCAAGGTGTTTGAGTCTAGTCCTGGCTTCGAACCATATTGATATTATCAGACTAGCTTTGTACAGGAACTCATTGCTATAAATTACCAGCAAAGATTTGATACACTCATGAGGCAAACAACATATGAAGTGGATAAGAATGGATTGGTTTATATATAAATAGCAAAGCTTGGTTTTCTATCTCCCCCCCCCCCCCTCCCTCCCTCAGACAAAGACCATGAAGTATGAAACCAGGGCCGTGTCATTAGGGGTCAAAGGGCAGCTATTCATGAGAGTCACTGTATTCATACAGCTTTGTCATGCAGAAAATTGGAATTTAGGGTATCGCAGTGGAGAAGAATGTAGCTCAAAAAGTCACTTTTACACGAGGGAAGATTAAAAGATAATATTTGGGCGATATTTTGATACAAGTGATGGTATGAAAGGTTTGGTGACTGACGGTGCTATTGGTGGTTTCACAGCTCCTCTGGGTTTGGTTAAGTCGGTGTGACTTGGTTCAAAGGTGCTTTTTAATGTTCTGGTGTGTCACTCACATTTTGATGATATTCATGAGTAGGAGCCGGTAGAGGAATGAATGAGAAAGTTGATTTGAGTGGTATTCCCAAACTGGTATAGAGGCCAAAAGTCACCTATCTGGCGGATGTCACAAACAATTATGCATTTTTATCCCCGGCCTAGTAGGAGAGAGACCTGGAGTCATGGAAATGAGCGAAAATTATGACTCTGTGCGTGCGCTGCGCCTAATTTGCATTGAGAACGTCTTCAAGAAAATGCCATAACTCATAACCCCGACCGGAGACCCTTGCATGCATCTTGCCACAGTTGTTTTGCCCGTTTCGTTTATACCTGGCTACATGTATTCCTCTTTGGGTTTCAATTTCCCGGCCCACTGCTGCATTGCCCCAGGCAACCTGGCTCCCAACTCGCTCTGATTCTTCAGTCTTCTTCTCATACTTCCTTCTTATCTTTTTCTTCTCTTCCACTTTGCCTTTTTGAGAGTGTATCTCCCTCTTCCTCTCCCTCTTTAGCTTTCTCTCTCTCTCTTTCTTTCTTGCCTTGCCCATCCTCAAGAAAATTGAAGCAAGCCCTGCCTTATTAGATTTAGAAAGCTAAGCAGTGTCTTGGCTCATTTTGACGAAGGAAGATGGGCCAATTTTGCTGCGGCATAAATTAGTGAAAAACCACAAGAGGACAAGCAATGTTGGTAGCTCAACAAAATGAAGCCCTGCACCCCCCCCCCCCCCCACACACTTTCTCATCTACCCTCAGAAGTGGTCTCGTTTTTATATGAGCGTACTGCCCATAGCGTAGGCGAAAAAACTCCACGTCCCAGTAAATATGTGCAATTGAGACGTTTATTAGGCAATTCGCTTTGGATGCGCCTGGTAAATATCAGTTGCAACATGTATTTATTGGGGAAATCTGTTGACTGCTGCCTCTATGGATGGGTAGGAGTGAACAAAAGGACTACAACCATTTCATCATGGTCTATTTTCTTTCTTTTCAGTGCGGTCAATTTTTATGGGGTTAAAAGCAAAAAATCAAGTTTCAGTCATTGAACTGAAAATCCTCTATTTTCAATCAAACCTGGATATTGAAAAGGAGGGTTGGGGTCTCATAGGGGTGTATCATTATTTTAAGGCTTTTGTAGACACCTATTTCATTCTAATGCTGTAAATACACATACCAACACTAAGAGATTGTGAAGCATCAAAAGGGATCATTTGAATACATTTCTGTGAATAAAAGAATTAAGGACTGTACTAAGAGATAAAGATGATTTAATCTCATTTTCCTAAAAAAAATAGTCTACCAGGATAATCGAGATACATATTATCGGTCCTTGCCTTCATGTATGCAGGCCTACCTTGGTGACTTTTCCAATCCAAAAATAGGGAACCTTTTCTCTCTCTCTCTCTCTTTTCGTACATTACGACTTACATGTAGGAGGGAATATTAGGAGGGAATATTTCTTTGCAAGGGAATAGAAAAGGAAGTGCTTCTGTATGAATAAGGAAGTAATTTTCACCTCCTTAATGGAAACTTTCTTTTTTGTGGCTCTGAAAGCGAAAGTCCTTAATGATTTTTCCATGAGACTTAAGAGAATACCCACAAACGATAAAGAATGATCTTTTCAGGAATGGCTGAATTGACTAGTTTCAAGAAATTAGTCGGTCTATTGTTCGGTAGATTATTATTAGCCTTTATATCTTAGGAAAATGCAGAAAAATGAAAGTATTATTCAAGTACTTCTGGTCTTATGCTTCCATTATTTTAAAATAACCATAATGAAAATGAAGGGTAAGTGGGTGATTAAAGTATTATCATGTGATTTTGTGTGTAATATAATTTCCAGATATTATCCTTTGCATTGAGCAGAAATGTTAATGTCAAGTGATTCAACTTAATGTCCCTTTCATTTTCCATTGATTCTTCTTGTGTTTATTTTCTCTCCAGTTTTATGAAGCAAATAAAAACCTTTACTGTGATCAATGAATATTAAAATAGGGTTTGCTATTTCTATTTTTATATTACCTTTTACTTTTGATATTTCAATGATAGCTTCAAAATGCTATGGCTTTACCAAGGATGCTGTACATCGGACAGTGTGGATTCAATCATAATGATAAAATCCTAACAATGTTTTCATAGAAATTCTAAACCCTCCCCCAAAGTAGTCAGACATATGAAAATCCTTCTTTACAATATCATTTTTTTCATATAAAAATTCAGAAGTACCGTTTTATTTTTCACATTTTTTCATCTATTTCTTGAGAAGTAATGTCCAATACTTCGCAATCAAACATAATTATGTAGGTTAACTGAAATATCAAATGATAATTTTCTTTACACACAACTTGAATATATATGACAACTCGCTATGTTTGCCATTTGTGTTCTACTTAATATACTCCTCCCTACCGATTGTACCTGCCCTCTCTTTCTCTCTACCACCCCCCCCCCCCCCCCTATTCACTCTCGAGCTCTCTCTTTCTCTCGCGCTTTCAGGAATAATGGCCAGTGCACGATTTTCTGTTTGAAAATATCTGTTATCGGTGAGCAGGTCAACATGTAATTATTGGCAGGTAGAAAAGCGTAATCATCTTCTGATCAAATCCCCCTCCGATGCAGAATTTAATTTATTCCGCTCCAATATTGTCTTCTTTTCATCATCTTCTTCTTCTTTCTGCCTGTTCACTTGGAGTGAATGCTCTGCTGTCACTCTGAGATCTTCCCGTCTGTCGCTCACGAAGACAGGGATGTGAGTGATTTTTTTCCTGTCCATCTTTTATGTCTTCACAAAAAAAGAAGAGAGAAAATGATGAGGGGGCTTGGGCTCGTGTCAGATTTGGTGCACAATGAGATAATGTGCAGGGAATTTTAAAGGGGGAAAGAGAATGGAAGGATTGGGGAAAATGTATAAGAAATAGAGTGGTTTTCACATACTTATATGGAATTTAGTTATTTGGAATTGCCCGTAGAAAGAACTTGAATTCATTAATGATAGTCATGATTTCTGAATATTTTTCATTGATGTGAGAAGAAAGAAAAGAGAGGAAAAGAAAAGAGACAAATTGCAATGAAAGAATGAATAATTGAAAGAATTATGAAAAGATATTCTTGTTAGGTATGTGGATGTCTTGGAGCTAGAAATGGAAGTTATTAGAAGATAATATTACAGACAGGCTCGTAGATTAGCCCAATGACCTGTTTTTATCACCTATTGCCCTATAAATTAGTAAAAGTGAGAATCAACTGTTTATGAGAATGGATGAATTTATGACTCTTCTTGACTCCCTAATTGATGTTATGAAAGGCAACTAATCTCTATGTTTATATAATTGCATATTAGAAGCATGTACTTGAAATGTTTGTTATAATGGAAAGCACAGTAGATTAATATACCAATCATCTATAGATGAAAATCACAATTTTTTTTTTAGCAAAGAAAAAAGCATTAATTGAAACAAACCTTTTTACTTTTGATTGAGAATTTGATGACTTAATGATTCAAAATGGGTGCTGAATGTTGATTATTTTAATTAGATCTACCGGTAATGAAAATAAAACAAGTGGAAAATGTCAGACAAGAACTAAAGTAGAAAGTGAATGATGAACTACCGAAACATGTAATGTAATTTATAAAGTAAGCATGCATTCTTTGTCAGTACATGTAGGTCATTATAAGCTTTACGTCTGTATTTTCCCAGATGTGTTTGTGCAATGGAAAAATTTACACATACATATTTGAACACAGAAACATTTGCTCTTTGTAATAAATAGAGTAAGTAAATAAGTTGGTAATAAAGTCCAAAGTGAACATTTTGCAGTCTCTTTGCATGAGCCCTATATAAAATCTTCAAAAAAACATTTATCTCTGGACTACTGCTTTTATTCACATATGTATTTCTTTAGAATTATTTGGAAGTCTTGTGTCAGTTAAAACGGATGATTCAATTTTAGAATATGTGTTAGCTACATTTTTGTATGTTGCACATATAGAATGACACTGCTTTGAGAGAAAACAAATACTAAATATTCTCTTACATGTCTGTAACAGTCTGCGGATGTGTAGTTTTATGTAAAGTTCTGTTGGTGAAGTTAAAATGTATGAAGTCCTATTTTATTAGTCATCCCGCTGCTATAAGTATAAAGATTGAGGCCGTAAGACCATTCACTTTGTGTATTCAAAGCACTTTATGATACAATCTATAATTAATGTAAAAACCCCCGTACTCACCCTCACACACCACACATTATCTGAATAGGTAATAGTTCTGCCGATCATCTATTTTAGTTTTTTTTTGTATGGCTTTGATAGCAAAATCTTTATGTGAGCCTAGCACTGCTCTATTATTGATACGGTGAGTGGTATCTGGCTGGCGCTGTATATATTTCACCTGCTTGTGTGGAATACAAATGCATCATAATGAGCGCCAATATTTGGGCGGCGATTCCTAAATGAGATGGGCTGGCACGATTTGGACCGTATTGATTTAGATAGCAATTAAAGGGTATGCGATTCAAATTGGCGCTGAGCTCGTGTATCTATTCCTCTTCACATTATCACTCTTATCATCATCATTTGGGCACGCTTCATGTTCTCTTACCCAGTGCAGTGATTAAATACGTAGAGCATGGAGATAATGCGGCGAATATTTGCATTGCCATTGCTGGATTTGATTTGCGACAGGCACGGGAATCAGTCAAATGTGTCCTCATCCTTGTTGAGTAACAGTTTAAAAAGGGTTTAGTTATTACAAGTTTAATTGCTACGATTATGGAAAAAACTTGTAATTGCCATGAATCACTGCTCAACTTAATAAAAGGCATCCAAATGTTATAATTGGAATTTAAGAAACGCAAAGGCTTGATCATCTTTTTGTGAAATATTTCTTTATGGTTACAACCAGTTGAAGATTGGGGGAAAAACCGTCAAAGGTATATTCACCTTTAACACTATGGGAAAAGAGGCTCATCTCATTGTTTCACTTTCCAAAGAGGGATGAATTCAATCAATCAATCAATTATTAATTTCTTGAAAATGATTTGCACTTATAATTTTTACTTCTAATTTCCATCAATTTTACCGTTCCACAGTGACCCCACACATAGCAAGGCAGCTTCTTGGTTAATACTAACTGTTCAAGTAATGTTCCTGCCTGAACCAGTCACCATCTTTTCTCTCCTTTATCATTAATTAAACAATTCAAGAGAACAATTTTTAAAATGGAAAAAGGGTGAATATAAAAAAACTTGAATGTAGGTCAATAGCACTTGATTCCTGAATGTTTTTGTCAGTGCCTGACATGGCAGGGTGATGTAGAAATTTCTGCAGGACGCTCGCTTGCTTGCTTGCCTGCTTGGAGAGCTGAACGGGGCCAATTAGATTCAGCTGCGAAAACCCACGATATGGTCTACTTGGACAGGCAATGCCAAATTTCAATTAGGCACAGGTGTCCGACGTGCTGAAATAATGAGGTCTTGTGTTTTTGCTTTATGGCTTGACTTTTTTTTGGGTGCCAATTAGCACAATATTAATACTAAGTGGTGTTATGGTTGTAATAGACTTTGAGAACGGGAGGGGAAAAATAATAGTTGGAGAATAATAGAGAGCGAGAGAGGGAGAAAATTGGACAGAGAGAAGAGAGTGAGGAAGAGAGAGATGAGAGAGAGAGAGAGATGGAAAGCAGAGAGAGAGAGAGGGAGAGAAGAGAGAGAGAGAAGAGAGAGAGAGAAAGAGAGTCGGGAGATGAAGGGGGAGGGGGAGAGGAAGGATGAAAGATGGTGATTTAGATTTAAAGAATACTATAGTTACGCTGAAAATACTTCAAGAGTCTATAAAAATGCAACCTGGGAGTTACAACTTACACATTATTATGAAGGATTACATCACTTAAAATAAACACTATTATCGTTAATTTTCTCGAACAGTGGAGATATACATTGTGGTTCCTCTCTGTACATGTTTCTTCATAATTATATTGATTTATCTATAACAACATCAAATTGAACTGCTGTCTTTGCATCTATGCTTTAAGATGTAAAAAAAGAAATCATGTCCATATTAAAAATACGGCATTGACACATCTCAACGAGTCCCTTGCACGAATGTGATATTTCTACTGTCTCCCAAATTACTCCAGCCCTGTGGCCGCATTGCACCATGGGACGGCCGTGGATAATTTGCGGGTGAGGGGTTGCACAAGATAGATCTGTTTTTCTGGCATATCTGTATTGTTTGCATACATGCATTAAGAGAGGGTATGCTCTTAAGTCAGTGTATGTGTATATTATGGCGAACTAACGGGATTATTAGCCGCCGTTTCGGAGGATTTAATCGGGCATCAGGCCACTCAGGCGAACAAGCAAAGGGAGAGAAAGCTGTAGAGGGCAAATCATGTAAGCAATTTTCTAAATTGCCAGCCTATGGGATTATCGGTCCATCCCATTTGAGAAATTAAAAAATCGAGAGAGGGAGAGATCGAGGGATGGAGGGGCACAGATGCGACACATACAGAATAGAAACTCATGACTTTTTCCTCTTGTCTTTCTCCTTTTAACTCATCGACATCTCTCTCTCTCTCTGTTTGGTATTTGCTGAACAATACGTGGGAGGGCACAGTCAGGCTACACTGCATCAGATGCAAGCAAATGTATTATTACCGCAGATTACTGCTGCGGCCCATCTCATTGTGAACTTGATATGTATGTCTATGAGCTTAACACCTTGAGTGAGAGAGCAAATGTAATAAATTGATTGGCTCTGTGATTGCTTTATTATGGACAGTTCATTGGAAAGCATTAGAAAACCTCCTAATCTTGTACAGGGCCTATCATTTCAGGATTTAGGCGTAAATGGAAAGATAATTGAATTGTGGATTTGACTCTGATCTCATATTTGTATGAGGGCTTCAGGGGGGAATGGGTGAAGCTCAAATTCATGGACACACACGGCATAATGGATCAATTTGTTTTTTACATGCCACTCGATCTTTGCTCTGTGTATGAGCTGTGTAGTACTATATAAACTTTTAGTTTATTTAATGTACTACATTTATTCAGTTCAATGATGTAAATCCATTTTGTACATCATATTGCAGTAATCAAATTGTTTATTTTCATCTTCAATTTTTTTCTTTTCTTTGGAGTAACATATTTATCACAAGGGAAGGTAAAAGATATCACAAATTTTATGCATGAGGCCTTTTATAACACTGTTTTATATCAGGAGTCAGAGGTTGTATTTTTTTTGGCCTAGTATTTTTATAGGGTATCCGCTGATCAATCATTCTGTATCAAATCTAATTGGGATAGGCTTGTATTTTATAATGCACTTAATTAAAAATTTCAGTTTCACCAAATTGAGAAGATGTCTACTAAGAGATATAAGTGACTTAGCCAATAGCGTTTTACATATAGTGATAATGTCCTTCTTGCTTTTAGCAGAAGATGACATATGAAATGGTAGTGGGAAAGAATGGGTACATGTAAGTAGGGGAAGCTAGTCTTTTAGGAGTAAGGTAATATTTCCTGTTCTTCTCTTGTCCACAGCACAGAGGAGCAGGTGTTATGAGGGGATAAGTGCGTAATCATTGGTTGGACAATGTGTGAACGGGGCAGCCCCTTTAGCACTGAATTAGCACTATTGTAGAGCAGCTGTGTACAGAGTACATAGGGACAGACCAAAGGGGTCAGTCACAGTCAGTAAGTCAAACTTACTGCGACTCGACTCTGCATTCACTTTGCCCAAGAATGTCGCGGCCTGGCTAGCTAACAAGCCCCATCTCCGGGAACAAAAACGCCCCAGAGTAGTGCTAATAAACCTTGGAGCTTTGTACACGAGTGGTGCACTTCTCCCAAGAAGTTAAGAGGCGGAGAAGAATAGAGGGAGAGGGGAAGAAATGATTTCATGTATTTGTGCAGAAAAATTGAACCGCAATCGCTCTTGGGTCTTAATCAAACAGCGGGTAAGGAGAGAAGGAGAGAGAGGGGAAGAGGATTGCGCAAACAAGGGGAAAGGGAGAGGGAGCGGGTATGGGTGCGTATGGGGTGCTTCACGGGGAACCCAGCTGCCCGCCAAAGTTGACAGAACAAACACCAGAGAGAGGGGAGTTTGCCCTCCAAGAGTGAGCCAGCACAGAAAATAAAGCGATGGGGAGAAGTCAGTCGCCAGCCAAATCTCCTCCTCATGGCTCAAAAGCCAGAAAGACTGAAAGAAAAAAAAAAGGTGGAGGGAGGAAGAAAAAAAACGATTGAAGACAAAACCTGAGCAAGCTTGTAGAACATGGTATCACACAATGCCCTCCAAGTATGTGTCCAAGTACAACAAAGGCCCAAATGCGGATTAGCCACCTCGTCAAAGCCGAAGAAATCACAAGCACTCACTCAGGGCTGTTTGTCCTGGGCTCAGAAATCAAGTTTGCGAGCAGGAAGCCAAGTCGTGGGCCCCCCTGCGCTAAATTAAAAACTGGTTCTAACTGTTTATTCTGAAATGCAATACTAGTTCAAAGTTTTTGAGGATCAGTATCGGTTGTAAATTCCCCCCATAATCTGGCTATGACACGGCAATGGAATTTCCTCCTTTGTTCGACCAGCCTTTGTGGTTGAGAAAAGAGCGGCCAGTTTCATTTCAATCCAATTTGAAACATTTTAAAGCTTGCTTGACTATTCAAAGGAATATAATACCTCAATATTCTCAGAAAGTATTCTCAGTTACTCCTAAGATTACAGGAAACAAAGAATTTAGGAAAGTACAAACTTTTAAATTTCTTCTAGATCCCCATTTCAAAGAGTGTCAGAATCCAAAGTTTTCAAGAAATATTTTCGATCCCACCGCTGCCACCATATTTCAATTATTGAATGTTTTGAAAAATGGTCCAAACTCACACCAAAGATGTTTGAAAAAAATAACTTACATCATGATTGTTTAACTATTCAGTCTGAGTACTTTGAAATCATTCAAATAATATGGTTTCCATGGTGATCTAGGCATACATACAATACTGCTGATCATGAATAATGGAGTATTCATAATCATACAACCTGTTTTCCCATCTGTCTTACTCTCTCTTTCTCTGTATCTGTCCCTTTCATTTCTACCGTGAAGCAATGATAGCATAATCTTTCAGAGCAAATGTAAATTTTCCTTTGTTGTAAAAAAAATTGTTTTCTCAGAAGTTCATTACCACTTATACCAGTATGTGTAGTGCTTATTCCCCTGACCCAAGTACTTAGCCTCTTTGTCTAACTTGTAAAACCATATGGCCAAGTAAGGTTATACCATCTGGTTTGAAGGAGACTTTAACGACAGGGCACAGTTGTGATTTTTCCTTTCACTAGAAAATGCAGGTATACATGAGCTGTAGTATCCAGAAAACCCAATACCTTTAGCAGGGCTTATATTTTATACCAGGTTTGTTGCGCGAAACCCTGAACGTTTATACGTTCGTTGTGTAGTACCAGAGTTTAACGTACTAAGCCCTTTTCAAAACCTTGCAGGTAGATCATGTTATTAAAGGAGAGATGTGAATCAAAGTCCTGCACTTTCCCAATGACCAGAGGCATACACATTTGTTATCAGGGCAAACGATTTCCAGCCTATCAAACATATTTACAGCAATTAGTAAATGAATGTAATATGAGCATTCAAATTTGTCTGACAAATGGAGATACTAGTTTAAAAAATAAAATAAATTTCAAAAACAAACAAACTGATATTGAAGTCTCAATCTAGAATTGGCTCGTAATTTTGCTTGCTCTTACATTCATGTTAGGAATTACTATATGTTGTAGAGATCAGAATCAAGTGTCACAACTCACAAAAACATATTCAATTTTCAACTGCTATCAGTTTCTGCTTACTTTGGTTTAGTTTCGACATACTTTGGTTTGCACATTGTTGTGTAAATCATTTTTTGTTTATTTTTGAATATTTGTGTATTTGGAGGGAACAAAAAAGCATTCCATATTCCCTACTGTGTTTCCTCTGCAAGAATTTGGCTATGTTTTACATAATTTGCAGTGATCAATATAAACTCCCAAGAATTGATATAATTGTCCACCATTACAAGTCAGGCAGGACACAGCCTGGCAGGCAAGCTAGCAAGCAAGCAGGCAGTGTTGTGTTTCTCAGTGCCTGTTGGTGTAATCCTGCACTCGTTCTAACTCAACATTTCCTGAATTGGGTGTCAAACAAGCAGGGATTGGAGGTGTAGGGCATAGAGGAAAAGGACAAGTGTGATTTCTTGCGGCTCCTCGGGGGTCATAATGGAGCTCCTAGTTGGTAAATTAGAACGGTACTTGAGGAAGACGGTGAAGAGTGCTTGCATCATATTCATTTGGAGCATTTTCACGCACGTGACATGAAAAAAGTCAAGATACTAATTCATATTTTCTTCATTCATATAAGTAGGACTCCACCCTATTTACTTTCATGTAAATGCCGTAGTTTATGGACCTTGTCAAAAACAGAGAAATTTACTTAATCTTCCAAAAATAATGAAGTTGTTCCGTTATTTTACATTTTGTATAGTCATGTGTCCTGCATACCAATAGTCAAATACATTCGAAGGCAGATAATATTAATTTGAAAACATTTTATGAAGGAAGTTATTTCTATTTATTTATCCTTTTTTTGTTTTTATGTTTCCTATGTTAATATGGCATAATCTGAGAAGGCATTGCTGCAATTCTCAAAGTGACATAGAACTTGTCCATTCATATATGTGTAATTGATACATGTGTTTCTTGTACATCAGTCTTTGCTTGTGAACCAACCGTGTCTGATGTCTGTATAGCCAGTCAAAGGCTATGTGATGAGGCTAGTAGGCATTCAGTTTCCTCAAGAGCTGCAATTTGCATCTGTCCCCAACGGTTGCAGAACGTTTGTTGACAGTAACAGCTGATAACTCATGTTTACCCAAGATTAATAAGGAGGTAATATCATTATCCAAATAATGACAATATCGTTTGCCATTATCGCTTGGCCTTTATCAGGTTTAGTAGAATACAATTGTTGACTTAGGTCCTTTGTTGGTGTTGGCTTGTGTTTGAGATAGGCCTCATGTTTTTCTAGGTTTACGACCATGTATGAGTGTCTGGTCTTGCCAAACTATGAAGTAATCATAAATGACGATTTTATCAGGGGTTGAAAGGATTAGAAATTTACCTCGATGTGTCACGTCTTTGTCATGTAAAGAGTAATGGTTTGCATCTAGATTACCCGTTGATTCTTTTAAATATGAGAGAACCCCAAGATGTTAATCAATGAACAGCTATCAATTTTGAAAGGTTTGTCATTAAGTATGTGATGATTGCATTTAAGGAAGATAAATTTCAGAAGCCACAAAACGGAGGTGTCTACGCTTGAGTCGAAAGGTGTGATAAATGATGGTCAATGTCCAATACCTATCTGCAAGTAAAAGTACTGAGATTTTCGACTCTTCCTGCCGGGTTTAAAGGTCTTCCTTGGAAATCTGTCAAGAGGTTATAGGAAATAGTCCAGCCTTCTTTAATTGCAACCTCTCTGTTGTGAGTCCATCTTGTCTACTTTGCATGCAATAAGATACACCAACTGCGTAAATGAGCCTGTATATGTACTGTACACACATACTCCTAGATCCATCCAATAGTCAGCCTCCCCCTTCCCCACTTTTCGTCTCCTTTGCATTTCTTTCCGTTAAAGCAGGAGAGTGAAAAAAAATCATGCATTATTCCGATGGCTGCCCCCAAATGGATGCTAGGTTTGCGTCTATGGTGAAAAAACAGTTTGAATATTGTTGAGTGGCTGGGGTATCTTGCTAGGCAGATGCTGCCCCAGCGCTTCCCTTCTCTCGTAGAGGATCGAGCGAGAAAGCGAAGGGAAGTCATCATGTTAGTTTACCGTCGAGTGTTTAGTCATCTGTCATGAATATTTTAGACCGTTTCCTTAACACTCCTTGTTTTGGCCGTGTCAGTGGCATGTCCCTGCCCGGCCGTCTCCATCTCGCTGGACAGCTCTCTTGCAATACTCAAACTGAGACCTCTTTCTAAAACAAAGGAGAAAACCATATTTAAAAAAAAGCTCTTTTGTAATCTTTGTCTGTATGTTTTCTTTAATAATTTGTTTTTGTTTTTATTTCCATGATATTAACAAGTAGTTTTACAACAAAGGTATACATTAAATCATGAATATGTTATTGGAGGAGAGCCCAATTCACTGCTGGGTGTTTATATATATGTAATTTCAATATTATTTGTCATAGAGACATTCATCTGTAACATCAGTGTAGATGAAATCTGTATCATAGCTTCCATTATCTAGGTTGAAATGGAGTTTGGTTTAAAAAAAAAATCTGCGATAAAAATCCTTGAATTTTGAGAAGGATGAAGGGAGCCTTGTATTTGGCATTATAAACGGGAGAAGAATATATATAGTGTCTGTGGAAATATTACCTTGCATTATTTAAAGGGCAGAGAATGATTGATTACAAATAATTGAATAACAGATGTCTTTATGACTTGAAACTTTGGAAGCTTTTATATATGGATTTGTTGCTATAGTTACCCTTCCCTAGAACAAACCTATTCTTCAGGAGCCAGGATTTATAGTTTATACATGTATATTTTAGTGATGGAGAATTGCAAGAGTTCTCCTGGACTTTCATTCCTTTTGATGGGTTTGGGGATTTCATACATTTGTTGAAAGGATAAAAACAATTTTCTTGTATAAAGAAATAAAGTTTAGTTTTGGAAGCAGCTTATTTGTGTGGAATGGGGTAAAACGTGAAAGGATAGACAGATGAATGGATGGATTGATGGATGTATGGCTTAGAAGAAGAGTAGTGGAAGATCCATATATAACTAATAGGGTCCCTCTTCCTCTCACCTAACCTCCTGATTTGTGACAGCATGTTCCCCTGTCTATCTCTCTCTATCCAGGTGCAAGCATGTAATAAAAGAGACAAAGGATTTTCAAAAGTCAAATCTCAAGAGGCCTTTTCAAATCAACCTTTTTTTTGGCAAGGGAGTACCCAATTTCCATTTGCAAGAGAGCAAAAAAAGAATTGTATTAAGAGAAAGAAGCCAGTTTAAAGTGGCAATTGTCCTAACAAGCCGGACTGTCTGAGATAATACATGCAGTGTTTACGTGCAACTCCCAATGTCAATATTGACTGTATCATTTCAAACGGGGGTGCACTGGGGATAGGCGGAATTGATGTTTGCCAACTATGTACAACTTGTCCGTTTCTGGGGTCTCCACCAGATGAGTTCGTTTAAGGACACATCTACACCTGTTTACATCAAGAGTCCGTTTTTTACTTTTCGGAGGGACAGAGGGCTGGAGAGGGGGCGATGGGGAAAGGGTGTAAGTAAATATGGTGGAAGAAAAGAGTGACAAAGTGAAGCGGAAAGTCAAGTGGCAAACTTCATTTACTGAAGGACACTTTTTCTTCTTTCTTTTCTACTCTCTCTCTGCAAACTGTTTCTCGTAGACCCTTGTACTTTTCAGTTCGACATCTAAAGCCAACAAGAAAAGAGACAACCGGTCCTTGAAACTTTGCCTACAGCCAGATCAAACTGTGTGGTAGGGAGAGTAGTGGTTAAACAATCTGTGGTTGTACAGTCTGTGCAAGTCCATGCCCAAGTGTTTTAACGCGTGATTAGATGAATACCTATAACAAGGGACATTGATTTTGAAATTGAAGCAATTATTGCAATTCTGATTGTCCTGTCAACTAGAAATACTTTTGTCTCAATTGGTATAGGTATATTGTAAGTATTGTAGATGGTTATAGCCTTAAAGGTATTACAAAGTTTTGGGAAATTTTGAAAAATGGGTGGATAGTGATTCTTTACAATTTTAATATATTTGGATGCCCCTGTGGATGTATTAAAAACACCAGAAATTTTAGCCCCTAAAACAATTCTGCTTTCGAGAAAAATTGAATATAAAGATTTACCGGTGCTCCCGGTAAATTTTGATAAATTTCAAATAGCTCCTACGGCCGTTCAATGGTAGCTGCGACCATGGAAATTTCAGAGTATGTAGTTGTGGTATATAATTTCCGAACGAGAATAGCTAATCAGTCAATTTTAGTCAATAAACATTGTCTTATAGCTTAATTAATATCTTGACCTTGAGAGGGAGTTATTCAACATAAAGTGTTTATTATTTACAATTTCATAACTTTAGAGTCGATTTCGACCGCGACAACGATCACTGAATATTGTAGGATCGTATATGCTTCCAATATGTTCATTTGAACAAAATTCATGACCCCATACCAAAACTTTGTATTACCTTTAATGAACATTGCCTAGATATAAATCAGAGAATAGACTGCTTTATAGGTCAAACTTGATTATTGGACCAAATTTATCTCATAATGAATATTTATACATGGATAAGAGTTGTATCATTTCTGAATGTCTTTTTTTTTCTTCCCTGATTGATGATAAAATAACAGTAGCATCTCAAAACAACTGGTCAGCAAGTAAAGTGCCTACTACTCCTTCATCTGAAGCTAGGTTTAAATGTGTTTAGCGTCCAATACTTTTATTGGCATCCGGAAGGCTTAAAGATGGTGAAATTACCTGTTAGGAGCTAGAAGGGCATTAACTCATATTATTTTGCACAGCTTTATTGCCCTTCTGGCTTCAGAATCCAAACAGACAAAATTATCTCTATGTCTGTTTTACAAATCAACAACTGAGAACCCTATAAAGTAAAAGGATATGAATTAGATCCCAGCTTATGAAAGATGGTTGCACAAATTAGCAAAGCTAGGAAGTAGAATGGTGCCCTTGTTTTTGGTCGAGCCACTTTCAGAGGCTACCAGAAAACCTGTCTTTGGTTATATGACCAAACAAATAGCCTTACCCCTCTATCCATGTAATGTGGGGCATTCATAACCCTGATGAGTTTTGTTAGGCACCCATTCATAATACCACAGGTACCTTGGCCTTATACTAAGGACAAACCACGACTAGACCCCTTAGGGTGAGGTGATTAAAGGGGTGAAGGAATGGGGGTAGGGTGGGGAGAGGGGGAGGGGGGGGGGGTGGTAAAAGGTAGTGGTTTAAATGGGGGCTCAAGATGTTCAGAAAGAGAGAGAGAGGGGGAGGGAGGGGGGAAAGGGAAGAGAGGGAAAGGAAGGGAAGAGGAACAGAAGAAGATAGAAAGAGAGGAAGAGAGAGGATGAGCTGGAGGAAAGGATGGAGGGAGGGTTTGGAAAGAACAGGAATTACATGCAGGATTGAATGGTTGAAAAGTAGTGTTGAGACCTAGTAGAAGGGGAACTATTGTTTATTAATTCCTATTACAACATCCTTTTTCAAGATGATGGAGATTGAACAATACTATGGGTTATAACAAACATGAAGGTGTAATGTTTGCGATGCAGTTAGAAAATGATGTCATTTAAAAATGCTCCAACACAAAGAATCATGTAGACTTCAAAAGTTCTCTCAACTTTTTTTTCTTCAAATCTTTACCAAGCAAAGATGCAGTATTGCCTGTAGAATGATTTCCTATCAGTCCTCATGAGACAACAAATTGTAGAATTCTACATCTGTCTTTTGGTAGATACATTCAAGATTTTTTTTCCCCCACTGGCACGCCAAGGTGAAGATAATAATAATAATGCTTTGTACTACTGTGCAGAGAGAGATCCTTATCAATTGAGAGGGTACCCATATCGTTTTGGAGCTGCCAGGAAATAGCATTTGGAGTTGATATTACTACAAATCTCCCAGAACATAAACGGAAACATGTGGAATCATGTCTCAGGTTTTTTTTACATCATAGCTATTGTGGTCTGCGGGATTACTGCATTGGGACTAGACCCCAAGCAGCCGAGGCTAGGCAAGGGTAGGGCTGGCTTTAAAGTTAAGGGCGGTGTACGCCCCGTAGTTGCCAGAGTGAGAGGACACAAAGTCGGGGTTTCATTAGCGGGAGGCCAAGCTGGCTGGGTCGATGACCTCACAAGGTCACTATCCACCAATAGTATTTTGACCTTATTGTGTTGTTTCAAAAGGGGGGCTTAGCCCTGTAAAGTTGTGTGAGTGTTTTGTATATGCGTAATACTCCTCTTGTTTTTTCCATCTTGGTGTAGTGCACTGGCTCCAGAGTGGAGTCTCAATATTTATGTGTGTTTACGTGATGTATTATTACAGCCCTGCTGCTGTATATTTTTGTCTATGCATGCAGACTGATGGTATACATATATACCTCCCCTGTCGGGTTCGATTTGATGAGAGATGAATATGACAGAAAAGCTTTTTATGGAATAGGTTTTATTCCATTTATCAATCATGGCTTTGTTTCTTCTAGTCTCAGAATTTTAAATGGAGAGTTTGGTAAACTGTAATCATGTGGTGGTACAGGCTAATCCCGTTCAAACAGAGTCACTTTCAAAATAATACTACCTCTAGCAAACAAATTTCTTCATGCCATTTTTACTTACTGGTATATATATTTTGAAAAATTGTATACAAGGATATATCCAACTTTCCCACAACAAAGTTGTATTTTTCGCGCAGACTTTTACACAAGACAAATAGGCCTTCAAATATTTGCCTGCATGTATTATCCTCTAAAAAGCGTATCAACATTTTGTACAGAAGTTTAAAAAAATTAAAAAATTCATAACTGTAACAAACTTTTCTTGTTAATGCTTTTAGAATTGTACTCAATTTTCAAGATAATTTATATTTGTCATTAAAAAAAAGGACCAGGAAACAATTGTAGTAAATTAGTAAAATTAGTGAAATTAGGCTGATTCCTAATTGTTAAAAATGATGTACACAGAACATGAAAAAGAAAGATTCCAATTTATAGATTTGATCTAGAAAAGTAAGCTTAATTTCATTATCAAAGCTTTCAATAAGATTATGTTAAATGAAAGTACTGTTAAAGGTACTATGTCCCTTTTGCAGCCAACCTCAAATGCTGTAGAACTTTGCAGGAATTATGAATATGTCATGTATGTCCTATCTGTGAAATTTAAACGTTAGCAGTGTCCTCATATTCAAATTATGCAAGGAACCCGTTTACTTGCTAGACTTCACTGTCAGACACTATTGAGTATCTGATTGGCTTTTTTTTCTTCTTTGGTAATAACATACATGAAAAGAGTTGTAAAGGGTACATGAGCATTTGTCTACATCAATAACCCACTTCTTGTGATGGCCAAGATTAAACTGATTGAATCTTTGCGCAGCATAAAACGTATGACCATTCGGTACAATTGTCTAAAATCAAGACTATTACTTTTGGGCTCTATAGCCCTAAAGTCGATTTGACAACTAATAGTCGTTATTTTCCCACTTGAAGACATTTTCAAGCCCCAACTTTTTTAGGGAAGTTCTAAATTAGTATTATCTTAGAAATGCAGTTGGAATTTAACTTTTTCATTTTTTGGGCCTGCAAATGGGACATAGTACCTTTAACGTAGAAATGCAAAAGCAGACAATCGCAGAAAATAGATATTGAAAATTCATCTGTCAGGGGTTTCCTTGTATATGATGGCATAATAGTGGAGAACAGGTCTAAGTTATGCTTATAGCTTGAACATTTTCATTTATTTGCATGTTCAGAATAAAAATTGAAAAAATATAACAATGTGCCTATGTAGAGTCTCTAGTCAGACTCATAATTACAGTAGCCATCACAGGTTGTAATCATCAGTGATATTGAATTTTTATTTCCAACCATTACCGCGATTTTTATGAGTATATAGCTAAAACTTCATTTTTTCATAGAAGGTATATTTTGCTAATGACCATGCTTAGAATGTGATTAAATGACAGCTGATTAGCGTTCAAGGATGGTTAAGCCGCCGCTGTGCTCACGAGCCCGAACCGTTTGGTGCGGAGCGTGTGGCCCATATCTGCTGAGCGCCATTGTGCTACGTGGTTCGTGCGTGTGAAATTTCTCCCGATCCACAACAATACAAGTGCAATTTCATGGGGCGGACAACTGACTGCTTTTCTTTGCGATCGGTGTTGCGATTAATTTGCTTATCATAAAGCTATCCGCATGATATTATGTGATGAAACAATCTGGTGGACGTCTCCAATTTGCTAATGAAATGCGGGATTTGATTTTTTTAAGCTGCTTTAGAGAACTTTCTATCCTTTGACAGGAGGGTCTTTTGGATTTGTGCTCTCAAATTATTAATCAATTATGAGATTGTAGTGTCTATCTTAAAATATGTCCTCTCAAGAACTTATGTCCTCATCCTCAAAATATCTTTGATATTCTTTACAAAGGCTTAATAAAGGACATGTTGCTTATTTTGTTCCCTATGATACACTCTTTCTTTCTCTTCAGAGTGCAATCAGAGTAAAACCGCACTAATGATAAAATGTAAATATTGCATTTTGTAAATTTAAAAGCATGTACTCCAACAAATGAGAGATGTAATATTAAAAGTCTGGAAGCATCTCTCCTATATTAGTAGTAATCTGCAGACTTGAAGTTACAAGGACTAAAGTAAGAGGGGCTCCAAAGTGAAATATGATTGCATTTTAAGCGTAATTTGGATTGCTTATTTGACTTGTGGGAAAGTGCAGTTGAGCAGAAGGATATCTTGAGTCATCTTCTCTTAGGAGATTCAACTGGGGAGAAAGAAAAAAAATATGTAGGCCAAGAAAATAAATCTTGGGATCCGTTGGGAATGATGATTTTGAGCTATTTGGGTCTTTTGCGAAGCTGCACATTTATGGGTTCTTATTGTTCCTGTGTCGAGAGTGACGTAGCTGGATTAGAGAGTATAATGTTAATGATCCCCCTGCGTAGAGAGAGAGTTCACTGTTGATAGGCCCTTTGCGTAGAGAGAGAGTTGCAATTAATTATGTATATTGTGAAGCTTGTGAAGTGTGCATGAATCGGGGGGATAAACTCGTGGGGGTCATTTTGCCGGGGGTTCTTTGAGGCAAGCTATAGCTCCCTCTGAGCAATGAACGAATAAAGGAAGATGGAGAGAGTAGAAAGTATGAGGAGAGAGAATGAGAGATCTATGCAAAGAGAGGAAAGAAAGGTGGGAGAAGTAATAATGTAAGATAGATGGACAGATGAATATAATACATAGTGGATAGAGATTCATGAAGATTGGTCAACATTTTTTTAATTTGGCAGAGAGAGGTATACAAAGCACAAGAAAAAATGTGTTAAGTAGAGAGAGAAGATGGAGAAGAAAGAGGAAGAAATAGAAATGAGATGAGAGATAGAATGATGCCATAGGTGCAAGGAGTCCTGGCATGTTGATGAGAACGTTTTGCTCGTTAGCCATGTCTGGCTGCCTGTACAATAAACCCACCCTCACCTAGCTTTGCCTTGCCGTGAACTGTGTGGTTTCGACCAGCTCTTCAGCATCATCACACGTCCACAAGATTCACCAAGCCATACCCCACCCTCAGCTCTCTCTCTCTCTCTCTCTCTCTCTCTCTCTCTCTCTCTCTCTCTCCCTCTCCTTACCCACTCTGGGCTGTAAAAACATTTGTTACCTTCTTCTCTTTCCCTTGTTTTCCGCGGATTGACTTGCTCTCAATTAAGTTAGCACGATGACTGGCGGGAAGGACGACCCTACGCTTTAAAACACAAGGAAAAGGCATTGGGGCAGGCGCAGGGGCTCTCTCGGATTCGTGTGTGTGCGTAATTCTTACATTTAGGCGCTTGTCCTTTTCTACTGCCATATTTCCTGACAAATTGGGAGGGAAAGGGAATCTGTAATTTCATAGAGACTGAGCGCCCTGGCTGCTACAGCATCATCAGCCGCCTGTAAATTGCATTAAAATTCACTTAGCTTGAATTCTGTGGACTCAGTCAGTGTACTAATGGCAGGGATTTTTGATTGATTGCCTGCCTAGGTAAAAAGAGGGTGGGATCCTTTTGTAGCCTTTCTTGTATGTCCGTCTTTCTGTCCGTTCTCTAGCCTACTCTTAGTTTCATTTATCATTTTTGTCTGAGTACAGATAGCCATAAGGATGTTAAGTCATTGCTCTCAACATTGAAGTAACACCGTTCTAGCTTTTAACAGGCAATTTAATCACACACTCTCTGCCTCTCTTTCTCCCATTGCGTCCTGCTTTAAAAGCTTTATCATTCTCAAAATGAAACAGATTATGTGCCAGTCATCCCTCTCACCCTCCCCTTCTGTCCACCCTCCCCCTCACTCCTCTCCCTCTCTAATCTCTCCCTTCATTTTCACATCACACAAACACACACACACACACACACGCTCGCTCTCTCTCTCTCTCTCTCTCTCTCTCTCTCTCTCTCTCTCTCTCTCCCTCCCTCTCTCTCTCTCTCTCTCACTGCTCCCTCTCTCTTCCTTTCTCTCCTTTTCACTCTCTTCACAGTAACGTTGGATTATTCAGGTGTTATTGATGAGAAATCTTCCCCTATATTTTGCAAAAAAACCACTCACGCTCTCGAGACTTTCCCTTTCTCCTTCACGCCATCCTTTCTAGTTACATTCACATTGTAGATCACACTAATGCTAGAAACAGGATTTGTCGAATATTGGATGCAGATCCTGCATCTTTTACATTAACATTTTCTCCAGAAAATTTTGAACATAGTTTTTGCCTTCATGCGCCTTCTTGTGCCTTCATAGTAAGTCTATTCAAACCAGGTCTGTTCAGAAGAAATTTGCACTGAACAATGTCGTGAAGACTTTCATGAAATCAGCTCGAGGGGAATTCAATAGCTCCTTATTTTGCTGTTCAAAATAACGTTCGGATTATATAATGCATCATTGCAACGTTTGCTCACCATTGAAATTACCTTAATGTGCTTTAATTTTGTTAATTTTTATAAGTCTACGCGATCACGTTACTATTTGTTTTCTCAAAGTCAGTTTTTGGGAAGATGGCTTATGTGTCTAATGCACTACTGAAGCTTAGTTACAGGATCGTTCTCTCCCCGCTGCCGGTTTCTTCACTTTCTCATTCTCTGACGACGTTGTCGTGCACGCAACGCTTAAATCCTACTGTAGGCATATAGACAGAGACAAGGCGCTTTCCTTTCAAATGAAACCTGATACACAGAATAGAGCATTGATTTCAACATTCCATGCAGGCATTAAGTCTGCGATTTGAGGTTATCAAAATGTGGTAAACACCCCCAAGCGCTAAACGCCAGCCCGAGCATCCACTAAATTAGATTCCACACAATCATGATTGTCGGTGTATGTTTAAATGAGTACATAGCACCAGGAAAGGAGACAACACAGAGATTCGGCTGTAAAATAGACAACAATGAAGCAATGTGAAGGACGAAGACAATAAGCCATTTTGTCTATATTTCATGATTTTAGGTTTGCAATTTGTATATCATGAAAAGAATCAGTATGGTTAAAAAAGAAGAAAATGCCATGGGCCTAGTTTTATGATTGAATATAGTTAATGAAATAAGCACATTATTATATCCTGTGACCAAATTTGTTATCAAAATGTAGCAGTCAACTGATTCAAATGAGTACTTCAAACCATTGGTCTTTTTATATGAAAACTTGTATTTTAGCAGTAAGATTTTTCTTGCTATGAAAGGAAAAACTGTTAAAGAGAAATAGAAAAGAAGAGAATAAAAGCATTACAAAATCTTCCAACTTAGCATCTTGATAGACACAAGTATGAGAAATTCTAATCTTGAAGATAGGACTTGGAACACACCTGACAGAAAACAGAAAGTGTCTGAAAAACAGAAAGCCTAAGACCCAAAAAATAAAAAAATCCTGAAAGAAGAAACGTAGCAAACTGAGAGAGAGCGGTACATGCATGCTTGAATGAGCTGTCACTGAAAGGAAATGCAGTGAGGAAATCACAAGTTAAATCCTGGAAAGCCAAAAGTCGTTATGACCTGAATTCTTCTCTTAGTCAAGTAGCAGCGGTGAGGGAAAAAAAAGGAGTAAAAGGCGTGAAAAATTCTCCCTGATGATGAGTGGCAGCCCTGCCATAGATATGGAATTCAAAATGAAATTTCCTTTCGATTTCTGGTTTTCTATTCTGTTTGGATTCTATCCCTTTTGTATAACATCTTTGATTTAGGAATTGTAAGTCTATGTACGTGGAGTGAGGTTTTAATTTGATATTGATACATTAACCCAACCTGATTTGTTTATATCTAGGGCTGTATTCTTGTTTTTCCCTCACAAACTATGACATCATACCAAATGATTTCCTACAATAAGGTTGTGCGAGTCTTATAGTGATTGACTGCAAAATCTGCTTAATCAAATTTATCAAATCAAATGTAGATTTTAGTTTTGTCTGTCATCTTGCTACCATTTCGAAAGAAAACAATATATTTTTAGTATTTCAATATTGTATTTTGAAAAGAATGTCTTTGCCCTTTTTTCTCAAGTGCACTTTTCTGTCATCAGCAAAAATTAATGGAGCATAATATTGAACATTTTGCTATTTGAATGCTGATTAAATGGGATCAGTACCCCTCATTAAAAATATCTTATTGTCTATTGATAAACCGTACTATATCTTGCACGTGTGTAAAATCTATATCTTGTCTCTTTCTATCTAGTATTTAAAAAAAGGTCTTGTTCTTTGTTCTATCACTTCGTTGGCACAGATAATGAATCACGTCTACAACAAAAGATTAATGCAATTATTTATAGCACTACAAAATACCTTTATGTTCTACACAAGAGGAATATTAAAGACTTTTTGCCCTGTTTAGTAAAAAAAAAATTAAGCCGGAGTGAATCAGCCCCTTGCGTGACAGAAGAGAACCTATTCAAGGTCAGAGATAGGAAGAATAGCCAAAAATAATTGATCATGTGGCGCAGGCCACATAGTCATCATGAACTTCAAGAACGGTGCGAAAATTGTTGATTAATACCCCCTCTCCCACCCCCTTTGCCTTTTATGTGACTGACAGCCTTTTCACACACAGCTAAAATTCTATAAACATGACTAGTATAAACGCGTTTCGAACGTGTTTAAACTAATCACGAGCCTTTCACACACAGAAATTTCGGTGCGATCGTTAATCGTTTCGTGATTAACTACTGCTCGTAAAATGCGCAGTAGTGCCATTGCGCATTGAAGGTCATGTCACATCAATCAAAGCGCACGCTCCATTCAGTTTAAACACGTCTGAAACACGTTTAAACACGAATAACCTTTCACACACAAAATGTCAAGCTCACTAGATACGAACTTCGTATCTGCAGCCTGCTTTTAGGGGCGTATGGATCGCGACTTCGTATCTATCCCAACATCGTATAAACGATGTTTACACTGGGAAATTTTGTCTATAAACATGTTTAAAACTTTACGATGATTCTAATCATCTCTAGATACGATGAATTTTAGCTGTGTGTGAAAAGGCTGTTGAATGTGTTTCAAGGTCTATCGTTTTACAAGCTTTATTGTTAGCGAGGGGAGGGGGTGCTAGGTTTATGGCTTGACCATTATTCTTTTGTTGCTACTTTATATTATTAAATCAAATTTTAGTAAAGGGGGGTCCAACTTATTTATTTAGTGAAGTTATGAAAATAGAATTATATACCTTTTACATTAAGATCTTGGCATATTTAAATTGTTCTACACAAGCAATCTATTAATATAGAACAAAAACATCAGTATTTATATCAATACTTGTCACAGAATGGATCTTGACATTGCATTGTTATTGTTTGTTGTATAAAATTCTTTCAATCTGAGAGATATGAAATAATAAACATATATTGTAGATATCTAGATAGCACATATTTGAACCGTCATATGATTCACGATTTTCTTCAGTTTCTTGTAGTTTTATCCTTTTTTTGCAAATTGTTCATGTAAATATGTAGCAGTTGGTTAATTTTTATACAGTGAAATAATTATCCAACTAGGTAATAGCAAGAAGTTTATTTAATAAAGTGATGTTGAAGCAATATTAATACAACAGCAACTATCCAAGAGCCTGCCCATATTGAAAATGGGACATTTGTAAAGTTAAAAAAGCGCTGAAAGAGAAAGTGCAAAAACCAAAGAGAAGTCAAAAATTATCCTCATGTCATTCTGACTAATACTTCTTACATAATCATACCTCAAACATTGCCTAAAGTGGAGCAGCAAGAAGGTAAAGAAAAAAACAAATAGCAAGGAGGAAATTTAATAGTCGTCATTTCTTATCCGTCTTTCCTGTTTCTTTGCCCCTTGAATAGCCAATAATTAGTTAATCCCTCTGAGCTAGTTTCTGGGTTGTGGTCATACACAAGAGGCAGAGTACTTTTGAGCTGTGTTTCCACCTTTGTAGATCTTCAGGAATATTATCTTTGTGAAGGTTATCTTCAGGGAAAATTAATAGTGAATTGAACTTTCCATATCTAACTGAGGCTTTGTATCGGGTCTAACCGTTGGGAGTGTTTAATTTGAACCCTAAGCACATTGAGGTAATCGAAATAGAGCATTTCCAGTAATTGTTTTCGGTATTATCTAAAGCACATGCATTATCCTGTGAATTTTGTAATCGAGAGATGATTGCAGAGAGAATGACTTTTGAGACCTATCTTGTGGTCTTCAAATCATGGTGTCTTGTTTTTTAGTCTTGGTCTTGGTCTTGGTATCGGTCTTGACTCCAAGACCTGATGCCACTTTGAATAATTGTCATCCAAAGTATTCCTCTAGTCTTGGTCTTGCAACCCCAGGTCTCAACCATATTATCATGCAAAATTCTGGTATAATTAATAATATTTGCCAATGAAACTTCAGGAACAACATCTTCTGGAAAACAATCTTCAGGAACGCAATCTTCTAGAAGATATTATGGGACCCATCATTGTTAATTGACCCTTAGTAGCCTTGTCGCTGTGCGGTCAGAGCAGGTTCTTGTTACAGGTCCTTGCTTGTAGTTTGGTTTGTTTTGGACATGGGAGGAGGATGTGCAGATTTCCAGAGCGATGTAACTATCCACCGAAAACAGGATTTATGAAATCTGAAGCAATAGAGCAACACCCCGCCCCCCCCCCTCCACTTGTATATTCTGATGGGCCAAAACACTTTTTAACTAACTGGTCAACTAGTGAGTTGAAATGCCTTCCTGGTGTCCAGCAGACAAATTTTTGTTTTGGTATTGCCTCATAGAAGTGAACTTTACTACAGACATTTCCTATGCATACCTTTTTACCATTGAAAGTTTTGGTAGTTATGAATAATTGAATGAGGTTTCTTAAAAGTTTTCTAAATAGCAAGAGATTGATAACTTTATACAGAAGGATTAGAAGTGTTAGTAAAATAAACAATTTAAGGGGTCCACATCTAAGTTAGATGAAAAAAGTTTATAATTTGGGTTTTTGTAACTTTAAACATTTTCTTAGAAGGAGGAGAGTTACAAACTATTTCTCTGCTATCTTCTTCTTTTCAGATCTGATTTTTTCTATAAATATAGTATGCGTTTGGAAGGATAACAGCAATTAAAGTTAGTTATGGTTTATGGTGTGATGAATAATTAGTCTCTTATTCATGGTATTCATTCTATTTATAGCTCTGATTGCACATTTGAAGTGTAGTTTCATGTTAACGTTGGTAGTGCTTTCCTCGACTCACTTCATCTCGTACCATTTAAACCAATAAAAGAAAATGCTTTTATATTGTTATTGATATTTTACATAGAGACAGGTAATGAAATTGGACAGACTGGTCCGACCATGGTTTGTCCATCACATGTGTCTCAAATGGACACAAATTGACCCCCTCCCCACCAACATATTGCCCCCTTTATCACCCCCTTTACCCCTCCCAATCCTCCTAAAAGCGGAACGACAAGAAATCACGTACATAATAGTTCTATGTGTATTCCTGTTGCAGTCATTATTTCTCTCAGCAGAGCGGAGGAAATGTCAAATAGGAAAGAATGTGTCATCTAATCTCCTGGCCTTGACCAAAATTGGCCCAGGGGCTACGGTGCGCTCTCTCTGTCTCCCTCCGAAGAGAAAGAAAGCTCCCTTGTCTTAGCCCCCCAAATTTCTTTTTTTATTTGACCCCTTTCCTCTCCCCCTCCCCCAATTTATTGTCCCATCCTCCGATTTATCACAGGTTGTTATGAATGGGGAACTTGCATCAGACATCCTGCCTTCTTCTTCTTCCCCATTTCTGGATTGTCCTTGCCACATGACATTGCAGGTGTAAGGAACCTTGTCTCACCCTGATTCTCTCAGTGTCAGCTATAGTTGTTCGTAGTGGAAGCGTATTAAGATGGATGCTAAAATCCATCTTTCTGAAATGCATCTCGTATATTTAGGGCGAGATCCTACGTTCCTGTTTCAAAATATTTTCTCTGCTTCTTGAAGAAGTATATATTTTTGCTTTGGATTTGCCTTGTGTCACACCTGCCCTTCTCATCTCATCATTTTCATCTCTTTACATTTAGCATCTTATCCAAGTCCCGACTCCATTCCATATTCTTTTTTGTGTGTTTCATAATAGTCCAAAATTCCTTTCATAAATTAGCAATTTATTCCTTGATACTCTTTCTCCATGTTCTTTTCTGCTTTTCTGCTTGTCCCCTCATCTTGCTCTCTCTGTCTTTCTCCCCTCATCTTGCTCTCTCTGTCTTTCTCTCTCTCTCTCTGTCTGTCTGTCTCTTTCTTTCTCTCTTTCTCCCTGACTTTCTCCCTGTCTCTGTCTCTCTGTCTTTCTGTCTGTGTGTCTGTATCTCTCTCTCTCTCTCTCTCTTCCGGCTCCTCCCTCTGTCTCTCTCTCTTTCTGTTTCTGTGTCTGTGTCTGTGTCTGTCTGTTTGTCTGTCTGTCTCTCTGTCATTGATATTTCCTTTGAAGATGAAATGCGCTATAGAAGCTTAGGTTATTATTTTATTATTGTCTGTCCGCCCCCCCCCCCCCTCACCCCCTCTCTCTACCTACCCATCTCCCTACCTCCACCCTCCTGCTCTCTCTTTAACCATCTTTCTCTGCTGCCCGTTACCATCTGTGATTGATAGGCCCTTGTCTTTGTCTAATGACTCTGTGGCATCTAATGGAGTATTACTGCAGCCACTTCTCATGCAGTGTTCTCATTGCGCAGTATCTCCTCCTCAGTGCCTCCTCCACTCTATGCACGTCGTCTAATGGACGATGCAAGCCTGCATGCAAGTACTGTATGGGACCATTAGCATCGGACCTCAACATAGACTCTAGATAACAGAATGTAGTGATAAATATCCTTTGAATGATTAACCAATTGTTTAACTGTGGACAGTTGAAAGAGAAGAGGGGAAAAAAGAACATGACCCCCCCCCCCCCCATAAAAATCAACACATCTATTTTTAGAAACTGTAATTTTATTTAAACAAGACCTAGCTCAAGCTTTATGTAGGTATACCGCAATTGATGGATAATCAGAATAGAAACACACCTCCAACACTCTATCAGCGCTCCTCCTACCCTTTTTACCTGCTTGCTTGTTCCCAAGCATGATAAGGCGTTGTACACCACAAAAAGATGCGTTTTGCAAACGTGAGATCACTTCAGTGGGAATGCACCCCGCACACTCTGCAGAATCTCTCCTCCCTCCCTACTCGGCGTGCATACATTAGCCATTCAGGGTAGTCATTACCACAAATTCTACACATCTCACTGCCTAATTTACTTTAATTTTTGATGAGTTCTCCTCTGTTTACTAGGCTCATCACGTTAGTCACGCATAGAACAAGTGCATAATTTACCCGACAATTTGCACACTCTTTGACACACTTTTTTTTTATAGTTCTTCTTCCCAGATTAGTTTTCATAACACAACAATGATATTGATGCTGCATTAGCTTATTATGGTTGTCAGAGTTCATGGTAATGGGTTAATTACTTTTGCCTCTACCATAGTAATACGTGTTTATGCATAATTGCATATGAGAGAGAATTTTATGATTTTTTTTTGGTGGTCTTTTGTGGTCTTTGATAACCCGAAAGCCCAATCAACATATTAGATAAACTAACATTGTCATACCATACATTTTCAGTAAATTAGATTTGATGAAAACAAAAGTGAAACAATTTCATATCACAATGCGTTCTGTGACACAAGTGAAAGGGATTGCATTAAAATGAAAACTGATGGTTTCATTTATCTTATTTCAGTCCTTATAATGAATTATTTTAGATACCAAGTAAAAGTGAAAATGATCTTTACAATGATTTGTTATTGAAAGTATTATTTAAAATTTAAATGTCTGTGTTTGTATTTATCTCATTTCAGTCATCACAATCTGGTAGTCAGAACCCCGGCCACACCCCACTGGTAGGCGGGGGAGGAGGCGGCGGCCCCAATTCTGTAGGCTATGGACCCCCTGACGATCTTCAGTCCAACCCCGGTTCAGACCCGCCCCCTCTCACCAACGTGATGTCTTCACTACATGGAGGAGGAGACAATGGAAGTGAAACAGGTAAGTCCGAGTCTTGGTTGCTATGGCGATTGAAGAGCCAGTTCCTTTTGGGTGTGTCTGGTTGGCATCTGATGGTGTGTATTTGTTTAGGATATTATTTGAGGCTGAAATGAGTTGAGTTTGGCAGATTACCGACTTCCGACATTTTACCGGCTTCAGTCGACCAAGGGAACAAATGGGACTGCCATAGTTGAGTTTTGTCACACGTAATATACTCTTAACAAAAAGTGGCAATACATGGTTATGATCCTTGGCTAATAAAGAGTTAAAAACAAGAGCGATGTGAAGTATCCCTAATATCATGAGTTATTTATGAAAGCATATAAGCCTATGTTGGGTTTAAAATCCTGGTGTGATCGGTATAATTAGATATTCAGAAGATGATTCCTTCTGATGAAAGAAAAACTATGAATGAATATTAGTGTTCTTGTAAGAATTGGATTCGCTGGTTCAGTGAGAAATGGTCCGTGTCCCTGTTTTGGAATCTTGCACATGTACTGGAGCATAGACTGGAAGCCAGTGAAGTATGATTGCATCACGCAAGGGTTAAAGATATCATTTTGCAAACCAGCATGCATTTTACTTCCACAGTTCCCCTCCTAGTCAATCTATAATCTACAGATTGCTTATGTATATTATGCATACTTAGACTCAAGATACATAAATTACATGGCCTCTTCAGAATTTCAAATGGAGGAGATTGTAGCTTGTCTTGTCCATGTCTTAAAACAAGTTAGTTCAATGAGAGGGGTTGTTTTTGGTGTTCTACTCTTTTGTATAGGAAATTCTGGATGCCCTGTGATGCTGTCTGTCATTATAGAACAAGGTTTTGAAGGGTATAGATTGCACCTGTCTTGAGATGAGCTGTCTTTGTTCATTTAATTTAATTTAATTTTCTAGTTTCATTTAAACACGGTTACATTCCAGCTTGTGGTTGTTCTTCAATATGTCTGTGGACGAGGTAAAAATACATTGTACCTAAAGAAAGAGTCAAGTTCATTGCTTTCATTGTTAGCGCCTCGTGGATGCAGACTATCCCTGATCAGCGTGTCTTAAAGATGATGCAGTTGTCTTGAGTCACTCGCGATGAGGCGTCCATCCATCAATCATCCCCCCTCACGACTCCCCGGGGTGTGGGCCCAGTTAATGAGAATGCATGGTGGAGCATCTCTTGATATAATACCAGTCCACTGCTACTACGGCTACGTCCTACTGCTAACTAGGCAGCCTGGTCACACAGCTATGACCAATAGCGTCTTCCTTGGAGAAAGGAGCTTTGCCGGAGAGTTTCCCCTTCTCTGCCCCATCTCTCCTACCCCCTCCCAAGGAATTTTTGATGTAATACCAATTGTATACTACCATAATGCAACATGGTCACATGGCTATGACTATAGTAGCATCATCCTAGGAGAAAGGAGAATGCTTTGCCCAAGTTGTTCCTTCTCTATCATTGCTCCTTCGTCCTCCCCCCCCCCCTCGTCCTCCCCCTCTTTGTCTTTAGGGTTGTAATTTGCTCACCAGGTTACATTTCTAGGACCACTGAATCTTCTTCGGAGAACAGAGAATGCCTTGCCTTGCCTTGGCGCCCACTTTCTACCGCAACCCCCATCCCACCCCCTTTTGCAAGGCTGGAGCTGTACCGGTTACACTTCAAATGATCTTCGACTTATTCACAAGTAATAAATTAGGCACAGTTGCGATGGTTGATTATTAATGAATATTAAACCACCCTATTTCCATTTAGTTTGACCATCCATATGATTCTGCATTGTCGAAGGCTGCATGGAATTAATTATTGCAGCTGAAGTCCATTATACTGGTTACACTTCACATCTATTAAGAGGTAGAAAGGCAAAACAACTTTCAAATCACACTGATAAAACAGGATAACATACATTGTGCTGGAAAGGTCAGACAATCAATTTGCATTTTGAAAATGAATTTCTCATCATTTTGTATGTTTTCATCAAGAAGCATTATAATAGAGTCAAGATTAAAGGGATCCGGTAACTTTGTCTCAGATTCTGAAACAAAATTCTGGATTTAGCTCATGATGCAATGATAATTATAAACCTTTAGGTCAGTCAGGAACCCCATGACTTTTACAAGCCGATCGCCTGTCTGATTATCAAGATATTTATGATTGGAATTACAAATTTTGAAAACCGTTCGCCTGACGGTTTTCATAACACTAATGTCTATTGGGGAAAACGAGTATGGTAAAACCGGTCACTCAAAGATTTTTACTTTTTTGAGGCACTTCTTGATCATTTTGAAGCGCAATTTTTTTAGGGCTTCAATATTATACCATATCACGGACACTGATAACACGTAGGGCCGTGTATCTCAGATTTAACATTGTTAAACGATCCCTTTAAAAAGGGAAAATATTGTAAATGGTAGACAACTAGCTATATAAAAAGGATTGTTCGCAAGGCAGAAGGGCAATAACAGAAACGTGTGCAATGGATGTTAATTATGAGAGAAATGCATTCCACTTGTCTCTGACCACATATATGCAAAACTTTTAAGTCTGCATCATCCAAATTGTTACCAGTGATATCACAGTTCAACTTGAAACAGTTAAGAAATTGACAAATTTGTGTGTTCAACAAAATCACAACTACTTAAAGATAATCTCAATAGCCCTGTCCATCACCTTTTGAAATTCGAACATGATTTCTATGGGATATATAGTGGGCCATTAAAATTGCCCTTGAGTCCATAACTCAAAAGTATTTGCGATCGTGTTGTTCATACCCATATGCTGGGCTCACAATTAAATATGAAAACATGTTGCTTCCATTATGAGATACGCACGACCATGCACTTGATTCATTGAGAGCAATACAGGCAATAATTCATATCTTTTAGCACAACGTTAGCACCTTTCTGCCTCTCAACAAGCTGATTATCCAGTATATAAAATGAAGCACATCTTGAAAAGAGACTATGAGACTACCAAGGGATTGAACTCGTTCACATATCGAAGCGAAAAGCCAGAAAAGTAAAAACGGTTCAGTGTATCTAGTTAAGTCCTTTTCAAAACAATACATCCATCATCTTGGCCAAATAGCTTCCCCACCACTACAAACTCCAACAAAGCATAATATTGACTTGTTCCACTTTTAAAAGGTCTACATTTGCCCATGTCCTCTATAACACTACCTAATTTGTCAAACTGAATTAGGCCTTGGATATCCACTTATCATGGCATTGCTTTACTCCTTGTCTTTTATTAGTCTCTGGCTTTGTTATGATAGTAAATGTATCTTTCTTTCTTTCTTCTTTTTTTCCCTTTATCTTTCTTGTAGAATTGTGTCACCTCACCCTTATATTATCTCCTATTTGCTCCTATTGTTGTCTGTCTTTTTGTTTCCTTCCAGAGACTCATTTTGATATATAGAGTTTATCATTTTCTTTTCATTTGGATCTAGATCATGAAGATTTTCCTTTAAAAAAAAATTATGAATCCATCTTTGATATTATAATGTTCAATTAGTAGTCTAAATTGTTTTAACCTTTTTTCTATCTCCCATTGTTTGTTTTTTTTATTTCATTTTTACTCACTTTTTTCAATCAACTTACCACACTTTAATAATATCAAGTGGGCTATGCATGTATGAGAAAAGGAGAGAAAGAGATTCTGTTGCACTCAAGTTGGCTATCCAGATACTTCTCTCTGTAATTTTGGGGGGGTTTGTGTCTGCTTGTTGCCATGGTGATTTAAGTCAACAATTTGCCAGTAGGTTCCTAACCTTCAGTCGTGCCATGTCCAGTTTCCCTCAGATTGCCAGAAGTTTTGTGTTGCTACGTTCCGCAGTCAACACAAGTGGGCTTCAGCAGCAGAACAGAACAGGGGCAGCTAGAAGTGAAGATGAGGCTGATACATAGCCGAGTCACTTAGGAATGTCTGTGAAGGGATGGCGCAAAGATTAATATGTGGGACTAAAAGGACTAATTTGTCATTCAAGTGCAGGTGTATAAAGTGGTTATTTATAGCAAGTAGTGGTAGTATTTTCCAAAAACCAATGAAGGAGTAGTAGAATTAGAACAACATCAGCAGAGGTATACATTTATGATTTTTTTTAAAAGGACATACGATGAAAGCAATGAGTGAATTGGGCTAACTGAATGAAATTGGGATGGTTGATAATAATAGCCTTTCAACCTCATTTGATTTTTAATATATATCTATTTCCTCTCGCAGTTTGCTATCATAACAGAATCAGAGCCAAGTTCAAAGCCTTTTTTCATGTTTATCTCTTTTTTCATGCCTCCCTCTGCAATCCGCTCAGGTGAAACATTTCCATCTGAACTTCTGTTAAGTGTCTTTTCTAGAAAGAAGAAGAAAAAAAGCGGAAGTCCATCAAAACAGAACCACTTCAGTCTACTGAGAAACGTGCTTCTTATTCCTCCAGTGACATCCCCCCAGTGGTACGATCCTCATGCTATGTTCAAGTCTGTCTTGCTTAGCTAGCTGGGCCGTGTGTGGATAAGCCATTTGGATGATGTGGCATACATATATAGCACATGTTTAGTGAGCTTAGGGTATAGGTCTAATGACAAAAGCATCTTCACACCACCGAACCAGAGAATTGAGGGAGAAAAAAAGGGGGAAAAGAGAGGAGAAAAGGTCTGTGCTCTTCTCACCGTGACCTGAAATAACCCAGCGTATGCACGAGCTTCAGATGCGTTTTAACAATGTGCTGAGTAACCAACCTTATCACGCTGCCCTTTTGATCTATGACCTCTCTCCCTTTGTCTTTAACCCTTCATCCTGTGATTTGACCTTCAGTCTTAACCTGAGTAGGAGGCATGTCAGGGGTCACATCTTTTCAACTTATCATACATTTATGTGACATAGATTTGTGTTTTTTATCAGTTGATATCATTTTGGAAACATGCCTAAACGATGGGAAATGCCCCGTTCTTGCAACATTTCCAGTGATGTTGGAGTTTTAGCTAGGCACCAATCATTGCAGGTGAAAAAAGGTTTGTTATCAACAAAGAATTATAAGAGTAATTAAAATGGTTGGATGTTCTTATGGAAATTATCATTATCGTAGCAAATTGCTTTGTAACTATCCAACGCTGAAATTAGAAACCTTCATGCGATAGATGCATATTTTCTCATCTGTAGCTTTGATATTGTTGTCGATTTTGTAATTATATTGCTTCATTATCATGGCTTTCTAGATTTAAAGAAAAAAGAAGCTGAGTTGTTGGTGATTCTATCCATCTGTCTTTCTTCACCTCCTAACTTCTCTCATCCATAGCATATGGCATTGGGACCTGAAGAAAATCCCAAGATGGCATCGCGAAATTACAAAGTCCTCCATCATTACGGTATTCTGACCACAAAGGTCTTCAGCATTAAAGCCCTTTTTGGTTCCATATCCCCTCATCACGAAACCCCTCTACTCCCATCTCACCCTCGCTCCATCTCTTCTCCCTCTCTCTATCTTCATCTCTCCTCTCCTCTCTCTCTCTCTCTCTCTCTCTCTCCTCATCTCGGTTGCAGTCTTAGTTTCTCCGGCCCACTGAAGCGTGACCGCCACGCATGGCTGTGCGTCAGCCTGGCTTGTTCATTATTGATAACGCAGGCACTTACAAGAAAATTGCTTGCTTCTGGTGTCATAAAATCAGCATAATTACAGCGGTATGATGTGAAATCTGACTTGGTGTTGTTCAATGAGCATTGTCTATGAAATGCCTTCTGGGTTATTTAAATCTCCATTTGTGACACCTTATTTAGTTTCAAATACTGTGATACCTTCTGTCATTATATCTAGAGTATATTTGCATTGTATATTCTACAAGGATATCTTGTGATATTCCTCCTGATGTATCAGATATATTCCATTCTTCCAATAAGGAGCTACTATTTTTACTTCTGTTTGGGAAGTATAATTTGATATTGGACATTCTACATTTAAAGGTATTACAAAGTTTTGGTATGGGGTCATGAATTTGGTTCAAATGAACATATTGGAAGCACATGCGTTCCTACAATATCCATTGCTCGTTGTCGCGGTTGAAATCGAGTCTAAAGTTATGAAATTATAAATAATAAACTTTTATGTTGTATAGCTCCCTCTCAAGGTCAAGATATTAATTTAGCTATGAAACGATGTTTCTTGACTAAAATCGACCGATTAGCTATTCTCGTTTGGAAATTGTATATCACAACTACATATTCTGAGATTTTCACGGTCGCAGCTACCATTGAACGGCCATAGGCGCTATCTGAAATTTATCAAAATTTACCGGGAGCACCGGTAAATTTTTATATTCAATTTTCTCGAAAACAGAAGTGTTTTTGGGGCTAATATTTTTAGTGCTTATAATACATCCACAGGGGCATCCAAATATATCAAATTGTAAAGATTCACTTTCCACCCAATTTTCAAAATTTCCCAAAACTTTGTATTACCTTTAAGCAAAGACACTTTTTAAAATATTTTTTTTACTTGTTTAATGGAAGAGCATTTCCTTTTAATCTGCACCGATGGTAGAAAGTGTTTTGAAAACTTAAATTTTATAATATATTCTGTGTCACTGTCAATGATTGAGTGCTATATCAGGTGGCGGGGGGGGGGGGGGGGGTCATTTTATTTTTGGTACTGCTCTTCAATTTGTGTTTAAAATTAGGTAATTAATAGCAGGACAGTTGGAAAGGAAGAGAGAGAGGGAGAGAGAGAGAGAGTGAGAGAGAAGGAAAGAGAAAAGAAGGGACAGAGAGAGAGAGAGAGAGATGGGAATGGAAGGGGGGGGGCGTTCATTAGAGAACACATATTGCTGTTGGTTATAGAACTTATCAGATTTGTTTTTTGTTTTAATAAACAACCACAAGATAAAGAAGTCCTCAATAGGCCTTTATTAAACAGCGACGTGGTGCGGGGGCATGATGCGATCGGGATGATTTAGCAGTAAACCCAAGCGAGAGTTCCAGCAGCTGAGTTGGTGAGTGGACGGAGTTCATGCAACTTTGATTGGCCTTCCCAGCTCCTCGATCCTCCTCCATACCTGATCATATGAGGGACTCGCTGGATTGCACTTGGTGGAGGGATCGTCCTCTAATTAAGCATTGTCACGGTTACTGCTTATGTCTGATTTGGTCTTCTCCAATAACTTCATCGCAGGGTGTGTGGTGTTCATGTGTGGAGCGTCCAAGATGGCGGAAGGCGATAGAATTGGGGATAGAAGATGATAGAAGATATGCGATAAACGGAAGTCTGGAAATTATTTGATGTGAAAAGTGCATGAAAATTATGCTTCTTGACACCCTGCATGGAGATAGTCAGCCACAGGTCATGACATTAATAATTTCTATGTGTATTCCCCATATATTGGTATGTAGCTAGCGGTACCGAGTACTGGAGTTTGCTTCAAAGAATTAGACCCCTGTTAACTCTAAATAGTCAAAATAATTTAGGGTCGATTGTTTAAAACGCTTTTCAGATCGATCATGGGCAAAAGATTTTTAAGGCTATTTTAGGGTCATTTTAGGGGCTCTAATAATGACCACAGGTATACTCGAGAAGTATTTTGATGATAGGATTGTATTAGACTATATCTCATTGAGGATCTTTCTTGACAATTAAAGCAACTTGTGGAGGACTGTGGGTGATCCCATGTTGCAGACGCATCTTTTAAACCATTTTTACGAAAAATGGACACGATCTTAAAGGCACCTGACGTGGGAGACACCATGGGCGAGAAATGAAGCAAAACATGCGAGGGAGTAAACGCCACCAGAGTGACCTTTCAGCGACCCAATTCCTAATCTCCTTCTCTTTTTTTTCTCCCTTACTCGGTGGCGGTGATGCCCAAAACATCTGCCCGACTTTTCTTGCATCCTTGTTTGCGATGCTTGTAAGTGGAGCAGTGCTGATATTACATGAGGGTGACAACACCACGTATTTACTACTACACAGGATAAAAACAATGGCAGATGTTAACGCACAGTGCAACCCTAACCCAGACAGTTTGAAACTTGAGAATGTCTTCCGAATGTCTTCTAGCTTTGAAGGGAAATAGAATATAAACCGATACGTATTTTCTTGATGCTTTTAAAATAAGGATTTGGTTTTCATAGCTCCTTGACAATTTAAAAGTCCTTTTACAATTGTCATTCTACATGAAGAAGATATTTGTAAATTTTAAAATTTATGATATGATACCGGTATGCATTTAAAAAAAAAGGAATTTTAAATGTATCTTATTGATATTGAAAAATTATACAAATATTAGAATTGTATATCTTATAAATGTATTTGTACAGTAAGCTCTTCTCCCTTTACTATTGTAGACAGTTATTGTCTTATCATTTCTACAGAGTTTGAGAATTTGAATGGTCATACAAGTAATTCTGTCTGGAGTTATAATTTTTCTATGGTACTGTGGTAACTTTAAGTTCATGAATACAGATTGATATGTTATATTAAGTGCTAAATGTTAAGGTTTGTAGCTTATGAACATCCTACCATTGACTTTGTATGGTACTTTAATTTCATTTGTTGATTTCCGTTCTACACAATATGTTCTAGTTTTTTGACGATAATGATGATTGATTTTACTCAACAAGCATATCCCCAATAAGGCCATTGTAGCTGCTGACCCCAGCATTTCATTTGCATAAAAACATTTCTGAAACTATTTGATAAATTCCTAAATTAATGACTGCCATGCAGCATTGCAATTAGCGTCACTATTAACATTGCCTGTGAAAGTATATTATTCATTTATTCATTCATTTTATTCCATTTTTGCCACAGTATACCATTTTGAAGTGGCTGCCATGTGTCAACTTCTGAATTAGCATTTCCCCCCTTTTTAGCGCTGTGGCATTGGTAATACTCAATAGAATGGTAATTTATTCAACACATTTACAATGAGCCCATCAATCAAGTATAATGCATGTGTATCCTTAATGTCACAGAGTGAGAATATTAAGTGGTGTCGGGATGACAGCGTTGTTCGCCCTGTGGAGGGGACGATGTGGAAAGAATCGTGTAGGGGATAGGAATGATGCAGGAGCAGCAGTTTAACCCTTATGTCACTGAATAGGTGCAGGCGAATGTTTTCTGCAAGTGATGATCTCTAGGTTAAAATCAACGAGCAAGTATCTTAACCCATTGAGATGACTTGGTATGGAATCCATTAAAGATAGACATACATTGGAGGAAGTAAAATAGTCTCCATTGGGTTAAAACTAGTCCAGGATTCATTTGTTTCCTCATTTACTGTAAGCTAAGACCACCTGTCTCTTTCTTTATGTCTCGTACCCTTTCTGTCTGTCTTTCTTTCCCTATCTCCCCTTCTCTTCTCTCTCTTTCTGTGTATCTCTGTCTCTCTTCCCCTTTCCCTATCTCTCTTGGTCTTCTTCTCTCTCTCTTTTTCTCTATATTTCTTTCTCTTCTCTCTCTTAGTCTCTCTCACCCTCTTTCCCTCTATCTGTATTCCATGCAGATGCTACATGTAGGCAACTATGTTATATATAAATGAAAACAGGTTAATAATGTGGTATATTTTCCCAAGAAGCCAGACACGAATCAGATTAGTCATACAGTTTATAAACAATAAAGTTTAGAAGATATTTGGATTCACACAAGTTCCAGATTTAGATAATATTTTCATATCAATTTCTGGATTTGAAACGAAAATAATATATCTTACCTTTGAATGTTACACGAACATGATACCTTATTATTTAGGGTGATTACTCGAAGGCTAATATGCTTAAATAAACATGATAATTGTTATGTATTGTTAACAGACATACATGCACATCTCAAGTAGATCAGGATGTGTTACATGTTATGACCTTAAGA
This sequence comes from Strongylocentrotus droebachiensis, assembly GCA_035222895.1. Classification (NCBI taxonomy): domain Eukaryota; kingdom Metazoa; phylum Echinodermata; class Echinoidea; order Camarodonta; family Strongylocentrotidae; genus Strongylocentrotus; species Strongylocentrotus droebachiensis. The sequence continues at coordinate 93,349 of JAVYIG010000663.1, read as the reverse complement.
ACTAAGCAGTTCCTGTTTCAGTAATATAAGTACTTAAGCAAAGTAGATATAAACTTGAAGTTAGTGAAGAGTACTTCAGTATGTGGATTACACTAGAAAATAAAACTGGTGTAACAAACAAAAACATTGAATGCCAATTCTCACCTTGTTTTATAAATATATATATATCTTAATATATATATAACTGCAAGTAACAATCATAACACTCCAAATGATGGATTGGTATTTTGTAAGGCTGTAATGATGATGATGATAAATGACTTGAAAGCAAGAATGCTGGAGAGTGAGGGGTCTCCTTTTGAAATGTTTTAATTTAGAAGGTAAAGCATCATTATGTCAAAACTTGATTAGATTAATTGATGTACTCCAGGCTTTGAAAAGAAAAGGAAATTTTTTACTTTTCGATCCCAGGTATTTCCTGCACAATATATTTCTCATGTTGTTCATTATGATTTAAGCCTCACACTCGATAATAGAATAAAAAAATAAAAATAGAATAAAAAAATAAAAAAGATTATCATCTAAAATACTCCTCATGGAATTCTTATTTTTTCTATGCTAAACTGAAGCATTATATTATGTAAGATCATTACTGCCCTTCAGATATTATTTTCAAAAACATGAATTTAACTCCCTCCAATTTTTTTGAGTAAAATGTTTTTCTTTGTTTGAATCCAGTTGAATTAGAAAGACTGTAATTGAAAGTCATCTCAATTGAACTTTGTGTCCATTCCATCAGAGCATATTTCAGAGCTTCTTGAAATGATATGTGAATTATGGATCTTTGGAGAATAATGACTCTATTAAATTTCCTGAACTAAACCAAAATCAAATGTTGCCCCTGAGCTGTCCAAATGACATCAATTAAATCTTGACATGGAGTCAAACATAATATTTCTGAGACGTTCACATATTATGTTTGTCTCAATCTGGAAAAAGAAACATTAAGAGAGCTGACAGAAAAACTGTATAATGTTGCAATTTCATTTTAAGAAATTAATTCATTTCACAAATTCATTGACCTGAGCATAAAATAGAGTCAAACATAATGTCTTTTGGCTCTTATAGGGACTACCTTTTTAATTTTGTTTGTAAACCTGGAAAAGAAATGTACAAGGAAAGGTGATAAATAAACAAAAACATTGATTCAGAATTCCTATTTTACTATTTCAAACAAACACACTTGTTATCCTAAAACATAATGTCTTCTGACTCTCTGGCACTTACTGGTTTGATATTTCTAAACCTTGAAAACATTTATACCAAGAAAGCTGAAAGGAAAACAAAATAATGATGCAAAAATTCCTAATTTTGACTTAATCTCTTGTAACAAAGCCATCATCCACATTAATATTTTAACTCCCTTTCATGACTGTTGGCGCATAAACGATTCCTGTCTGTGGCAACACTCATCTTCCCTGAAACATGGGGCTTATTGCACCGGCAGCGTCGGTTGTGAAGAAAATATGATTGCAGATGGTCGGCCAGTAACGGGATTTTAGAAGTCCCTCTAGGATTAATTGCAATTTAAGAGATTCCCCCCATATTCAAATTTGATTTTAATGTCTCTAAGAGGCAAGAAGAGAATCAATTGGGCCATTCCCTCACCATTATTTTCCAAGCGTTCGCTCTGTTTCAGGCTCGGTGTGTGGGGAGTAGAGGCACTGTTTACACAAGAGATAAAAGGAACGGATAGGGTTGGCGATGATCAAGTATAAGATGCGTTCTCATTCTTAGGATATCGCATGAACTTGACCTGATTGTTCTGTGTTTTCTTAAAAAGGAAATGACTGAAAATGGTGTTTTTTAGCTGGAGATAATTGTAGACAATTATATCTAGAAAATTCAACATTTTATTTGAAAATTACTTTATGAGAACCCATTTATAGATAATGAAATACTTTATTATATATTTCATAATGAATGATTACGATCTTGAAGAAGAAAACATTAAACGTTGAACAAGGTCATTTAATAATATCTTAATAAAATGTATAATGCTCATCTATCAAAAAGTCATTTATAATAATAGAAAATATAAAAGCCCACTGCACAATATTGTAAAGTCAGTTTACAATTATTATTTCCTTTTTCATAATACTATAAGTAAACTGTGGTAGATAAAAGAAATTTGCATGAACCATCCTACAAGAAAGTAAACCTACATTCAGATCTCCATCAGAATCACGCAAGGTGCTTGTCGGCACGGAACCTTGTGAAAACGGGGTCGTGCGATAAAAAGCCTCTTAAGGGTACAGGGGACGAGTAATCAGTTTTCTCCTGTGAAAGCTTTTAATAATCTAAAGTAGTCTTTCATAATTCGATGTATTGTGGCTATGAAACGTGTGTGCCCTGATGTGCAATTGATCTCTACTCCAGTGCATAAACCTTATGAATAAAAGAGTCGTGTGTAAGACGGCCGCAAGAAGCCGCTAATTTCTCGCAGTCAAATCATGGATGATTGTAGTGTGTTATTGAAAATCATAAAGCAAAATGGAAAATGTCCATGTCATTCTCATGGGTTTCAAGCTTATTGTAAGTAGACGTTTGAAAAATCTTTGCTTCCAATTTACTAATGTTATCAGTTATATCGTCCAGTGAAACATAAATAGATTCCTCATAACACATCCTCTGTAGTTATTGTTCATTTATTTGGAATAAATAGTCTCTTGATCACAGGAAAAATCATGAGTTTTCATGATAATGAAGAAATTGCTTAGAAACATTTGTATTTTATTAATGCAATACATTTTTAATGGAAGTAAAATGTATTTAAAAATGAACATTTCATGAACAATTTAATATGAAGTTTGAAAAATAATTGCTATATAACTATATAGATACATGAATATAGATTCATAAATATTATAAAGGGTGATTAAAAAAAATTAAAAAATCTTCATTATTTTTGTTGACCCATACCAAATCGCACAATTACATTTTTAAAGTAAAATACATTTAAGAAACTTTCCATGTACAAAAAATGAATAGGATTACAGTATAGATCCCCAAGTAGTTGATTTTACCTCTGTCATTTTTATTTTTCATGTATAGTTATCTGTTATCTGCAGTAGATTGTAAAGTGTTTTTATCAAAAAAATTGACAAAATCTTTTTAAAAATGAATTAGAGTCTGAAAAACATAGACTGGTAGGTTGAAACATTGATATGAAGAGAAATATTGATACTTTCTTATAGTCAAAAACTTCTTGTTTGATGTTTGCATTAATTTTTTTCTTGAAACAAAATTTATACAACTCTAGTCACAGTTTAAATTTGGTAGCACTCAAAAGTATTTGTAAAACAGATTTTGGAAATAATGCAATTATAATCTATATGTTTTTTGATGTGCATACCATCTTTGTATGGATTGGACATTTACCCTATTTACTTGAATTATAGTAAATTTCTTTATGACATCATTTTGAAACAGCTCTGCCTCTAAGTGTAACAGAGCACCATACAGAGGGCAGTATTGTTGTTTCTTTAGCGCTGGCTCTAAAGTCAGAAGTCCAAAGAAAGAATGTAAAAATTTATGATATATATACCGTCTTTGTAAAAATGGATTTTGTTGTCTTATGTGAGCAAAATATGAAGGAGGAGGATGACGACGACAATGGGATGAGGGGGATGGAAGCTATATAGTTGAAAATGGGTAACGGATTTAGAATATTAGGGTAATCTCTTTTTCAAGTTATTAAAGAATCATGAAATAGGGAATTTCCCATTTTTTGCCGGGTCTATTCTCAGGAGGAGCATTGCCATGTATGAATTATGAACAAGCTTATAATGTCAATGAACTTATTATGAATTATGGATTATGAACAGGCTTGAAAGGTCAATGAACTTATGAAGTAGATATGAAATTTTCCTGGGAATTGTACTAAAGAACCATTGGTAAGAAAATTACTGATCAGAAAAATTGAATTATTAGTAGATGGATGTGATTGCATCATTTACAGGTGGTAATCATAAACAAAAAATAAGAACAGTTCCATCTTTAATTTGCATTTTTTCCATAAAATAAAAACCCTATGAAATTTAAATAAGTTTGAGTCGACAGCATGCGACCAGTATGAATCTATAGTGCCATGAATGTGATATATATCTTGATAATTGTTATTTTGTTTTTTACAACAATGTACTTTTTAGTGATTACTTTTCAACGAGATACAAAAGGTGTAGTGTATACAACTTAAGAGTGGATAAGCCAATGTACAAAACAGGGAGGGGTATTTAAAATTTTGCGTGAATGCTCAGATACGCATTATGCATTGGTCTGGACGATGTGGTTGGAAATTGTTGTGTACCAATTTGCCACATGTCATTACTATATTGAAAAAATGATTGATGTTATTGCTTTGATGTAAGTATATAGTTTTGTTTTGTGAAAGGGGTATATGACCACTTGGCCTGAGAGTTATGAACTCTTTGCATTTATTTTCTATCTGGTACTCCTTTACAAATGATATTAAATGATGTGGTGAATATAACTGGGTGTTATATGAATCAAATAATTGGTCATTTTTAATTTATTATCCTCCTATTCATGAAAATGGGGAATTATGTATGCAAGGGCACCTTTCAAGTTCATTCTTCAAATTTGAGATCTGTGATGAGTAAAAACTCTGTTCTTTGTTGTGTTTTCATTGGAGACCAAACAGTGTATTTTTCTCAAACAAAGGATAGGGTAGGACCATCAGGACACAGAATATTCCTGGTTAAAAGTTCACACCCAGTAGCATGGGAATTATTTGTACTTGTCTTTGGGTGTGAGTTTAGAGATGAATGAAGGGGATAATTCCAATGACATGTATATTTATCACTGCTTTTGTTCACTTTGTCTTTAATTTTTACATTTGTTTTGAATTGTTTCATAATGCTTCTTAATTTGGTTAGCTGTACTTCAAGGACAGTCCATCTCGTTGTTCGTTTGTTCGTTTCTTGAATACCAAATGAAACATTCCCACAAACCAAAGCAGCTCTTTGCATATATATCATCGTTCAGATTTGAATCTATTAAAATGAAGTAGTTTGATGAAATCTTACTGTGTAATATTTATATAGCATTCCATGGTCATTCTTGAATGTTTACTCATCTCCGAGCCCTTCCTGTCACAGTTTTATCCATATCATTTATGTCTTCATGACTAACAATATATGAACTCTCTGTGAGTTAACCGCGTTTTAGTCCTCTGTCCTATTGTGAGTGCAGACAATTTTTGGCATTTATTTTACTCACTGTCTGCTTGCCTTTTTCCCCAGTTTGCATGACTCGATTCCCTGTCATTAATATCCTGCCAAACGACTTCATTATCAAGAGATTCTCTCTTTCCAATGCAACCCAAAAAAAGGAACACTCCCAAATTTAGAAAAATGAAACATACTTCCCTTATTACCCCTGCCTCTTATCATAACCATTCCGTTTAATTTCTCCAGCAATATTCATGAGTTTGGGAAAAAGAAATGAATAAAAAACTGAGAGAGAGGGAGTTATTTACATTCCGTACACATGGATGATATTAGGGACATTTCCGCTGGCCGTGCGAGTGAGAGCAGATGAATCGTCTCTGGCATTGGGGGAAAGGAAAAAGGGAAAAGTTACTAAGTTAGGGATGCGTGACACACAGGCATAAAATTTCCAAAATAATGTTATTTATGCCGATTCAAACCCTTCCTCTACCGCATTCTCTCTATGGCCAGCTATGAGAGACCCAAAAGTATCAAGACTTGTCCCTCGACTCAATAAATAGTTTCCGCTATTGTCAGAGAGGTTAGAAAGACAGTTGTGTTACATGCTCTCGTATCATATCGATCTAATCTCTGATTTATGGATTGATATGATTGGTTGGAAGTTTAGAATGGTTTCTTGGGGGTAGGGGAGGGGAGGAAGGTGGAGGTGATGTCGTATGATCAGAGAGTGTGTATGGTAATGGGATGAGGATGTTGCTACCGGAATGTTCTGTTTTTGTCAAAAGAGAGTGCTGTTTCATTCGTTGAAGTTGATGTAGGAAAATGTGTCATTTCAAACATAAGTTGGTAAATTAAGAGGCTTTTCAATCAAAATGTTTTCTGTTATGAATTCATAAGTATTGGCAATGGGTTGTAGATATTCCTTTTGAAATTCAATCTACCTGCTTGAAGTAAGGAGGATTTATTCATTTATGAATCAGTGGATATCATAATTCCTTATTCTAAGTAGATTTGTAATGACTTAAAAGCTTCTTTTAACCAACACACCAATAACAATTGCTTGGTTGAGTTTATGGTCTAGTATGAAAATATCAAACTTGGAATATCAAAAGAGCAACATGTTGATCCAAACAACCTTAAGCTCATATACAGCAATTGATTATGTTTTGCAAATTGATGAAGGATGATTTCTAAAGTTTTTTTTTCTTCATATACTTACTTTAAGATGATGATGTGAAAACAAAACATCTCAGCAAAGAATTAAAGGCTGTTAGATAATTTGTCTCCATCTTAACGTGTGACTTTACGGACATGTGTGTTTTGAGACATCGTCCATACACACGTCACTCTATGTACACGTCTGATGACATTTATGCACCTCGAAACCTAGTGAGCATTTTGCCAGGTGCCGGAAGGCCACGAAAAAGTCTGCCAAACCCGGGCTAGTTAAATAAATTTCATCATTACCCGGCGCAGAAAGCCAGAAAACCACCCATAAATTGAGTTATGAAAAACTAATTAGCACGAAAAGTGCAGATAACACTTAAGTTTAGTGCTACCGGAAGACGGTGTGCTGGAATCTAATTTAGAGCAGCCCCCTTTCCCGGGCAGATAGAAAATTTGGGAAGTTGGGCGATTAAAACATCATCAAGAAAGAAAGATGACAGGAGGGGGAAGGGAAATTGAAGTGCTTGCTCGATTCTGATAAAAAGTGCTGAAAATAGAGGAAAAGAGTTGCAGCATGAAATGTTGTATAAAGCCCACTTAGAAGAGAACTGGATGTTTCAAAATTTGTACGAATGTGAATGTTTTAAAGTCCAAAACTGGCCATAGATTCAATTCCAATTTTCCCTTCTCTCTAGATATTAGGAGATGCTCCATGAAGTAAGAGAATGAGAGGACTGATAGATTTGATTCAGTTATATGCTGTAGGATTCTGAAATACTTAGGAAATATATAAAAAGGCTTTCTGGAAATGGGAATGGATATAATTATTGGAAGGAAAGCAGTTGATAAATTGACACACCATTTGTAAATAATTCACAATAATAAAGGATTTCCTTAGGATTTTTTTGTAGTTTTGTTGTTGGGGAGGGGGGGGGGTCTCGATTGTTATATAGTGTTTTACAAAATTTTCTTAAATTGATGCAAAATAGGATCCTTTGAAAGCTTACCTGTGAGGGTAGTTAGTAGTATAGTATACCGGTAGATAATATTGAGAAGATATATTTCTGCATCTTGGCATCTAGCTGCCTCTATCTAAGAATGTTAGTGATGGTCGCTCTAAATCTAAAAAGATGGCAATGAAACTAGTAACACTAAAATTAAAAAAGAATCTAAATTTCTTAACTGATTGCTTTTGAAATTTTGTTTGTAACATGGGCATATGGACAACATGCCTGCATAGTGTTGTTGTTGCAAGTTTAGCCACTTCACAGCTATCTTGTAACAATCAATATTAAATCCAATTTGCTTGTCCTAAGAGGTAAAATTGTAACCTGAAATTGATTCCCTTTAAAGTGTATTAGAGAAAGCTTAGCTTCACTTCACATCTGAACTTCAGGATGAATTAATTAAAGATGACTTATTGATGAGCTCTCGCAATCTAATTGCTGTATCAGACTAATGTCTTAAACACATGTCTCCTCCATCACCGCAAAATATGCATTTCGTTCCAAGCCTCTCCCTCTCTCTCTCACTTCTTCTATAGTTCATCTGATAAATGCTGGGAGAGAGAGAGAGAGAAAGGAATGTTTCCAAATTGAGGACTATTAAAAGCATGGAGTATGTGACCATGCATACAGCGTTTATATGGAGAGAATTAATTTTAATATAATCTTTTTTCCATTTTTCTGTAAATTGAAGTATTCTAAATGTTCTTGATAACCTATTACTTTTTAGTGTTTTACGTTTTACTTTATTGTGTTTTAGTGCTCTTTTTCATAAAGGTTTCATTGAATTTTGTTTTTAGTATTAGTTATTTATTGCCATTACTATCAATGGAATCAGTAAAATATTGAGTAAAGTTATAGTAATATTAATGGTACACTCCTGTAGAGTCCTAATGTTTTATTGCCAATATTGGATCTTATCAAATATTCAAAGTGGCAATACTGATGACTGGTAGATATATGGTAATTTTGGCAGCCTCATCAAATCTATAAAATGTTCGTTTTTTTCTAATACAACATACTCTTTCTCTTATCCTGCACTTTGGTGTGCTATCATCAATATTCGATCACTCATTGATAAAATTTTGATCTGGTATTATCACAATTTTCGTTGTTCTCATTAGCATTATACTGGTGACACATTATACAGTCACCTAAAGGATTAAAACATTCATCTCGACCAAACATTTCTCATCAGTCTACCACAGGAGACAGGAAAGAGGTGCTCAGACTTGCTAATCCACCCTCCCATTAATCCTCAGCTCCCCTCCTGTAATCCCTTGTCTCGAACAAAGCTTTTATCCATTTTGAATGTCTGATATAATGATCATCAATGATTATAATAAGCATTATAAAGCTTTATTTCTTCTTCAATGATCAACGATGATAATAGTCAAAGCCTTGCGGAACTTCTTTTATATTGAATTGTCTTATATGATAATAAATGAGGATTATAAATACCATTATAATACTTAGGTATCCTTGATCATTCATAATGACTATTGCCTAGAATTTCATTTACTTTGTTTACCTCATATATTCATTTCCACGTCAAAACAAAAGCAATAATATACAATCTGCAAAATACAAAACATATATAATGAGATATCTGAAGTAGGATGATAATGAAAAGCATATAAATGGCTTGTTACAAAATTGGAACTTTTACCTTTATATAAAAGAGAATTTCATAATATACTCCTAGTGGCTTATACGATCTTAAGTGAACATCAACTAGAGCACAAGTACAATTTGTAGTAAACACTAGACAGGAGAGAAAAAACAACACCTAGAACAGTGTTTATTTAGAGTTACTATATGAAGGAATGAAAAGATCAACTGAAAATACTTGGTGTCTTTGCTCCATCTTCTAAAGATTAATTTGGATGTACTAAGAATTGTAAACTAAAGCTTATCAATGTTTCCACCAGTAGTAATGTCAATCTTTATTCCAACCAATAAAATATTTGTAAACCAACTGTAAGTTCATCAGTTCATAGCCTGAGAGCATTTAACTCTGTGTTGGAGTTGTTGTCCATCCGGCTCCAAACAGATGATTTTCCCCTTTGCTCTTCAGTTTCCGCAACATTTATTATGAAGTTGTGAATTCTTAGAAACCACCTATCAAATCCACATTTTATTAGTTTCCAAACAGTGGATCATGAGCTCACTGATTCTATCAAGTCAATGTCAATGCTTTTATCAGGGAATAGATTCTTTACTAAGACTAGCAGTATCCTTCAGATTTGACTACCTATTAACCTGCACAGGAAGCTAAATTCTACCCAACAAATCAAATTAATCGTGTTTTGGGAATAGATTCCTGTATACCATTGATTCATTGACTGGAGCAGGAATAAACCCCCATTCAGACAACCAGAAACAAACGTCTAGCTGTACGATAAGTAAATACTTATTTTCTTGTTTGAACGTTCTATAGCAAAACGTCTTATACATAATGAAACGCATAAAGAATTAGGGTTCTTTTCTAGTCTTAACGTTTTATCGTGCGAAAAATTGTATAAGTGGGCGGGGCTTATCATGATCAAACACCGATGATTGGTCAGCTGTCGTGTCAACTGACCTCTTCAAAATAATTCCTTTGAATGATCCAGCATGTGCACCCCTAGTTGTGTGCTTTACAATGATCCTTTATACGTTTCTTTATAAATACAAGATTGTGTAAATGTCCTGAGTCTGAAGAGGCCGTAAGCCTGCCAGTGGCTGATTAGCGAGTTGCCTTGGACCAAAGCTACTAGCTCCAGAGGAATAATCTTCCCCCTGTAACATCGACTGATATCCGAAATGAGATCGAAATGAACAGTAAATGCCAGCCGCGGTATGCCAAAAGGAATGCAATTCTATCACTAAAATCCTCCAAATTGTCCTGAGATTTGATCAATTTTTAGTATTCTGGTGTTGATGATAAAGGCTTGTAGTAGCCTGAGCAATAACAAGCAATCCATCTTGTCTCCAATGGGGCATATCAGTGAATGTAATTGCTTCTTGTATCCAGGGGAACGATAACGATGGATTTAGTGATGACTTTGATTAAATCAAGAATCGTTTTTCATCCAGACAGTGTCAAGATCTGGTTAGATTGTAGAGGAACAATCACGGGGGTAATGAGGTCTGAACAATCTTGTTAGCAAGAAATCTGACTTCACCATTTAATGTAGTTCCCACCAATTTTTGAAAATTTGAATGTTCTATTTGATTCATTAAAAGAAATTCAGTACAAATTCAGTACCAACAAATATGATTCTATGTAATTGAAGACTCTGAACTTGTTAGGGGAAACTGGAAGTGCTTGTACTTTTGTAGTTGTGAGGAAATGTGTTGCAGGTTTTCTTGATTTGTAACTGCATGCACAGTGCGTTGTTAGTTTATCCTCGGCACGTGTTGTGACAATACGAAGCCAGTCTGTCACTGGGTCTCTCATCGGCTGGGAGAATTGCTTGCCGTCGCTTTTAAGAGAGGGCGTTGGGGGAGAAGACAATGACAGAACTATATGGGATTACTTGAAGAAACACCCGAATCTGGCTTTGGATGGAGTTGTGATGTGTGATGAGGCTGCCCTATTTCCACACCACCAGGGCCAGTGCATTCTGCGCATTTCCTCTGATCTAGTCTGTCAACGGCATTGAGACTGGCCGATCGTTGTACATGGTATGAATGGGGTGGGGTAAGCCATGGACAGGCTTTAGTCCACTTTTGTGACTAAGTAGGGGCGTCTTGAGCCAATGACAGGCTTGCCCGCTTCTCTTCGCTGGATCGGTTCGCTACGATCCTCGTATCATGCACTGGTGATATCACCATGCCTGCGTTTGTTTGTCATGAGGTAAAAGCACAAACGGAGAGTGTCTTAACCAGGGCTTATCTCTCGAGTGCTCGCCATGCCTGGAAATGTTCATTTTCACCAAAACATTTGCCGGGGTAAAAAAATCCCTCAGCTGTTCGCCATCTAGCGTGGCATCTCCTGGTCTCCCTAACCCCCACCAAACCCTCACCGCAGTTCAATAAGGGGGTATAAATGAGACAGTGAGGTGTGGAGTAGAGGGGGGATAACTCATTGACGGGGGCTTAGTGTTGAAGGAATCCCCTCCTTTCAGCTAGACTGCATGTGTGCCGAGACTCATTGTCTTGACAGCCTTAATTTCCACCTGTAGTTATAGCCGATTCTTATCACCTTCATAACCGTCTGCGCTTTTAAAGAGGAGCCCAAATTTCAAATTAAGGCAAAGAAAATATTGTCTAACCTGTCTATCCTAATCCAAATATTGTCTTTGGTGCGTGATGACATTGTTCTCGGCTTCTTTCGCTGCAAAGGTTTTTTTTTCTTTCTTCCTCCCACTTTTCACCTTCTTGTGTTGGAGACATGACTCACTTGGCTCGATCATAAAAAGTCAATCTTCCTCACCTAAAGACGAGAAGAAGATGACTCCTACACTCTTGCGATTAAAGGAGCATGGAAATAAATGTTCTTTTTTGCTCTTTCCTCAAGAAACACAAAACAGTTTGGTTTAATTTTTAAGTGCATTTAAATGTTGTGAGGGTTCGAATAGGAGCTGGTGGGCAATGTCAACATCTAGATGCCAATATCCATGTGATCCTAACAACATTTTACATGTGAGATGCTAACAAATTAATTGAATTACTCTGGTTTGTTTTGAAATGTAAGAAATTTTGCTAATCACTAATTGATCTTTGGCACCAACCACGTTGGCGCGACCTTTCTCCTCGCCTATGTGCATTTGATTGAAAAAGATATGTCAGTGGTTAATATGTTCCTTTTACTGTTATCTTTTTCCTGTTTGCTACGAAGGAAACTAGAAATCTTAATGAGTCATGGTTAATATTCTCCATTCATGTCCCCTTTCCATTTTATCAGCTTACCGGTGTACGTAGTTTGGACCTTGCGGGTGGGATTCTCGTGGAACGACATTGCTTCTCATTAAAATGTCTGTCATCACCTCAATTATTGAGACTTTAAGATGGCCGAGAAGCCTAATCAATACATCTATAGTTTTCCTCTAGGTCGTCCTACAGGACAAGATATGCTTCCCCCTCCCCCAGGCACTGATCATGTTGGCTGGGGATCTAGAATATGCAGGAAAGAGCGAGAGAGACAGAGGAGGGAAAGGGAGAAGAAGAGATAGAGAGACAGAGGAGGGAAAGGGAGAGGAAGAGATAGAGAGACAGAGGAGGGAAAGGGAGAGGAAGAGATAGAGAGACAGAGGAGGGAAAGGGAGAGGAAGAGATAGAGAGACAGAGGAGGGAAAGGGAGAGGAAGAGATAGAGAGACAGATACAAAAAGGGAAAGGGAGAGGAAGAGATAGAGAGACAGAGGAGGGAAAGGGAGAGGAAGAGATAGAGAGACAGAGGAGGGAAAGGGAGAGGAAGAGATAGAGAGACAGAGGAGGGAAAGGGAGAGGAAGAGATAGAGAGACAGAGGAGGGAAAGGGAGAGGAAGAGATAGAGAGACAGATACAAAAAGGGAAAGGGAGAGGAAGAGATGGAGAGACAGATACAAAAGGGGAAAGGGAGAGGAAGAGATAGAGAAATGTTGATACACAGAGAAAGAAAGAGAGAGACAGGGACAGAGGGGAAATGAAGAGGAAGAGAAAGAGAGATGAAGACAGAGGGGGAAAGAGAGAGAAAAAGAGTGAGAGAAAGTGAGAGAGGAAGGGAGAGAAAGGTAAAGATAAAGTGAGTGAAGGAGAACAGGGAAGTAGGACTAGGAGGAGAGGGGAAGGAACTAAAATAGGTCAGCAACTTGATGTGATCTAGGTTGACATGGTCCCAGGACATGGCCAAACAGGATTGTACCATGTCACAATGGCTTCTTCCATTGTTTCCCTTCAACCTATTAATCATGCCCACAGCGGCCAAAAAATCCCCCTTATTTATTTGTCGAGTCGCGTTCTTGGATCAAGTGCTGGCTTTCAACAAAGGCTATTAATAATCTCTCTGTCACCCCCTGAGTAAGGCATAACCATATCATCAACAAATTGGAAGTTTTTTTATTTTGAAATTCACCTAGTCAAATCCTCTGATGAAAGCAGTATTGCCGGGAAGAAAAGTTATGACAAGTTCTAAAAATAAAAAAAGAGTTTATCTGAGCTCTTCATCAATTTAGTATAGGCTTAGGTAGATTTGTAAAAAAAAAAAAAAAAAAACATTTTAAAATTATTAAACTTACTCAAATGTATTCCTTTTTCTGCCTGTAAAACAAAGCATGCCATTGTGTAATTGATAGATTGGGACTAAAATTGTATTCTCCCTTTTCTCTTCTTTTTCTTCTTTCTATCTCTCTCAACTTTCTACTAAGACTTTTGAACAATATTTTATCAATCATTGCCTCTCTTTCTGCTTTCACTCTTTATCTTTTAACTTTGTTTTCTTGTCCTTTTTCCTTTCATCACATTTATATCATTCTGTTCTTTCCATCGCTTTATTTACTTCAACATTCCAACTTTCATTTTTCTTCTTCCTCTATTTCCTTGCAGTTGACTCATGGATCATATCCTCTGTACAGAACTAGAAGGGTGGTAACTCTCTGTTAAGCATATGAGTTAACGCCCTTCTGGCTCCAACTTCCAAGCAGGCATATCTGATATGAATGGGAGGGAAAGGTCAAAATGAAGGGGGGAAAATGGGGGCTGTGAGATCATCTTACATTGATCGGTCCACTGATTTGGCTACCCTTAGGGGGCTGAAATTCAACTTGAATATTTTGGATACAGATACAGGATAGAAGGATAATAAGGGAAGATGAAAGAGCCTCTAAATTACCAAGGTTAGATGGCAATCTCAACAAAAGATATGAAAATACCAAAACAAGAAGAGTACCATTGCCCTTTTGTTTCAGAATTATTACTCATTATTATTTGGGGGCTTACAAGCTAAACTTGTGAAATGTAGATTCCTTTCTTTTTCCAAAGACATTTGTGTCAAGGCATTCCAATTTATATCCTGTTTTTTTCCTTTTAGTTATGACACGTGAGATTTCAATTTCTTGCAGAGGAAGGTTGGCTAGTATGTTAACCTACAAACTTCTTCACTAAAAAGAGAAGTCAAATCTTTTATTGCGAGTATAACCAAAACAAAAAGATGTTATCTATCTTGATTGTTTTCCTCAAGGGTTTAAGGTTGAACTGTTAGTTAGGACATGGACCTACCTTCTTAGTAGGTCCATGGTTAGGACAAGCATGAGGTCAGAAACCCTGATCATAACAATGCATATTAACTTAATAAGCCACTGGCATTGTGTTCAGGAGGAGTTAAACAGGTAATCACTGGTCACAGTGGTTTAAGTCCGGAAAGTGGATAATGGGTGTACGAAAGAAAGGGCTGAGTCACCCCTAGATTGTTAGGACTAGAGTCATAGGAAAGCCGGGGGATATCGGCTAGGTTGGACTGGATAAACTAGGAGGAGATGGGGTCCGCCCATGTATCGTCCTCCTCCTTCCCCTACTCGCTGCTGCATTATGAAGGAGACTGAATGAGGGGTGTAACTAATGAAGTAGTAGGGTAGGCAAGCAGGTAAAATGCCTGAAATTAACCGATCTTGATTTCAAGAGGTTCGGCTTTGTAGGGCATATTTCTTTTTGTAGAAGGACAGTTTCTTTGTTTAAAGAATTTTGCAAACCAGCTCTTCTTTAAGAACTCTTTTTTAAAGTCATGATGATGATGATGATGATGATGATGATGATGTTGATGGTTGCATGGATGGACTTACATGGCTTTGCAGGGTGGTTGAGATAGGGGACATATTGCAGTATAGGCTCAACAAGATAGGGAGTTCCCCAGCCTCCTGCCCTTGATGTTCACTTGGACATTGGCTCCAGAACTTATACTCCATCGGCTTTATTTATCTTGATGAGCTAATATGATATGGACATAGAAAGTGCTCAACACTATGACAGGATTATCTCATATGATGCCCAAATTTGAATGTCAGACCCCCAAAGTTTCAGAACATAAAAAGGGCACCCAAGCATACTAATCACAACAATTTTGATCTGAAGCTCCATTAAAGAAATTAAAGAAAAAACATTTTGGCATTCTGGCATAGGCCCTATCTAAGCCTGATGTAGACTTATTATGCATGGGAAATGGGGAGGGCTGTCAATAATTTGAATTTAAATCTGTAAAGGATGGGAGATGATGTTATTATCATTTGCTGCAGGAGAGCTTATGGTGATATCCTCAGCAGTGGCTGTTCTCGTATCCCGGCTCCCTGCCTAGCATGTGAGCTGCTACCGCTATAGCAGGCACTGCGGGAGTGCTGGGTTTGGCTTTACGCAGCGTCACTGGGCCGTATCACCTGTATGGGTTGAGGGAGGGGGGCAAATCTCGGGGGACGAGGCGTTCGACGCGGTGATTCACGCTCCCCTTTCTCTGGCTGACATGCCTGCCTGTCATCTAAATGCTGAGCTCCTAATTTCCTCTCCGTGATGAGTAACAAAGTGAACATCAGCCAGCCATTGACCTTGATTCGCTTGTAGAAAGACAAAACTCAACAAGAGAGATGCAAGGATTGCCTATCAGGAATAGAATATTCCTACTCGTAATTTGATATGTTTAGCCGATATTCAATAACATTGCCCGACAACAGGTATAGGGGATAGTAGGTGTGCATGTGCAGTTAGTTAAGGTTAATGGAGATCGTATCAGACATAAGTCTTGCCAAAATCTATCACCCTCTCCAGATTTTCTCGATCTTGTCCAGATTTGATCTTAAAAGTGCTCTTGTAGCCTCTTTTTCAGCCACAATGCATATTACAAATGCTTTCCTTAAAAGAGAGTCTGTATTTTCAGACTAGCTGACTCATCTTGCATGCATTATGAAGTTGAATAACCTGGAGAGGAATTTTTTATGTATGATAATGGAAAAACATCATCCTAAACATAAAGAAAGATGAATAAGTAAACTTGTATCCATTGTCTGCAAACCCTCTCTCCTCATTGTTGACTATTTTTTATTTCGTTGCTTAGGGATTCATGGCAGGGCATTGAACCCTGTGCGCATTTCCGAGAGCCATTGTCTTGGGAGTCCTTTCTTAAGAAGAAGATAGAGACTCTTCAGATTAAAGTTTTTCCATGTTTTTTTGTGGATGACAAAAATCGAGGGAAGAATGAATTGTTAATGTCTTTAACCCCTCATCACCTAAGTAGTATAGGCTTTAATATGTGATGTGTTTTCTCAAATTTAGTATAAACAGTTTACTGTAATTCTTCTGTGGAAAGGTTTTGACAACAGGATCTTTATCATTTTTTTGATATATCTGAAATAAGTCTTTTTAAAGTCAGCTATGATGCATCCATCATCTTAACATTTATGTCAAGAACAACGAGAACGCAAAAGGCAAATAGAAAGTGGTAGTAAAGAGACAGGAAATTCAGATGATTTCTTCTGATGTGCTGTCAAGAGCTGGACAAATCCATCTTTCAATGTTTTTATTGACATCCCATCAAAAAAGTGACCCTTTTTATCCCTCCCGGAGAATGAAGTGCCCATTAGACTGTCCTGAAAAAGCACAAGTTAGATTCGTCTTCATTCTCCTATCAAGCATCTTAGAGGCCCCTTTCACATCATACACCAAAGTTGGTTCTCAGGCCAATTCACATGTAGAAATAAATGCAATCTTGTGGACATTGCAATAGTTTGATTTACAAGTTTTAGGCACATACTGTTTCTTTTCCTTTTCTTTGTTATTCAAATTTGTGAATCTTATGCATGTAACATGAAATGATATATGTATTTTGTTCATTTGCATTTACGTTATCAAATCTTTTGTGACAAATGTATGCCCACATATAATATCATATCATGTAATGTCATTTGGGGAAAGAGAGTTAAATGGTTTGATAAATTGATCATCATTTATAGAATTAAAGATTGATGGGTAAATTTAAATTTTGCACAGGCAGCACTAGGGATGCTGAGAAATATGGATAAGATGGGACCATGAGAGAAATAGAAAAAAAAAAAAAAAAAGAGTTTTCCTTGAACGAGCAAGAAAGACTGCCCTCTCTCCCTATGTTACATTCATGCACTGAACATGATAATGAAGTCCCCTTGAATATTCGTCTGTCAGAGTTGGCACATTTCATATACCCATATATCATACGGGGATAAAGCCTTCCTTGGGAATGCTGTTGATTTGTTTTTGACTGTCTCCAAAGATTTGAAGAGGTCAGACGAAGGTCCCGGCTAATGCGCAGTAAACACGCAGGTCACTTTTCTCCTTCAAAAGAAAGAAGAAATTCCTGAATTCGATACCCAAAGAGGTTGTTTTCTTCTCCCCGTTCTTCAGACAAATTCCTGGTTGTGTTCTCTCCTTCTTCTCTCTGCCTCTCTCGCGCTCCCTCAGCTTCAATATTTGACTTCTCTGCATTTTTAATAGGCCTTTGATTTCAGTTCCTTCGTTGTTATTCTATTTTCCGTGACCGTAACCCAGATTTTTTGGGCCTCCCGATGATAAGTTCAATTACTTGTGAGGGGTTGTTAACCCAGGCAACATACTTCTGTTTCATGAGATTATGTGCTCTGATATGAAATCATAGATCTAGAAATTCTGGAAGGAGGTGTGAATTTCATTTTCTAAAATGTAATTTTTTTCTCTCTCTATCATAATTAGAATGTTACCTCCATTAAATGAATTGAAGTGTACATTAAAGTGGTGTTTTTGAACGATGTGGGATAATATGGAAACAAACAGGAGAAAGTCTTCTTTTTTTTGGGGGGGGGGGGAGGGGGGGGATGAAAGTTTACCGGAATCTCAGTTCAGGTTATTTTTGGTCACCTCATCATCCACTAAGAGGCAGAAAGGCATAATTCTGACAGCAAACAGCTAGTCACCCTTCTAGCTCGAAAACAGAAAATAGAAGGTAGTCAAAGGAGTACGCAAAGATTATTTTACCGATAACATTAAAATGGTTGAATAATTTAGATAGCATGAAATAAATTGAGGCAATGAAAAGGAGAATAAATAATGAAATATAGTATCCCTCATAAGCTTAACATGCTAACTTTACCAGTGATGCAATGCAAATCTACCTGCATTATTCAACTTCATAGAATTTGAGGTCAAAACTAGGGCAAGACAAGTACTTTTATATAGATCTCTGAATTATGTGAATTATCTGACATTCGGTCAACCCTTGTAAGATAAGAATAATTCATCAGTGTCAGGTATGGCTGAAAACCTCCCCACAAAATGCATGTATTCTGAGCCTAAATAATTGTATACGTAAATATTTCACATCCTGTGTCAAATATTCTGGATTTATACTCTCATTTTAATCTATTACAAATCACAAAGATGGAAGCGGTCTGCCCCAAATTGCTTCCAACATCTTATTTTCTTAGCTCTCTACGGTGGTGAACGTAGGAGGGCAGCAAGGGAAATCACTGTTTGTTGAGGACGAGCTTAAATTGCTTATTTTGTGTTTGATCAAAGTCATCCTCTCCAGAATATAGATGGAGGTTTTTCTCTGCGTATGGGAGCCCTGTGTGATTAGATGAAATGAAAGTTTGTCTTTTCGGACAATGCAAATCACTCTTTATTGGCATGATTTTGTTCTTCTTTCAATAATAACTGAGCGGAACTTCTGGGGTAATGATTGTGGATTTATCCAAAGGGGAAAAAAACTGAAGGGTCAGATTCTCCTGAAATTTATAATATTTCTGTTTGAACGTGCCTTTTTTATAGATACGATATTGTTTTCATGATAATTAAATCGGTCAGATTTTCCTGAAAGTCGTAATATTTCAGTTTGAACATCTTTTTTTTTTTTATAGAAATGATTTTGTTTTGATGATAATTAAATGTTACATTGTATTCAAGTATCCTTTCTTTAATATTCCTATTTAACTTTATGATTTGAATCACCTGTATGCGATTGTTAACGTAATCTGCATCATCAATAATTCATATTTCTCCATAGGTGAATGAAAGAATACATTAAATGAAAAATACTCACATTATTGAAAATTAAAATTTGACAATATGGCCAGATCTTGGTTTTAATAGATAAAAAGCTTATTTTAGTATTTTACATGCAAATTATCACTAAAACTTATTTAAAGAAGATATTGAAAACTGTTTAATGATCCATTTAACCAATGCTTCCTTTTATTGCTCTTTTGTGTACCAATAGATGGAGGATTAGAGAACAGTCTTGGCTCAGGAGATGGAACAGGGGAGGATGATGATGATGACAGATTAGCAAAGAGACAGAAGAAGAGAGGCATCTTTCCCAAGTCAGCTACCAATATCATGAGGGCGTGGCTATTCCAGCATCTCACAGTGAGTAGCCTTCTCTTACCTCGTAGTCTCATTAGTGCTGAGCCTTGCTTTAATGTAGTTTACTGGTGATATGTCAGGAAAGCATCAAAAAAATCCTAAATCTGTAGTGTGTGTATATAGACCTAACATCATAAGGGCGTGGCTATTCCAGCATCTCACAGTAAGTAACCTCTTCTTACCAAGTGGTTTCATAAGTGCCAGGCCTGCTTTAATGTTTTACGGATGATATGTCAGAAAAGCTTCAACAAATCAAAAGTCTGTATTGTTTGTATAGAGACCCAACATCATGAGGATGTGGCTATTCCAGCATCTCACAGTGAGTGGTTTCTATCTGTCTTCAGCCTAATTAGCACCTTCTTTTAGTGGTTTACTGCATTGGTGCTATGACAGGCATAGATCAGCAAATTTAACATCTTTGACTAGTGTATTTTACTGGTCGTTTGTAAGGGAAACATATCAACTTACTCTTAAATGTAAATCTTGCATATATAAGCTATCATTCGAAAGGCTGTTTCCACATTTATGTTCTTATCTACATCTACATAAAAAGAGTAGAATTTGTATTTAGAAAGCTTTTTTCGACAGAACATATTAGCAATCTCTTTTCCACTGACGTTGCAATATATTGACAAAGAATGTAACAATCTTCCATTGTATGTTATTCTCATTTTCCAATTTTTTAAAGAATCTGAAGCGGTACTTGTGATCCCATTCTCAAAATTCTTTGACCCAATTCCGTTTTGAGAGGGGTATGAAAAATGACATTGTCCTCGCCACGTACAGACCACAATTCTCCTATGGTTATAATATATGTAGTTTGAAAGGGCAGCATTCTTTATCGTGTACATGAACTCCCTTTGAAAGGCTATGTTGATCATAAAGAGGGGAATTGCAGCAGCGAGTTTGCTGGCGTTGGTAACCACGCAACACATTAGCATTAGGAGCTTCGACGACGATGAATTGAAAAGAAATAGTTAACTAAGGGCTGTTCATTCTCCAGTCGTCTGCATTGTTGTTTATCATGAGCATGCGAGCTCACCCTCTCTCAACTCCTGCTCAGCCAGCCAGCCATTCTCTTTGGAGTTTGTTGCTATCGACTGGATTCGCAACCCATAAATCATCCCGTCGGTAATAATTGAAACGCTGGGTCGGTTGGCAGGTAGGGTAAACACAGTGAAATGGTACGTCCAATAGGATCAGACTTCTAGGCACCAGCCGTGGCATGCCCTGCAAAAGCACACGCTCATTTTGTTTTCATGGGACCCTCTCCATTTTTTTTCTCCCTCTCCCCTTTCCTCCTCATCATCATCCCCTTCTTCGACCATCATCTTTCCCCTCCTCCCTCCCCCTTTTGTCGATGATTCGTGAATACGGGCTCTGGGAAGCATCTCACCGTGACTTTGCGCACCGAGCGGCTTCCCCGTCCACGTCGGCCCCGTGCGAATGCATTCCCGGTTGAAATTAATGCGCATACGATGTCGTCCTGTCGTGGGCTTGCCCGCGAGTCTATTAACGAGCGTGCAGAACGTAGTGTGGGGTGTGATTGTTTTTGAGCTGGGAGGTGTAAGATTTTGATGTATCCGCATGCGTCTCCATGACAAGGTTCTGACAAGGGGGAATCATGAGATGAGGCCGGGTCATCGGAAGAAGTAACCATATTTCCCCAAAATAATCATGGCAGTGATCAAAACAGTGCTGCAATCTCCAAGAAGTTCATGATTTGTGTGAAAATAGAATGGTATAATTTACTGCTTGTGAATGATATCAGTTGGCAAACACATTAAAGGTTTTCTCCATTTCCATGTCTCTCTGTCTTTCTTTCCTTTTCTCTTTTAATAGAATAGGAACATCCAAATGGAGTTAAACAAGAAAGCATAACCATTTTATTTCTTTTCAAATAATTCAAGTAAAAATCACTGATTACACTTGTTACAAACCTAAATGAGTAAACATTTTTTTTAAATGTATATCAAACAAAAAATAACCAACATATTTTGGAAAGGAGTGCTCACAATTGTCCAAGGGACGCCCGATTCATAACACAGGAAAAATGTTGAAATATGAAGGAAATGCTGAGAAGATATCTCAATTCCCTTGCATCAAGAGGTCACTCACATTTGTTTTTGTTGGATTGTAACCAAAAACATTTTCTCCCTCCAATAATTTTATTTTGCCTTAGTTTTGTGTCTATAAGTTCTTTCTTTCTCTCTCTCTCTCTCTCTCTCTGATTGTTTATTTCTCTTTCACTTTGTCTTTCCTCTTTACCATCCCTTATTTTTCTTTTGTGAATATGTTTTGCTCCAACTATATTATTTTACCTTGGGATTCAGTACCCTCTAGTATATTTTGTTTATTAAAAGCACTTGATTCCACTGTATTTCTCTCTTGCCAATACTTGTTCATTTCTCTTCCTGTTTTAACTACTTCAATCTCTCTTAAAATTATATGTCTCTCTTTTTGTCTCTCTGTGTCTGTATCTCTCTCTGTCAGTCTGTTTCTGTATCTCCTTCCGCCCTTCCCTCCCTCCCTCCCTCCCTCCGTCATTCCCTCCCTCCCCCCTCCTCTCTCTCTCTCTCTCTCTCTCTCTCTCTCTCTTGCTCTCTCTCTTGCTCTCTCTCTTGCTCTCTCTCTCTCTCTCTCTCTTTGTTTTATCTATCTTTCTTCCTATCACACATTTGATATCTGGGCATGTCTCTGTCTGATAGCGCACCTAGTTTCACGAGTGACCTCCTTTTTATCGTCCCTGCAATTCTACTGCTTCCGCTAATCCTGCGTCTTGCCTTGCTCTCGGAACCTCTTTGGAACCTCTTAAGGTCTTGCAAACTTCTCCAGGAGAAATAGAGTGCGACCACAAGACTTCCACAAAAATAATAGAGTTGAGAGAAAGTTCATCACCTAATAAATGTGTGGTGATTATTTTTTTTAACACTTTTATTCAGATCTCATTTTCAGATTTGAATTCACGAACCCTTTTTCAATATTTTTTTGTCTTTCCTTTCTCTTTTTTCGTGGTATTGAAAATTCACCTGTATTGCTCTGAATCTATTTCCTTTGTCACTTACGTCAAGATGATAATCATTCATGCTTTTATGTTTCCAGCCTAATTGTGCTGTATTTTTATGGAGTCCCCGCAGAGGATGAATATTCTAAAAACAAACGAAGAAAGTTTCCTATGTAAATATCTTCAGGCTAATAGCTGGGAGATGGTTATCATAACTGATTTCATTTCCTGTTCCATTTTTATGTTACTCTATGGGTTCCATTTGGAGAGTACTGAAAATTTAATGTCCGGATATGTCTACGTATTAGAAAGTAATTATGAATAGTACTAGCTAGGTTTTTTTCATTTTTTTATTATTTGTTTAAATCTCATTTTTAATGCCCTCTTCACTTTGTGATAATGCTTAAAACAATAAAAATTTGTTTTTATCAAGTCAGTAAGTTATTTTTTAAAGAATTCATTGGTGTTCATTTTAACCTGCCTGGAAATATCTGTATTACCAGTTAGGATTATATTTTAATGGAACTTACTAATTTTCATCCATCTTGCTGCGATATAGGCTTTTATATTCATGTGAAAGGTGTACCTTGTTTAATATTGTTGTTGTTGTTGTTGAAATAAATCTTTATTCAGATACAAAATCACGGATAACATCATACATAAATATTTATAACAAGCACTTAATCACATGTTTAAACGAGATCAAATTATATAACTGTATTTACTTGAAAGCAGATTGTAGATGCATTTCCTACAAATCAGTAATTATCTTTCTATCTTCCTTGTTTAATATTATAGTATTCATTAGATATTTCTCACTTGTTAAATGTTTATCATGCCATACTGATGTGGCTACCCTGGGTAAATACGACCAATACTTATTATTATTATTCTTCATAAGATATGTCTAATTCGTTCGAAGTTAATCATGCCATATAGACACTATCTAAGCAAACAGAGACAAATAGTCAGACAGAAGAATGAATTGAGTGGATTAATAGATTAAGAGGGAGGGAAGGAGTAAACACTGAAGTGATGAAATGAGACGGATATGGTTTTGTTCAATTCTCTTTTTTGCTTTGTCTCCTTGCAGCATCCGTACCCTTCGGAGGAACAGAAGAAACAGCTTGCTCAAGATACAGGTCTCACCATCCTTCAAGTCAATAACTGGTATGTCTTCAAATTGTTATCTTTATTACATAACATAGTCACAATCAGTGGCAAGACATTAATCTACATTTGCCACTCTCCACCCAGGGTTGCTGTGAGTACCGACATCGGTCGCTTAGCAGAACCAGGGTGATATTGGAGTGCATTTACCACCTTGCATGGTGAATATGTGCACTGGTAAAGATCCAATATCATTATTATTATCATCGTTATTTTTGTTATCAAGAAATTAACTCAGGACTGATTAATGACTGATGTTCTTAGTTATTTTGTCTCTAGATATTTGGTATCGATGATAAAAAGGTGAATATTGTGTTAGCACATTTCAATAGGCAATGTTCTCTGCTAAATACGTTTGGGAACTTTCTTGAAAGGTCTGCATATAGGTTTTTTTATTTTATTATTTATATAATGCTGTGGAGACTGAAGATAAATACTAGTGTATCTGTGCAGCATGCTTTAAAGGTACAATGTCCCTTTTGCAGCCAACCTCAAATGCTGTAGAACTTTGCAGGAATTATGAATATGTCATGTATGTCCTATCTGTGAAATTTAAACGTTAGCAGTGTCCTCATATTCAAATTATGCAAGGAAACCCGTTTACTTGCTAGACTTCACTGTCAGACACTATTGAGTGA
The DNA here is from genome assembly GCA_035222895.1 of Strongylocentrotus droebachiensis. Lineage (NCBI taxonomy): Eukaryota > Metazoa > Echinodermata > Echinoidea > Camarodonta > Strongylocentrotidae > Strongylocentrotus > Strongylocentrotus droebachiensis. The sequence continues at coordinate 68,860 of JAVYIG010000663.1, read as the reverse complement.
CGGACTGGCTTTTTTCTTCTTTGGTAATAACATACATGAAAAGAGTTGTAAAGGGTACATGAGCATTTGTCTACATCAATAACCCACTTCTTGTGATGGCCAAGATTAAACTGATTGAATCTTTGCGCAGCATAAAACGTATGACCATTCAGTACAATTGTCTGAAAATCAAGACTATTACTTTTGGGCTCTATAGCCCTAAAGTCGATTTGACAACTAATAGTCGTTATTTTCCCACTTGAAGACATTTTCAAGCCCCACCTTTTTTAGGGGAGTTCTAAATTAGTTTTATCTTTCAAATGCAGTTGGAATTTAACTTTTTCATTTTTTGGGCCTGCAAATGGGACATAGTACCTTTAAGTAGGTGTATAAATAAATTTTTATATATTCAGAAAAAATGAGTTTATTTTTTAAGAATAAGGTCTACTGTTTTTCTGTCGGAAACCAATTTTTATAAACATTTGCTGTGGTCCTATCGGCAGCAAAAGGTGTATAGACACAACAGAAAGCGTGTCGTCATCTGTCATTTAAGAAAACCGAAATAGATCATAACCAGCCGCCAATTCATCAACAGATTTGCCTTGTCTGCAGTGGTGTCTCCCGTCTATTGCCACCGATCTAAGAATAGCAAATTTGCCCCGCGGCAAATATTTTATATTTCTCAGAACCTTTTTTGTGGTTTTTTATTTCCCCTGGTGAGGAGGCACCACAAATATGCCTAGAGGGCAGAAAGCCTACCCCATCACCTATTATCCTCCTCCCCCTTCCTTCTACAAATGCTCCTCATTCACCTCGGGCGCAAGACCGTCTCATTTTTTAAAATCCATTTGAACAATCCTGGGGATAGGAGTTGCAAAAGTAACATTAGAGGTACAATACAAAGAATTAGCCTAATTTTGAACAATTATTGTGACACAAAACATACGGGATGGGGAGGCCCAACCAGGGATGCATCACCATGGCAACGCATGCAAAAGGATACCCCTAAGAAGTAGGAGGCGGGTTAATAGGATACTCCTACTTAATTAAACTCTCTCTCGATGATCGGCACTCTACCCATAGAACTGCAGCCATCCGCTTTGCCTAAAATATAGTTTCCTGTAGTGGTATATCAGCAATGGAGTATATACTCTCCGTTTCCATCTCCCCGTCCTCCTCATCTCTCTCCATCTCCTAATGCTACGTAGGTAGTAAACTAGCTAGCTCCAGCAGAATAGCCAAGCCAAGCCGGGCCAGCCAGCCAGGCAGGCAGGCAGGCATACAGCTGTGAGCTGCATGAGCCGGTCGAGCAAGCCACAATACCGCCTCAAAATTGGCTGGCTCAGTCAATGGGAAGATACGGGCCGGTCGGTCGGAGTTGGAAGAGGAGGATGAGGGTTGGTAGCAGGAGATGGATCGCCGTGGGTAACAAGCTGCTAGTAACGTGACACAGACCCGGGCAGGGTTGGCCTTTATGTCAGGGGAGAGAGGCTCGGCGGGATTGGATATCATACAGGCTCCTGGGCTCAAATGATTCTTTCTATCATTCAAACTTTTCTATCAATATTTCTACCGCTGTCATCTCTCTGCCAAAACCCTTCCCTTTTTCTTTTACTCTCGTCTAGAATATTTCCACCATTCCCTTGTGAAACCAAAGCAAACTATTGCTAGTAATGTAAATGAAGGACACATAATGGTCTTAAGAAATAGGTTTTTGTTTCTGTGGTGAACCAATTTTCTTAATTAAAACCAAATACTTTACGTCATTCACAGGTTCCACTTCTGTCATTCAAGTTTAATCTTTGCCTCCATCCATATTTTTCATGTCATAGCCACAAGTCATTAATTAATATTGGAAGAAATAAATTTACTTTGTAACATGTTTACATGATTACGATTTACAGTCAGATATATATCGGGACATCCCCTTTGTATCCTGGTGAGTTGCTCTTATTCAAATTCAATCAAGAATCTTTTTCCATAAATTGACTGATTTGATTATGTTTGTGACAATTCAAACAATATATTTAATGAAAAGTAACAGTACACCAAACCTTTTGGGCTTAATTTGTCTTTTGTGAATGGTTTTAACGTTACCGTTCATAAAGGTTTAGACATGGGAGACATTTTTCTTTCATTTATTCAGCTTATGCCCTCTTTTTTTTTTTTTTTCACTGTTTCTTCTTCAAGGAAAGAGTTATTGATTTTTTCAGGAAACATGAGACTTTCCTTAAATGAAGGTCACTTCACTGTCTCCTTATTTAGAGAATGGAAATAAAAAAAAGAACAAAAAGAAGCTGGATTTTTGCTGGTTTACTCTCTCTCCCTCCTCTTATGTGGCTATAGCCCCGCCTAGTTCCCCCTTAAGATAGCCCTTGGGGGTGGGATGCTATTTGATTCTTTCACATGCAATTCAATATCCGACACTCGAGAATGGTAGCTCATCATGGAATCTTGCCGTTACACGACCAGATATCGCAATACAGCCATTTTGATTGAAGCGATTTAGCATTGCACATCATACCCCCTCCCCACCCAACAAACAAGAATGGTTTCTTCTTCTAGATGTGTTTACATGTTTAAAGATGTTGATTCAATAGACGCGTTGGTGGTACATCGGTATAATGGGGTGGGTGGACAGTGGACACAGTATGTGTTATTGATTGTGCATTAGAAATATCAAAAGATTGATATGTTTTAATTACCTCTCTTTTTTCATTTTCATAGACAAAAAAACAAAGTAGAAATACTTCTTATTTAGATCACAAGGGCTTTAAAAAAAAAAGGATTTTACTGAAAGTTAGATTTCTCTGTTGCTGATTATATGTTTTCTATTTCCCATCACTTTATTTTCCTTTATTTTTTATAAAAGATTTCCTTGTAGTTTTCCTTTTTTTTTAAAGCTCATCAAGGCTTCTATCCATCCCACCTACCATACCTATTTCTTTCAAAACCTCTAGATCATTAAAATTGCCCCAATGACATAACGCTCAGATATAATTTTCTTATCAAGCACTAATTATATGCAAGCAGTACTCAACATATATCTGGATGATAGCTAGAGTAGTAGCAAATATCGTATGGAAACAGTGCAGCCATTTTTATAGGAGGTCTTCCCTCATCCATAATTCTATGCCATCTGCCTCTGTGAATCTTTAGATGGGGGAAATATGAAATATTCAGGTCCGTTTGACTCATTCCTTCTGCACCCAAGCTATGCAAGCAGTGACTACACTGAATTTTGTTGCATTTAGAGTAGGGGTTGCTCTCATTTAACTCAGAAAATGAAAACTTATAGATTCGAATAAAACCATTATGTCTGGACTTACACACTGAAACTGTCTCATAATCATAGGTAATTAATTTTTGACTGTGTATTAATAAAAAAATCATTTCTAATGCTCATCATGTAACTTTTTGTTTAAGGTTATTGAATTATCTAAATAGTACTACAAACCCTGATTGAAATATAACAATTTTTCTAAGATGGGTCCAATTTTTCTCTCTCACTTAAAAGATAAATTGAGTGATAGAAGCAATATAGGATAAACAAAATTCAGTGTCTATATCTTTACATTTTTAGCTCATCCGACGTGTATATTTCTGTTCACACCTCTCAGATTTGATCGCTGGGTCGATGAGTAAGAGCACATGATCTGTGACTTAAGACATGCCACACTTCATGATTAATCTGAATTATTGGGATCAAGTTATTTTCGGTATCTAATGTTCCTAAAAATCTTAGGAAGTGAGGAATTATTACCTCGGAAATCTCTCATAATCGAGAAGACTTATGCCGTAAACTGTTTCATCTCTTCCATAAAACCCTCTTAGAAGACAACTGTTGTCGAGACAAGACAGCAGGCTTTTACATTAGTGAATATTTTGAAATCAGGAACAAATCATTTTCATTTTGCAAGCCGATAGATTTCTAGTTCATTGAACCTGTATATTGTTTGTGGCAGGGATTGGAAGGGATTAGTAAATCCACTCTTTGAGTAGTCATTGCGTGTTAAATTGTATCGTTGAAAGCATTTTCCAAGTGAGGATGACAGTCATATAATACTTTGATGGGAGAAAAGTAATGTAGTCTGTATCGTGTTCTTGTTTTAAAAGCTTGAAAATACGGGGAAATGGATTCACTTGAAGAGAGAAAGGAATATTGGAACGGTCTTGCCAAGGGTGTTGTATGATAATTTGAGGAATGATATTAATGGCAATGTTTGGAACTTTTTATCCTACGCTCTCTCTCTCTCTCTCTCTCCCCCTCTCCCCCCCCCCCCCCCTCCTCCTCCTCTTCCACCTCTTCTCCTCTCCCTCCCTTTTTTCAAGAAGTTATCATCTTTACTAGCACTAGCTCTATTATAATAATTGTCTTGCTCTCATATATTTGTGATATTTTTGTTGGTGGTGATGATGATGATGATGACGATGATTTTTGAATGGAGGTGATACTAGTTGGTGTCCAAAAGTAAGGAAAGGAGTAAAGAGTAAATGAGGATGAGGATTCTGATAAGAGTAAAAACAGTCTTGATAGTGTATGTTGATTTTGAAAGAAATTTTGGAAGTCAATTAATTCCCTTTATAGAATGAATCATCAACTGCCAATATGCTCAGTCAGTAGTAATGCTAATAGTGATTATAATACGCTGCTGATGATGATAAGTCTGATCGATGTAAAGCAAGAATGTTGAGGGAGACATTGGGGTGGAAGATGGCAGACGGAGATAACAAATGCGATATTCATGATGAAAACAGGAGATGAAGATAACAAAGTCTGAATCAATGATGTGCCAAGAGATGGGATGTTGATGATAGGACGTCAGCGAGGGTATCGATGTCGGATAATCATCTCTGCTGCTTGAATGAGTTCCCTGATCCTTGAATGAGTTCCCTGATCCATTGGTATCTAAAAACTAAAACCCGATCCCAGCTAGGTCCAGGTTGGTTTCAACAACAGGCACTCTTCAGGCTTCTAACAAGGCATTAGATTAAACCAGGTTCACACAAACTCACTAGATTAACTTGACTTGAAATTAACTTTTTAGGGTAGTGAGAAAAATTGATATGACATTTGACCTTGCAATATAAGATGATGTCTTCCATTCTTATACTTTTGTAAAGAATCATTAATCATAAAACATTGTAGCCTTTTCCTTGTGATTGTTTTTGGCTTTGATGTAAAAAGTGATGGCATATATTCAATGCTTAGTAGGGAGAATTGGGCAAGTGTTAAGGATGGCAGGAGCAACTTTCTTTACCCGTATTTACCTGTATCATAATACAGGCTAGCTCCAACACACAGTATATTGTTCAAACGGTACAGCTAGTACCCAGAGGAATTAAACTTAAGCTTGATCAGTCGAGACTGAAAACCGACGACTTACTATCAGCATGTGAATGCAGCACGACTGCTGCCAGCCATATGCCAGCTCCACTCTGTGAGGGGCATAACAATCATTAGCATAGTTTGGGATGAGTGGCGCCTACCAAGCATTTTACCCCATTAATCATCTCTCAGATCTTTCACCAGACTCTGGTAGTACCCCCATTCGTGTACCCCCCCCCCCCTTCCTCTCCTCCTCTCCTCGTACTCTTTTGCCCCCTCCTCATCCAAGAAAAAGAGAGAGAAGGTAGAAAATACAACATTATGGAGTATATTGTCTTCTTTGAATGTAATGTTAATACAATAAAGTGCAGTCATGTATTTATCACACAAGTTATGACACCCCCCCCCCCCCCCATATTATTTTCATATCACTACATGTTGTCTGTTTAGGTTTATCCCCCTTTTGGCTCTGAACAGACAATATACTTTTCTGTAGTGTAAGATAATTTTATCTTTCCAATTCTGCTGCCCCCCCCCCCCTTTTTTTCTTCTTTCCTCTTTTAAAAATTAAAACAATTACTTCTACCCTTTCTCTGTCTTTTTATCTGTGCCAGCCTAACTCTTTCTTGTTTTTGTTTTTTCTTCTATCTTTCTTTCTTTTGTTTTTCTAACATTCATTGTTTTTTTTTGTGTTTTCTAAAGATCATTAAAAATATTGTTAGTATTATTGTTATCTTACATTGTTGCAAGCAGAATTATCGTGACATTATATATTACATAAATGAGAATAACCAATATCTTCATTATTGTTTAGTTAAGGTACTAGTAGATTTTCTTAAGCATGATTTGTTGTGCTATATGTACAAATTATTTTAAACTCTATTTACATAAGTCAGTATGACGAAGTTCAACTGAAAGTAATCAGCTACTCCACATGCAGACTTTGTGTACAAGTTCTACAGTTATTTATCATTCCTCAGTGTAATTTATAAGGAACCATGAAATTCCTGTCTAAATGTGGAGTATAAGGTCAAAGGTCGCTTCCTTTTGACCTCTACGCAGCCTTGGCCTCATAAACATGACCTAGTTGACATCAGTATATCTTTGAGTCGTCAGATCATACTATTATCTAGAGCATTGCAGTACAATACGCTGTGAAACCAGAAAATGTAACAGCATGAAATTTTAACAATTTGTTGTCATGGCTAAAAACTCTAACAAAATTGTATTTCAGTGTTGTGTGGGTTGTAAAACTGTCACAAATCAGAATGCTCATGAAAATCAAAAACATTTCATGTGCAAGGAAATTTCTGGTTTTACAGTTAAATGTCTGCTGATCGAGAGCCAGAAGGGCTTTGACTTGCATCCCTGAACACTGAATACCTGTAATTGCTCTCTGGTGCTCAACAGACAATAAGAAGTCAAAGAAGAAACATACACAAACTAGACATATAATACTTGTTTGGAACAAGTATAGGTGGGCTGGTCAACTTAAATTTTAAACAAAATAGAGCAAAAATAAGCGAGATACTGCTTTAAAATTCTTAAAAAACAATATCATGTAGTTTTATGACGTAAACGAAATTCACCTTCTATAGGGATAACGCAAATTATGAAATGTTTGACATGAGGCCTTTAATCGAGATTTTCACTATGATGACGTCATCAAAATGAAAAATGGTTTTTACTGAGCTTGTAGAGAATTGTCTTAGCTACAACATATCGAAATTTTGAAGAAAATTGATCAATATTTACAGAGATACAATCAATTTTCCATAAATATGCTGACGTCATAATATGCAAATTCGTATTTTGAGTTCCAAGGCCATTGTGATGATGTCACGATACACTTAATGGCCAAATGAGACATGAAATCATATCTCCGACTCATGCTCTATCTAAATATGAAAAAATATTGAGGATCCCGGTGCATTCCAAAGAGCTATAATGGATTTTGTATAGGCATGTTTTTGCCCATATATGCTATGTATTATAAGAGCTCGCGCGCACGGATATTTATCTTGAATGGACGCTCATCTCGTTATTAATGTTCATAAAGATATGAACGTGGTATCAAATTGTACAAACAAATATATGAAATATCATGAAAGAAAAAAAAATGACGATTCTATGTTATGTAATGGTGTTACGCGCGAAAACGCGCGCGCATGCGCATGTGCAAGATTTTTTATGAAATGCTTAAAATGGCCTGAAACGTATGTAAAATAAATTTGAGACGATTTTGAGCATTTTGAAATTTTGCGCGCGCACTGACGCACGAACGTACGCGCACGCGCGCTTTTTTTGACCTGAAATTGACCGGACTGATATTGACCTTGATCATGATAAATATGAATGAGAAATGGCTTTTGGTTATGAAGATATGATCATGAGTTGATTTTCAGAAAATTTCACAAAATGGCGCCTAGATGACGTCATCAGTCAAAGTCAAGGTTGAAAAAATGTCTGTGTTTTTTTCTAATGCCTATACATATGTGTGCCAAATTTCAAGGTATTTGATTGAACCATTTTCAAGTTATCTTGCTCACAAAAAAGTGGGTCGAAATAAGAAAAATAAATAATAAATAAAAAATAATAATAAAGGCAATTTTAACAAAATTATAAGGTGGTCTGTATTAGATACAGCCCACCTAATTAATGAAAGAACAGCATGGGGTGGGAAGGGGGGGGGCTTATAATAAGTATGTGACTGGAAAGGAACACATTCAAGGAGCTAGCTGCATAATCCATGTTAACTTGCTAAAGAGGGCATTGAAATTCAACAGAAGCAATGACATTCTAAGGGAAAAAAGGTGATACCGGTATTCAAAGGAATTAAGTAAACTTCATAATCAAGACAAGAATATCTCTATCTACTATGTTGAAAGGGGGAGGGAGTAGGTAACATTATATATCACAGGTTGAAAGGAGTTGTGAGCAGAGAGCATGGGGACACCGTAAGACGTCGTGACATCTAATGCTGTTCCTTGAGTTTCTCCATCTCGCCTGTGAGCCCCGGTGGTAATCCAACCATCACTGAAAAGACACCATACACCCTAAAGATTTGGAAATGTCTCAGCAATCAAAACTCTAGAAATTCATGTTTAGGAATGGATTTGAGTCACTGAAAGGGGAACAGAGAAAAAGAATCCCGTATTAAACAAAAGAAGTCTGATCCCAGACTTGGGATCCTGAAACGGCAAGAATGCGGAGAACTGACAAGCGATACGGCGTAAGACGGTCGCGGGATGGTCGGAAAAGGCCATGCCTTATTCATGGCGGAATTATGGAGTTACCACCGCCGCGTAATTCAGTATTTTCAAAGGTCTTTGGCGCTAAGACGAGCCCTGTGTCGCGTTGCAAACACAGAACTTGAATTACCCCCCTGTGTTATCGCTTGTTCATGCAAATGAGGAAGCGTTGCATATTCATGGTTTGAGGTACTAGATTCTCAGGTTTGACAGGAAACCTGCAGGCTGAATGTTGTCCCCCCGGAGAATGATGGTCGAGAGGGGGAAACGCCGGCGGGGGAAATGAAGCAATAACAGTTCAAAAAGCCGCAGATGTCAAGGCGGAAACGGCACAGGTTGATCAAGTTCAAGTTCAAGTTTAGGCCCTCTCTTGATGGAGGGAGGGATGTAGTGGGAAGGAAGAAGAGGAGAAAGGCCGGGGCATTTGCATTTTGAATGGCAAATCAAGCCAGTTCACCCTTTCACCTTCTTCTTTTCAACCGAAGTTCTTAGAAAAATGTGACAGACTTAATCCATTTTACATCCTTGCAACTTTACCCATAAATGTTTAAGAAATACTTGTTTGAAATATGTCAGATTTATTATTTATGATATGATCAAGTTCGGATTTAGGTTCAGGTCCATTTTAGATCATAGGGATAAAGTGAAAGGAATAAAAAAAAGGAGAGAAAAATTATATTTGCATTATGAATCAAGTCAAAAATCTTCTAATACTTCTACCCCTCTTCTTCTTCCTTATAGTCATCTTTTTGTGGTGACAAAAGCTGGCATCACTTTGATGAAAATGGAATACAACAAACATTACTTTGTAAACTTAGCTTTTTAACTTCTCTCTCTCTCTCCCTCTCTCTCTCTCTATCTCTATTACCTGGGGAAAGGAAAGGAAACCATTTGACGTGGGTCCTGTAAGGATAGTGTAACATGAAAATTAGTTAATTTCTGTTTCTGAGATTTTTTCGCTTGCTATAACCTAGAACAGCACTTTTCCAATTTGATGATTTCAGACAATGCTATATCTTCTTTTTTTCTCTCTCATAATTTCTCTTTTCCTCTTGACTTCAGAGAATAGCCGAGAATGACTCAAGCAGACAGATTCGGGTCATACAAAATCCCCCAGTACCACCCAAAACCATTTTGACCTGTAGATCCACTCTCCAATTTTACTTTGTTATTGTACAAAAATGCAATAAAATTTTGATGCAAAAGACAAGTATATGACTTCTTTTTTTATATGGGAAGATTTTTTTTAATAGCATGCAGTCTGTTTGGTAATATTTTTAGGCAGCAATTGTGAATATTGTCTGTTTCGAGGCCAGAAGGTCTGGACTTTAAGTTAGTGTTGAAGTATTTAAAGTTAATGCCCTTCTGGTGCTAAACAGATTATAATCACGTTTGGCCTACTTACTTTTGTTTTTTATTAGATTAGTGATACATAACATCATCTGAGCAGAAGCGAAGCAATTTAATTGGCCTATTTGGGGCTCTCCTTGTAGGGACTACTGGTGTGACCAGCTGTCAACAATTATCTGTTGATACCTGAAGTGGCTCTTGTATACAAAAAAGTGAAAACATCAGTTATACAGTATGTCTTGTAAAATAATGTAACTGGTATACCTATTCCATTTTAAGGTGAACTTTGACCTTCTCAGCATATGCTCCTTTGAGAGAAGATTTGACAAATCTGTATCTCTAATATTCACTTTTAAATGATTCAGTCTCTAAATGATACGAAGGAATGAGATAAGAAAGAAGGAAGAGAACAAGATGGAAGGATGGGGTGAAAGACTGAGATGGATAGAGGGGGAAGAAGAATTTGTTACCCGCATTTTGCTACACCATCCCGAGATCATGTCAAATCCTTAGCGGTAATCCGTCCGTCTGTAACTCAATAGTTTGCTTTGAATTGTCCAGCCATTTGGATTTGGGGCGGAGCAGAGGGGAGTGGTCCAGCATGTCAAGCCAACAAGCAACTTATCGCTGTGTGCCCCTGTGCTAGAACTTAGAAGGGGCAAACATAGATTTTGGTCAAATTTCTGAACTGTTAAATTTTGATTGCAAATGCAATAACAATATTGTTACTAGACAGCTGCTATTTAAGTTTTTCCCTCTCAACAGGATTGTTATTAACCCTTTACAAAAAATTGTTGATCTGAGCATCAAGTACTAGACAGTGTTTATGGTTTCAACAAGTACTGAAATACAATAAGTCATCAATTTATTCAATTGTCACAAAGACTCAAAACACTCATACTCCCTATTACTTCTTACAGTAAGCAGCAACATATAATACGTATTTTGAGCTACTTAATCTCAACTCTCTTTTTTAACCGACTTCAGTCAAATCACTGCTAGCTGTGAATAGGCCTTTTAATATCTTGGTCAGGCATGACTTTTCCCAAATCCAGATAAATGAAAATTTTCCGGCATCCAGCCGTCTCTGAGATTAGCACAGGGTGGTGGGTATTATGGCTCCAGGTAACCTCTTATCAGACTTTTATTTATATCTCAGGGTTTGATAGATAGAACTATGTTTCTATTTCAAGCCTCTGTATTTACTTAAGTATTTTATACAAATCCTGTTATTGCCATAGATTAAACAAGGCTGTGGTGTGACTTATTTTGTAATTAATAATCTTCTTTATCATCTTTTGGTTGCATAAAAATATATCTTAGATTAAGACTCAACGTTTTCATATAGGCCTTAGCTGTTGCTGCTGCTTCACACAATCATAATGAAACTTATATAGCTTGCACACCCTTAACTGTAATACTAGAACCTTTTGAGAATACACAAGTGGTCCAGATTTAATTACATTGTTAAATTATGATTGTTTCTTGCTACATAATTTTACAACATAATTTTTTTCTTCCAATTTATAAAAATTTATAGTGATTTTTTGTTTTGTTATGAGATTCTTACATTGATATGATTTGCAAAAGATTGGATGCCCGGTGTAGAGACTAGTTGGTCTATGCACATAATGTTCTCTTTCTCTCTCTCTCTCTCTCTCTCTCTCTCTCAAGACACACTTGGGAGTAATATATTCTGCAGCTGAAAATCACACTGAGTTTGTCAAATTTGTGACATGATAACTGAGGAATTCCAAGAAAAGTGGAAGATCTATTCTAAGATTGCTAAAGAAAGAAAAAAAGTAGAATTCATCAAAATCTGCAAAAATATATGTCATGACCGAGGTCATCTAGATGCAAGCCTCCAAAACATTGAATCAGTTGTTAGATTGTGAGATGTGGAGTTCATTATGAATACTATGCTTTGGTTAATATCTCGCTTGGAAAAGCTGTAATGTGATTGGATGTTTAAGTTTTGGCATGGATACTATATTTTCTCCTCAGCTTCCAACTTCAATTTCTCTCTACTCCTTGTGCTTAGAACTTTGGAACTACATAGAGTAATACAATGTCTTAATGTGGTACATAATATAGATGTAAAGCTCAATTAAATAATGTTTTATTGGTTTTAATTGGTTCACATTCCTGTGTGCCTACATATATACTTCATATTTCCAATACCATAGATGGTATGATAGCATCTGCCTTGAGCAAGCATTGTAAGCTCTTTTAATATGTAGAGTAGGGTTAAGACCATTCTGGAGACTTTTCCTACTTTCCAAGCCTCATCGCGCAATTCCATAAATATGACGCCAGGATTCAAGAAGTTTTAGATTAAAGTTTGGATGATGAGATGAGATGTAATTCATCATAGGCCAAATTCAATCACTCTGTCATTAAAACATAAGCCAGTTACTCCTATATTGATTAAATGCAGTATGAGAATAACTTGGTGAAACCAATGGCTTCGGCTAGCTAGCATCCAGTCATTATGGCTTCACCCCGACCAAACCCCCATCCCCGGAATTACTCCTGATTAATTTCCCGCAGAGTCCCCCGTTTCGATCACTGTATCGGGTTGCAGGCATGGAAGCTCAATAATCGTCGGCCAGGACTCGCTGTGAGTCGGAGGCGGACCCGCTGACCCCCCTGCGCCCTGACGGTATCGCCCCTGCTGGGGCTGAAATGCCACGGGGGTGAGGGTGAGGGCGAGGTGGAGGGAAGGAGGCAGGGAGGGAGAGAGAGAGAGATAATTTACCGATACAGGTTCAAGTGTACATAGTTCCATATGTAATTGCAATTTACATTGCATATACTTTTTTTTTTTAAATTGTGTTTATGCTGCAAGATACAATTAACAAAGGGAAGGGAAAATGGAATCAGAGATCAGTAATTTACTAACAAAATGTTGTTAATGGAGTAGTCGTTAGATATATGCTTAAAATTTGCCTTAGATCATCAAAATTTATGATTCAAATTTCAGCATGACAAAATTAGAAAAATAGTACCAAACCTAAACAAGCACTCATTTAACAGTCACCTTATCATTATATATTGCAGATTATTTGATATGATACTTAGTTGAAGTCATGTATAGATGTTAATATCTATCCAAATTAAATGTATCTTTTCTTTCATATTCTTATCTTCCACTTGCAGGTTTATCAATGCGAGGAGACGGATAGTACAGCCCATGATTGACCAGTCAAATCGAGCAGGTAAATCTGCCGTAGTAACTGTTTTCAAGTCTCGTCGGCGTAAGTCATCACCTAGTCTCTCTCCAGGCTCTACTCCTGGTATGTTTTTAGGCCTCAACCAACCAGGCCATTGTCTGCAGCCAGCAACCGAAAGAAAGAACCGTAAAAGAAATCCACCAGAAAATCTGCAACCGACCTCAAGCCCCTTGAAACGCCCCCTCCCCTCTCCCTCTCTGAACCCACCCTTCACAAAATATTGAAAATGTGGATTGAGGACCATCTTACATCTTTTGTGAAACCAAAATGAATACCCCCTGGCACCTTTTTTGTTTCATAACCACCTACTTTTGGATATTATTATATTTATTTGTTTCCATTATATTTCACAGTGTCCTACAACAATAACCATCCTCAAAGGGAGGTTTTATTTGAATTAAGAAAGATGCTTGATGGAGACCAAAGAAATTGTCTTAAATTGGCACCTATAGGCTATTTAGCTGGTGATGATCTTGCAAAATTATACTCCCAACAATCATGCTGTTGAACAGAATATCTTTTGGTATTGTTAATCAGACCAAAAGTTTGGGGGTCTGTCTTGTCCCAACAATTATTCCAGGCAAGTTTGCTTTACTAAATATCAACCACATTTAAATAGCAGATGGATTAAGCTTCATTTGGTTATGACAGAACCCCCCCCCCCCCCCCCCAACCTCACCTCTCCTTTCCCATCCAGGCCCCCCGCCCCCATTTTTAAACCCCATTTTTGGAATGTCTCAACAACACCAAACAAATGTACCTCTCCCAAATCTTGCATCAGCGAAAATGCAGACCTCCTTAACCCCCCCCCCCCCCCCTTACCACCATTTTTTTGATAAATTTGAATGAAGCAGACCAACAAAAATTATACCTAGTATTTGGATGTTAAAAACCCACTGATTTTCCCCAATTTAACCATTGCTGGCTGGCCTGCGAACAAAAATGTTCTCCAACCCAAATCTTGCATCAGCTGAAATGCGCATCAGCATTTTGGATGGTGCTCATGGCAACAGCGATGATGATGATGATGATGACACGCATGCTGCTCGAGACATTAAAGACATGATTATGTAATGTTACAATAATTTTTGTCAGATATTGTATGTACACCAAATGGATTTTTATGATCATACTCTCTCTTCTTTTCCTATTTTTATGAAATGATTGTGACAATATGATATATTCTTAATAGATATCTTCTAAGAACTTTTTGATCAATCTTCATGAATCTTTAGATTAAATCTGAGAAAATATAAACTTTATCAATAAAAAATGAATCATATTATCACAATCTTTTCATAAAAAAAGAGGTAAAAAAATATTATTCCATCTTTATTGGCCAAAGTGTAGTTTGAAAGACAAGGTTGAAGGGTCTGGTTTGTTTTTGTCTATGTATTGTGCAGTTACATTTGCAATTATTTAGATTGATTATTCAAACAAAAATGGCTGCATATATCCGTGAGTCCAATATTAAAGGCAAAGTGATTGGATTGCAGTTTCTTTAAAATTGCATAGATCTCAAGGGACCGAAAGGGTACAGAACCACACAGGCGTTATTAACTTGATTCCTTTAACCAAAGACTTGAGTAAAACATATATTGTATTCCAAGATTTATTTATTTTAATCATTTTGGTGTTAGGCTCTTGCATTCATGCATTCATTCATTCTCAAATGAGAGCCAAACTTCAATTGAAATTTCATCTGACTTTCAATTTACGCGAGTATCAATGCTGAGCCAGAAATCACACCCGTGTATTCACACCATAGGATGCACAACAAAAGAGAAAACAAGCCCGGCCCGTAACAAGAATAGAATTAGGCATGCAGAACTACCACCACAATCGTAGAGAGCGGACTTTAGCGCCAATTATGACGAAGCTGTCACTTTTGGTGAATGGCGTAACGGATGGGAGAATGTCAGGGGGTCAGAATGGAGCGCCACTTCAGCCCATTCTGGAGGCGAAATTCTCACTTATATGATGAAAACCATCAATCACGACTTGCCTGCCTATTTCATTACAAACTTTGTCTTTTCTTCATTAGCCAATCCCCTTCTCATGTTCTTTCAGCTCGATGACTTGGCTACGAGCCCTTATTCTCGTCAATGCTCAAAAAATTAACAATCCACCCCCCCCCCCTCTCACATCCCACTATGTCTATTCTCTATCTCTACTCATTCTTATTACTAGTGTGAGTGTATGGATTAATTGTTTTCCCCCAAAGTGGAAATAGACCTCCTAGCAATTTTGACAATTTCACTTGAGCTGTTAACTTTTTGAACCACTGAAAATTGAAAGAGAAGGCGCAATTTTGGAGAGTGAAAAAACATGAGGAATGCGTAGTACATCGCTCGTTTTGAGGCAAAATCATGTATTTTGGGAATTTCCACTTTATACTTTGTTATTGCTCAATGGTACCATTGATTTTCTCGGTAATGTTATTGTAGTGTCTCTGTCTGTGTCTTGTTATTTCTAATATGTTTTCTATTTCAACATTTTAGTCCCAATGCAGTTTTGACAAAGTCTTATCATTCTGAACTTGTTTAAATTTGTCCTCCTTTTTAATTTCTCCATCTTTTGTATTTTCCTTGGGCTCAAATTTTTACATTTAGAATATATTCAAGAAATGGGACTGTAATTACAAATTGATATTTTTAATGATTGCATCGTCATGCATTAAAGGTATTACAAAGTTTTGGTAAATTTTGAAAATTGGGTGGATAGTGATTCTTTACAATTTTGATAAATGTGGATGCCCATATAGATGTTTTATAAGCACTAAAAAAATTAGCCCCTACAACACTTCTGCTTTCGAGAAAAATTGAATATAACAATTTACCGGTGCTCCCGGTAAATGTTGATAAATTTCAAATAGCGCCTACGGCCATACGATGGTAGCTGCGACCATGGAAATCTCAGAATATGCAGTTGTGATATATATATTCCAAACGGTAATAGCAAATCGGTCGATTTTAGTCGAATAACATTGTTTTATAGCTAAATCAATATCTTGACCTTGAGAGGAAGCTATACAACATAAAGACTTTATCATTTACAATTTCGTCACTTTAGACTCGATTTCAACCGCGACAACAATCACTGAACATTTTAGGATCGCATATGCTTTCAATATGTTCATTTGAACCAAATTCATGACCCCTTACCAAAACTTTGTATTACCTTTAATTCCATTTTACAGAATGAAAATGACCATGACTTCCATATACAAAGTCCCATAGATGATAACATTGCTAATATGCTTCATCAAGGAAGAACGGAACTGGTCAGAAAATTATGTTTAAAAAAAAAACAGGAATTACCTCCAAAATTGCGTAGAAGCATTAATCGAATCAGGAGTTAATTGAGGTATTTTGAATGGAGGCAATTCGTCTGGGGACCGGGAGTCTGGTTCAAAAGGACAAGCTATGGTCAGGCAGGATACACATGTTTCTAATCTGTTGTGGGATGGGAGGCTTTTCATGTACCGGTAGTATTAATCTGTTGTGTAAACCGTGGATGATGCGTCACAAATTACCAATAATTATGCATTTAGTTCAATAAATGAAATATGATAGGCAGAATGCGTAGTAGGGTTGGAGGGAGAGGGGAAGGGGATGGGGATGGTGGGAGGGGGAGAAAGGGGAATGGGTGTTGGTATGTGTGTAGAAAAGGGGATAGTTAGTTAAAAATGGAATGAGGATGATAGGCAATTGGGTCAAATCCATTTTGTTGTTCAGTGAGGGTTGATTTAGGAGTATGTATCTCAATCAAAGAAATCTAGGTTTATGTGCAATTAGTTAAAATGTATGTTGTGGTTTTAGGGGGATTGGGGTGGGAAGAAAAGGGAAAAGAGAATATGCATAGGATAGGGGGTTGCTAGTTCAATCAATGAAATAGGAGATTTTGGTCAATTGGGTAGAATGCATTGCATGGTTACAGGGGGAGCTAACACTATGAACATGACTGACAATGAGAGCGGACAAAATATACAGTTCCTCAGGTAGACAAGGGAACATCCCTTCACTGCTATTATGTAAAAATGTGTAGAACAGGTGTCACATGCATATTCACCTTTTTACATAATAGCTGTGAAGGGATGTTCCTTTGTCTACCTGAGGAACTGTATATTTTGTCCGCTCTCATTGTCAGTCATGTTCATAGTGTAAGAGGATGGGGTGAACAATGGGAGGGGATATTAGAAAGCCGGAAGGGTTTTCAGACATTGAATTCCGATCTAGAAGAATACTCTATATGAAGACCATGAATTTAGGAGGGCAAATTCAGTGTGTAAATAGCAAGAAGTAGAAATTATTCATTCAATTTCTTCATACCTTATAGATTATAAATATAAAACAATAATAAACATATGCATAAAATGATTAATAGGATTTGATTGGTTGAGGTAATGGTGAATATATATCAATATGTGCTTAGATATTGCAACTACTAACATATGAATAGATAACAGAAACAGTGGTAGGCAAATTTATAAAACATTTGATAGATTTGGTAGATTAGATTATAGATATACATTAACATATCCAGTAAGTAGAAAGAAAAAGTGAAGGGGGATGTAGGAAAATGACGCAAATTAATCTCTTTAAAAAAAACAACCCTTCCTTTCTTTTAAGTTCTATAAAAGAATATTCAATTTTTTTCAAAACTAGCATCAAAACAGAGAACAGGAATGAAACCCTCTCTCTTATGTATGTATATCTGGGTCTCTGCAGACATCCATGGCATCGGTGTCCTTGGATTGGGTTTAATTTTATTGGATGAGATAATTAAAGGTGGAGACACTCATCTTCGACTCACATCCTGACCGACCCACTTGTCCACCGGCTAACCCTGCCCCCACCAAACCCAGGACTGACAGCTACGTCAAAACTACGCTCACGCTAATTTGTCCGATAGCATAAACAGGTTCACTCAGCTCAGCTCAGCTCAGAGAGAGAGAGAGAGACGTGTGTCCGCCGATTTGGAGGAAGAAAGATGGAGAGAAACAAATAGGATTAATATATACTGTAATAGGGGAAGGGGGAGGGGTAGGATGAGTCTGTATTTTTTTATGAAAATGGAAATTTATGAGTATTAAAGGAAAGATACATACACTAACAGAAAATATATTTAATTCTAGAAATATATCCAAAAGGGATGAATAGGGAAAAGAGAAAGGAATCTTGAGTACTTGAAAGATCAAGCTTAAAAATTAGATAGATTTTCAAATTTTTATACAGTTTTTTTTTTTTTTAGGGGGGGGGGTAGTGTAAGAATTACTTACAATGATGGGGAAGAAATAGCTTTATATTAAAGGGTGTAGGAGAACTTCCTTTCCAAAAAAATATTTTAAATAACATTGTAAATAATTAATTTCAGATATAGACATATAAAATACTAAGGTTGTTCAAATTAGAAAACCAATGTCAACTAATACCTACACACATGAACCCAGCTCCTGGAATATTTTATAGAAAAGTATACAAATATCAAAGTTAAATGATATC
Organism: Strongylocentrotus droebachiensis; assembly: GCA_035222895.1. Classification (NCBI taxonomy): domain Eukaryota; kingdom Metazoa; phylum Echinodermata; class Echinoidea; order Camarodonta; family Strongylocentrotidae; genus Strongylocentrotus; species Strongylocentrotus droebachiensis. The sequence continues at coordinate 50,214 of JAVYIG010000663.1, read as the reverse complement.
ATGAAACACTTATTGTAAACACAAAGAATATCAATGATTTGGCAAATATTTTTTTGGAAAAAATGCATGATGAAGAAAACTATTAATTTCTACAGCTTCATTTTTAAGAACCATATGCATTCAACAACAAAACTAAAAACTAAGCATGATCGTGGTTTATATCTTGAAACTGTTATTTCGAAAATGGCTTAGAGAAACATATCCCTACCATCAGCTAGTTTGTTGGATTCATATCTTAAATCTCTTGAAGAAAGGAGACTGGCATCCCAAACCTTGATAATGTTTGGAAGGGTCACCTGAGGTCACGTAGGGTCATCTGGGGTCATGTCAAGAGGTCATGAGATAGTGGCTTTCTGTGCAGAAAATGGTGCTCTGATTATTTTTTGAAGGCAATGCAGAAATATTTGGAGAATCCCCTAGGGTATAAACATCTCTCTCTCTCTCTCTCTCTCTCTTTCTCCCGCTCTTCCTTTTTTTTTCTTCTCCCTCTTTTTCTCTCTTCCCTCTTCTGTATATACTTCTCCTCCCCCTCTTTATCATCCCCTCACTTTCTCTTTCTCTTTCTCTTTCCACTCTTTCAATATTTTTCTTCTTCAATTTCCCCTCACTGTCTTTCTATTTCTCTGTCTCTCCAAGTCTCCCCTCTCTTTCTCTCCCTTTCATTCTCTCCCTTTCATTCTCTCCCTAATTCCTTCACTACTAGATAGAATTATTGTATGAGTTTCAATTCTTGCCTTCTCCTACTTCTGTAGTGTATTAGCAATATCATAAGATTAAATACATTAAAAAAAGAATGATAATCACATAGCCACAAATCTATCACCACTGAGGAACTCTGTCTAAAACATACTCAAACTATTAAATGATGGAGGAAATTGAGGAGGGGCCTTTTCCCCCCTTCTTTTTGGCAATGAAGGGTAGTAATTGCCAGAGGTCAGTAGAGGTCACCTCAAATGGGGAATAGAGTATCTTGGGCTCCAACGAGGAATGTTTCAGTTGAACTTCAGCTTGCCTTACCCCCATTTTTGTTCTTAGGGTGTCGCCCACTCTACCCTGATCCAAGGGCGTCTGGATTATGTTTGGTTGAAGATGAAATTTGAGAGTTGTTTACTTAGAGACCAAATATCGCTCTGAAAGTAAGAGAGAAAGGGAGAAGAAAAAAAAGAGATAGCTGGTCCATTAAATATGGGATATTTCCAATACCAGCCGTATCATGTAATAGGGTATGTTCTCTCTCCCTCTATCCCACTTTCTTTCTCTCTCTCTCTCTCTCTCTCTCTCTCTCTCTCTCTCTCATACACACACAGTTTTTTTTTCTCTGTGTATGTCTCAATCTTGAAAGTAATGTGGCATTTGTTGGACTTCATCCAGAAGTTTGCTTACGAGTTTATCAATTCAGAATAAGTGGCAAATATTGACCACTAGATGGCGCTGAATAGTTAAACAAGAAAGGGGCTCTTCGGAGCAAGTGAATTGATCCACAAAAGATTTCAACTTCAGCAATTTCTTTTTTCTTCCCTTCCCTTTTCGTTTTATAATCTTTTTCCTCCGTTTAATAATCTCTTGTTCTTCTCTATCTCTTTTTTCTCTTTTCTTCATAGCTCACCATTAACTGTATCCTTCCCTTTTTAATTTTTAATGGATATTCTGCTTAAGAAATGATATGTTTTTTTCACTTGTTTCTTGTCCACAATCAGGTAAGTGCAACTCAAGCAACTGAATTTACCCATGAAATTGAAATCATCTGTTTGGAGCCATGCAGAAGGGCATTTACAACATCATTTTACATAGAGTTAACATCCTTCTGGCTCCAAACGGACAAAATATTGTCAAAATTGTTTCAGTCATACTCAACATCTAACAAACTATATATTTTTTTTCCTTCCTTTTATTTCTCTCAAGTTCCAGGGATGTCCGGTGGCATGGCATACAGTCCTGATGGTCAACCTATGGGTGGATTTATGATGGACGGTCAACCAGGACCCCCCATGCACCATCACCTTCGACCTCCGGGGTCAAACGATTGCGACCCCAGGCATCTTTACTGAGTAGATGTAGATAGAGATAGATGGTGCACACGCCTCATAGCTATGGTACGTAACTATATTCTTTCTTTTACCCCGTAAGAATTACTTGAGGGCTTTTTTAAATCAATTTAGTTGGATGTGGTTCGTTGCTTATTTCTACATCAATTTCTACAGTATGATTTCATCTCTTAGGAGCCAGAAATGCTTTAATCAGAAACATAGGACTGAGCATACATATCACCCATATCCTTAATTGTACTAAATGCCTTTTCAGTTTCATAGGGAAAAATATGTGTTGTTTACTATATAATAGTATTTTAGACTCCTGGGTCGAACTTTTCTCTTCCCCTGTTTGTTCTTGTACCTCTGGTTTCCATATCTCTGGCATTAGCTTCTTTATTCTTTAATGGAGTGAAGTTTTCCCTATTTTCTTGCACTAGTTTGTTTAATCTAAAGAGAAGATGTTATTTGAAAGGAAGTAAAGTAGAAAGAATTGTTTCAAATAATGGAGATCTAGACTAGTCATATAATCCTAGAGACTCTGTGAAGCCATTCCCACAGTGATCTCTCTCTCCGTAGCCTGACTGACTGGCGGCCCACGTTCCATTGATGTTTCATTCATTCATCCACCTGTCAACCCAATGTCAAGGTTATCCCTAGTCCCACATACTGGCATTTCCTGTTGCTTCCCTTACGCTGCACCGGGCGGGGGCTGCCCTGTAGTCCCACACATTGGCGTTTCCTTTACCATGCTACTTGTTACTTAGCGTGTCTGCGGTCGCTGTTTGTTGCCTTTGCCCAGTTCCGTTTGTTTACATGAATTTAGGCTGGCTGTTGGGCCTCGTCAGGCTTCCAGAGGACGGGTTCGTTACAGGGCAAACGAGATAAACTGATGTTTGCCGTTCATGACAAAGATTGGCCTCAACTGCCGATTTCCTGCCCATCAGGGTCATTAATAGTGGCTTGACCCGACCTCTATGTTATGCCAGCGACTTGAATCAAGTATGACTTTGCAATAACGGAGGGATTGATGAAATGTTTTGAGAAGTTTGCTTTCAAGTGCATGCAAAACAGACAACTTACTCAATTCATCTTTCATTTCATCACTCTTAAGTTAATGTTCTTCGCCATTGTGTGGAAAATTTTAATAAGTTTCAATAAGTTGTGTCAGGGATTCAAACCTCGTATCTTGGGGTTCACAGTCCAGAGACTTATCCACTGGACCACAACACCTCTACAAGATTTCCTTTATTCAATCTATTCTTCTATTCATGAAACTTCATTAATTTTGTTCCATTTTTGTCTTCTCTCGCCTCTTGCAGAGTAAAAAAACAAGCAGCTCTCTTTGATTGGACGCAGAGGGTCGTCATGTGATTTGGATGGCCTTCACTGATTGGCTGAGCTGCACTTCATTTCAACTCTACCTCTCTACTGCATATCCCCCACCCCTCTCCTTCTATACAGTGATGATTCAGTCTTGATATATTCTGGACTTCTTCTGGACTTCAATTGCAACGCTTCATCCTTCATCGCCCTGTCTTCGTCCTCCTCTACAAGGACAATGGACGTCGTCTTGATGACATGGTCAAAGACACTCTCAGTATTCCAGAGGACACCCCTTTCTAGAGATGATGGAATCGCAGATCAACCTGCAACCATCTACTCTGAACCTCAAAGCCACATCTCATCAGGAATTAAGAACCTTCTATTGTTGAAGATGGCGCTGACAATCTTTTGTGCTAAGACTTGGACTCACAATAGATGAGCATGAGCCATGAAAGATGTTATCTGTGGGTGCAACAGATCTTCCTTGATCAGAAGACCAAGCACATGCTGGTGATGGTCTTTCTGTTGAGGTATCTCTCTGAGGTGGATGTAGAGCAGAAGAGTCCTAAGAAGCAATCCACTATTTTTTTCAGAATCAGATCATCCCGTGGTTCGAAGGGAAGTCTGGTATGGACCGAGAAACCCTGTGCAGAACACGGCCTCTTGAAGACAAACAGCTTCATTCAAACTCCTCACTGGTTCTAAGGCTCCCTCTTCTATCCTCCAACCTTGTCTTGAAGACATTGGCATATTTCAAGTTTCTGTTTTTAGCAGCATGAAATACTCACTACTTGACTGTTGTGTATGTGTACCAGTATTTGTGTGACAGTTTAGCATTAGAGAAGTAAATTATCAGAAAGTTAAAAGAGAAACCGATAACCCTAGACGAGATAACGGAGCTTGATCTGCACCCTAAAACTCCAGTTGTATTGTACATAGATAAATTAGACTGGAGAGAGATTCAATTTGAACTCCAAAAGCGTAATCATTGATTAGCCGATAAAGTATGGATGGAAGAAAGGTTTTAAAAAATGAAATCACTGTGCCAAATACTTGTGGAATGCAAACAAATACCAAAATTATATATTTGTGAAATCTGTGAATTAGTATCAAAATCTCAAAAACAGAGATAGATTACCGGGAGAAACATAGATCATACTGCCACTAGTTATATTATAAATAGAGTCATTGTATAGTGCGAACCTGGACACACCATTGTCATGAAAAGTTAGTTCCTTGGTAGATTTCATAGAAGAATGTTGTCATCGTTTGTCTCAAAGTGTCTTGAAATGATCAACACCCAATTTTTTATTTTCATGTGTTGTTCCTTTGTTGATTTTGCATATGAAGTGCTGCATCTGTCCGCTTCGAATGTGTTTTTTCAGTGCCAGCTACAGGTCAAGTCTTATGATATTAAATTTATGGACAAAATACAAGAAATAGAATAGAGATGTATCGTGTTCCTTTCAGAGCACTAGGCATTCTTGTGAAACCTGAAATGAATTCCAGATATTCTGTGCTAGTTATGATGTGTTTAAAACAGTGACAGAAGTCTCTTTAAAATGGCAGTTCTAATCAAAATCAAAATTATTGGTATAATTCTCCCTTCACAAGTTTGTTGATAATGTAATTTGTTAATTCTTGATGGGATGAGGGCTATTTGATATTTAGCATTGGGTTTTGATCCTCCTTTTCCCCCCAAGTTGTAAAAGTTTTCTTTAAGTGGCCAGTGATATTATCAGACAGGTCTCCCATTCTCTTTTGTTTGTTTACTTTTTCTTCCGATTTACCTCTTCATTTTTTTCCATGAGGCTTAGACTGATGTACGGCAGGGAAAAAAACACTCCCCGATCCTAAAATTACTTTGTAAAATATCTTGTTCAATGCACAATATTGCTCCTGTCCCTTTCATATTCATGCATTTTGTTAAAAAACAAAGGCTGAAACTTAAAACACTCAGAGTTAAAACAATTTAGCAAGTCTCATTTGTTTATTTATTTGTGGTTCATTTTCTCCTCATTTGTGTGCTTAGCACGTGAAAGATATTTATATTTTACTTGTGGATTTTTCAATTGGTTGTCTATTTAAATTTGATGATGTTGGGGTTTTTCCAAGGTCTCTTTTTGTATCTCCTTATTTTAGATCAATACTCATGCCTTTCTTTTTCTGCCATGTCTTACGCACACCAGGCACATTATAGCCCTGTTTCATGAAACGTGTTATCAATAACAAGCTCCAATAGTCGATAGATCTACCAAAATCATTACGTTTGATTGGTTGTATCATAGAACTGTGGACGGCTGTTATTTGTAATGCTTTTTCATGAAACAAGGCCTAGGCATGTAAATGCCCTATGATTCTTTCTTGCCAGTTTTTGTTGTAGATCAAATCTCTTTTTAGCCTTCTTTTTTAGAAAGTGTGTATGTTCTTGAACTATTGTCATCAAGATTTTAAATCTGTTCACTTTCCATTTATAGCCTTTCTCCAGGATATTTGTTAATACAATATTGGTTAAACCTTATAGGGCTTTTCAAATAATGTTCTGTGAAGAAAAAATGTGGTTTTCTTCTTCATTAGGCCTAAGTTTTATAAAGTATCTTCAGGTATTACCACCAAAAAAATAAATCAATCAAAAATCAAAAATATTAAAAATGGAAGGTCACTAGCAGTATTGATTTCTTTCAGGTTTATTGGAGATTTGAAAACCTCTAATATGCCAATACAGCCAGGGAAAGGATGATATGTGTGTTTAGAGCCGTAAGGATCTTAAATCCCTTACTCTAACACAGAGTTTAATCATTAATGCCCTTTTTACTCTTAACAGACACACAGCCATGTATGGCAGACCGGTCTTGCTGCACACACAGTCATATTTATTTGAATGAGGGTTCTTAATATTTTGATTACCGGTACACTTGAAAGGACAATTAAAGACATATATATTTGCTTTCAAAATACCTTTATAGTCTCTTCAAACTTCACATTTCAATTTTGAATTTTCATTCTGTGTTTATGGTCAGGACTTGTATCTGGAGTTGGATACATTTAGATACATTGTTTAAGATGTGAAGTGGAAAAACAGTCGATGCCATTCCAATTGTAGACAACTATGAACTAGTTTAGGGTAGGCTAGTTTGTCACCTTTCATCCCACATAAGTTTTCTTGCCAAATGACTTTCATTTTGCTTCATTCTTCATTTGTTATATTTCCTCTTTGTCTTCTTAGAACCTATTCTTTCTCGATTGCGTTCTGTTTGTAAGACAGGCCTGTTCTTGTACAAAGTTTGACATTTCTATTTATTCCAACAATCGCATTTTGAATACCACTATGTACAATAGTGTAATGTATTAGATTGTTGAAGAAAAGTCATTTTACCTCCATATAAAAAAAGATTTAGATTAGGTCAGCTGTTTTTGTTTATAAAAACAAAGATAGAACAAGAAGAAAAATCTATGTCTTTTCCTTTATTTGTTGCGAGTGTAATACAGTCATATATTGAAATGATCTCTCATTTTAGAAATGAAAGAGCTGTTTCTTTTTTTCTATTGCATGTGTGTATGGTGTGTCTCTGTAATTCTTCAAAACTATTGCGTATGCATCCGTCTATCTGTCTGTCCATGTGTATGTATGTAAGATATGAATGTCTTTTAACAATTTTTCTTTGCCTTTATTTGTGTGTGAGAGTGTTATGATAACGGAGCACAGATAATAAAAGAAGAAAGGAATGAATTAATCCTACAGAGAATTTAGAATTGGTGATGGATGAAAAGAATTCAGTCCTCTATTAAAGGAAAGAGTCAAACGATGTACCGTCCACTGATTAGAAAAGGTAAACTAATATAATGACATCATCTTTTATCTTAGAAAAAGATAAGTTTTTGATTCAGATGAAACAACCAAGGGTGGGGGTGTATATTAATCTTTTTATAATCACATATGAATATATTAAGACTTTGTGTTGTGTGAGTTAGTTTTATGTATTTATGTTGTGTAACTATTTTGCCAAAGCTTTACGTAGCCCAGGCAACACCTGTGCTATGTGCAGAAGAATTATATTTGAGAAATAAAACCAACAATAGCATTGGAAATGGGCGATGAGATCATTTGAAGAATGCTTTCATTTTAAAAATGAAATTGAAAATTGAAAGATGTTTCAAAAGAAAGTTGTATGAATTTGAGAATTCCAACAAAATTTGAAGGAATGCTGATGCGAGAATAGAGGGGTTAGAATTGATATGTAACACTGTGTATATGTACCACCGTCTTTGTATTATTATTATTATTAATTTCAAATGATTGTGATCATAATTGTTATGATGAAGATATATTCTGTTCCATGACACAGTCTCAAGGCTCATGGTATGCATTTTGACACTTTAATTACTATCTCATTATCAGGCTAGTCTATTAATTTGTGTAAAGTATTATGTGATAAACAGATATGTAATAGAACCTTACATGCACTGGCCATGATGTAATGAACTCGTTCTAGTGGATGAAATTTACGATGTAATTCTGCTTTCATTAATATATGTGTCACATATTTTGGAAAGAGGTGGAATAATATTTGATTGTTTTAATACTTGTGTCACGTATTTCAAGAGAGAGGGGATATTTTCCAGTTTCTGTGGGGGAAAATTTGTGTATTTTCAGCTGATTCTATTTTCCTCGCTCCCACTTATTATTCCAATTCAGAAAGATATCAAGTTGGCTCAGCAGGAAAAAACGCAAGTGAGGCTTGGAATGCCAGATGGGCATTTAATACAGATATTTTAAAATATGATTACAATGGCCTTCTTGCTTTTCAGTCGCATTTGCTCCACGAATGCCCCTTTTGCTGCAAACTGACATTCTGTTTGTCCCTTTTTTCAAATTTTGTGGAAATATATGAGATGTGTGTATCTAAGTAAGCTTTCATTTTCAATTTGGGACTCTGGATTGTCTCATCTTGTCTTTCTTCTCATGAGATTGTTAGTAAGATTAACCTCCGATATGACATTTTTCCTTTCTCGTCAATAGAAGGACTGTTATTTTAAAATGGCAATCTTGTTTTGTGGGTTATCATTATATTATGATTTTTTTTCTCTTTCTATTTCAAGAGATATATGATTGTACAGAGATGAATGTGAGTGATTGTGGATTAATCACAGAAAAAATGAGCAGTGTTGTTTAAATGATTGTACAGATTTTTGTCAAAATAATGAAGAGTAAAAAAAAAAATACAAAATCGACTTTTTGTTCACAAAGTAAAGTGTAAAGATGGTATGAATGATGGAGAAATAGATGATTTTAAAAATGCTAAGTAAAGATGAAACTTATAAGCTGTAATCTTTGTTTAATTATTTTATTTCCTTGAGTTTTGTTTTTCAAAATCTTCTCAACTTGGACTGGGTCCTACTCTGTGTTGATCTGCATGTTAAGCATGTGGAGATTAGTTTTGTGTCAAAAAGTAAAGGAATAAATTATTCCACAGACAAAAAAACAAACAATTATATGCTATTGGAATTGAGTTTTCTTTGCCTCGCAGTTTGTTCTGATTGTAAAGTGAGCAGTGAGAAAGTGGGAGAGTTATGGTTATGTATGTTTGATTTTGATTTGTTGGTAAGAATATTATGTATGTGATAGTGCTCTGGAAGTGGCTGAATAAGATACAATGGAATGACAGTGGCGGATCCAGGGGGGCACAGGGGGCACGTGCCCCCCCGGCCAAAAAAAATATGTTAAAATCAGCCCTAAATTCGCCCAAAATATACCGAAAAAAAGGGGCGTGCCCCCCCGGCTAAACATTTTTTTTTTTTAATTTATTTTTTTTTATAAAAAAAAAAAAAAAATTGCCAATGGCTGACCTAAAAAGGTGACCTTACCCCCCCCCCCCCCCCCCTCCAACGAAGCAAAATGTCAAATAAAAAAAATTTGTGACCCCCCCCCAAAAAAAAGTGTCCTCTTACCCCCCCCCCCCCCCCCCCCCCCCCTCTTATTCAGCGGCTGGCTGAGTCGTTGCGATTTTTTCGGGACTAAAAAAAATATATATATATGTTCTCTTTCCCACACGGTGCCCCCCCGTGTGCCCCCCCCCCCCCCCCCCCCCCCCCCGGTAAGAAATTCCTGGATCCGCGCCTGAATGATGTTATGTAAAGAAAAAGAGAGAAAGTGAGAGTGAAAGGGATAGCTAGTTGAATGGGAAAGATGAATCGCTCCATCAAAATTACCTCTAAGTAGACATAGAAAAATAAAGCGCCCCCTTCCCCCTCAAAAACACAAAACAACAACAAATGTTGTGTTATGAGAAGGTTTTTAAATATTATAATATGCATATATGGATATAATTTGTAGGAATTTTAAAGATTATTAAAATCAAGTTAAACAAATAATGTCAAAAAATTAACACTTTGATGAAAAGATGCCCCTTTGTATGATAATAATTAAACGGGGATAGACTTGAATATCATTTGAAGACAAACTTTTTCATCGATTGTACACCAAGATGTGTCACCCTTTGCCATATTGACAAGTATATGACATCGATACGAAGTTGCAATCGCATTTTCAACTCTTTGTCTTCTTGACTAAACTCTAAAGACAATGAGTAACCAAGAGCTTTTGAAATAAAGGAAAATAAAAGCTTATTTCTAATTTGGCATGCGAAATAGATTATTTTGCATCCCTCTTAGTTTTGATTTTTGAAGATAAGGAAGTCAAAATTATCAGCATTTTCCTTTTTTTACATCAACTAAAATCAACAAAGTTGATGAATAGAGTTTGTTGATTTGTGGATACTGTCCTTGGGACAATCCTATCCTCTCTCCGTGGCGTCTCCTCTTTTTAGATCTTGCATCGGTCCAATAAATCTCGAGTTTAATTGACAAATGATCTTGCATACTTTCACTTATACTGCGCTTCATTTAGGACCTTTTCAGAAGCGGTTACTGTCTCGTCGTTCCACCATTATCTAGGAATTCAGTCGTAATGTATATATTTGAATGTAGGATATAAACCTGTTCATTCTCAGCTCATTTCCTGTATGGGTCCAGTCGCTCCCCTCTCTTATTTGATGCTAGGATAATCTATCAATTAAGTTTGCATTTGTGACTTTTCTTTAACAGTATTTTTCTCTTTTCCTTTTTTCTTGTGGTTAGAATCGCTGTCTATTTTACAGCAATTGTTTGTCTGCTTTTTTTGTACATATCCCTTCGGAATTTAAACTTTTAAAAACCAGGTCCTAATTCTATTATCTGTCTCTGTCTCTATAGATCTGTCAGAATGTCTCTATCTTTATTCTATTAATATGTTTTCCTTTTCTCTTTTCACCCCTTATCTCCTTTCCATAGTTCTCTTTATTTTTCTTCCGTTCTCAATACTTTCTCCCTTCATTTCCGTTCTATTATGCACCCTTCTTTGTTTGTTGTTACCCTCTCTTTATATATAATGATGTGCTTGTCTATCTGTGTTTATTATTCTCTCCAAATGCTTATCTATCCTTTCTACACCCCCACCTCTCTCTCCCTTTTTTGTATCTCTTTCTATCTCTCTCTCTTTCTCTCTCTTTCTCTATCTTTGTCTCTCTCTCTCTCTCTATTTATTTCTCTCTTTCACTCTCTCACTCTTTCTCTTCTCTTCCTCTCTCTCTTCTTTTTTCTCTTCCTAATGTTATTTCTACCCCTCTCTCGTTTTCCCTTATTTTACCATCTACCTTTCCACTTCCTCCATATTCTTCTACTAAAACTTCATCTCTTAGCAACCAACTCCATCCTCTGCCCACTCACCCTCCCATCTCTCCTCTCCTCTCCTCTCCTCTCTCCCCCATTCATCCACATATCAGTCAATTACTATCCATCTAATACACCCATCTATTTGTCCTCCGCCCCCTAATGAAATGCTTGGATGATGCGGTGTCTTCCAGAGGTCATTCTCCCCGCATCTCTGCATCCTCCGCCTCTCAAGAAATTAGCCCGGTCCTGCCTACTGGAGTCTCCCTAATCAGCCCCAAATGAGAGCCCTAACCATAATGATGGATGTCACATTAAGGGCCCATAACTGTCCAAGAATATTTAGAAATCTTTAAGAATTCCTCCAAAGTTAAGATGCTTTTATGGGCAGGGGTAATCATACAAGGGATGGGGGAGAAGTAGCAAATGACACCATGCGAAAGGAGATAAGAAATTTGAGTTTTGCAGTATATACTTCATCAAGAATCGACCAGTAAAGGTGGAGTACAGTCTAGAATATACAGTTAACTTGATGTTACCATGTTCACTACATCAAAGTAACACATATGTGAAATTCAGTCAACATCTTTTCTTTTCCCAGAAAATAATGCATATTTTGTTACAATTATCTTTTGTTTTGAGCAGGGGGTGTGCTACCTTTCATCTTTTTACCTCTCCCTTCTCTCTTTCCCCATGAATGTCTGCAGAGCTTTGGTTGATATCCTTTAAACAGCTTTGCCTGTCCATCCATTAATTTGTGTACTGTTCAGTGTCTTTCTGTGACAATTAAATTTAATCTAATTTGTCTTATCAGCTACATATTAATGCATTGTGTCATTGATTAATTATGCTGCATAGTAGTATGGAAATGTGTTATACAAAAAAAAGTGTTCTCTCTTTCTCTTTCTCTCTCTTTCTTCCTCTCTCTTCCCCCTCTTTCTCTCTATGTCTGTCTTTCCTGTATGTATGTATGTCTGTTTCTTTGTATCTGTCTGTCTGTCTCTCTCTCTCTCTCTCTTTCTCAGTATAAAAAAGCTACACATTAAAAAAAATATCTTTCTTTACTTAATGATCTCTGCCTCTCTCTATCTTTCTCCCCTCTTCATCTCTTCCTCTATATATTTCTCTAATGTATTGATGAGTTATCTCTTCAAAAGCTTTAATATTTGATCTAATGTACTGGCTTTTCATTGATACTTCCTGTGATCTTCATCCTCCGACAATCAATGCCCCCCTACTCACAACTAAAATAATGAAATTTCTTAAAAATGCAACAACAGCTCTAGAAATACTATCCATCAGAGGAGAATATTGTCTTACAAAATAATTATACAAATTCTAAATGATGCGGACAAAAGCAAATCAAATTCATGTTTATAGTAGTTCCTGTTTAGCATTTCTCTTACACAAATACTGTTCTTGGAAAACTGTCTTGTCCTCATAACTTGAAAATAGCATTCTTTAACAAAAATTAGGTGAATTTATCAAAATGCAACCTGTATATCATTTTGCAAACTATAAAAACAAATATTGAAGGAATGTAACACATATTTATTCATAGGTGATCCATGAAATATATTAAAATGTGTTTCAAAACAAACTATATATTGTGAAAGTAAATCGTCATTTAGGAAATGAAATATTACCTGTGACAAAAGTTACTCCCTGCCTGACATGAAGGCTGAACATATGTTTACTAAATCATTATTTCTATTGAAATTAAACGTATGCACCACATCCAAACTGAATGTACGGTCCACAAAAAATACCTTTTCCCCATTTTGCCCCAAGTCTTCTACTTGCTTAAAAAGCAAACTGTTTGCATCTGACTTACGAGTCCAGCTGTACACTCATTAATGTTATCACCTGAAAACTCCCAAATATTATACAATTTTGATTTTCAAGAATTTCAATGATACGCATAATGCACACAAATTTAGGTAATCTATAGCAAGTATAGATATGCATCTCTGAAAGCTGCCAATTTGTGGAACTAATACTTCAAATTCATGATTAGAAGTACTCTTTGATATGCAGAATGGAATTACTCGGGATAAAACCTCAAGCCAACAGAAGGCAACAGTATGCAAATCAAATCTAAATAGATTAATAAGAATAAACTAATCTAAATAGATTGATAGGGATAAACAAACTTGAGCAGTTGGTATATTAAGTGACATAAAAAAGATAGATCCTTTATTCTTTCTCCGATTCTGACATCTCAATCACAATCAACCGTGCCTGCCAAACCAAAATGGGTCAATTGATTTAAATTTGGGACTAAATTTGGTTGACCCACTTTCATTAGGGAGGATGGGAGGGAGCGGAACAATTGACACATCAAAGGCTGCGAATCGTATCAACGTGAGCAAGCTTAGACGGCCGGTTGCTGCTTTGATAAAGGTAGAGTGGAATGCTTAAAATGTGTCACATAAATTGATGAATTTATTCTTAATGGTTGTCGACAATCTGCTCCCCACATCAATATCAATAAAGGCAAGATGGGTAGTTTTATGATCATCTTTTTTCATACGCATATCTTAAGCCCTTGTGTAGTTTTATATCATTGTATTGTTGTACTAAATGAGAGGTGAAACATCACTTACATTACACTTTCTTTATGTGAACTATGAAATGTTTTCAAACTCCTGTTGTATCTTTACACAAAGGATTTCATATAAAATGCCCTATTAAAAGTTTAAAATGTTTTTAAAAAGGTAAATAGGATCACATTATTAACTTACTTTTGCAAACATTACCACTACTGGACATGGATGTTAACTTTTAACAGCCAGAACACTGAAACACAATATATTTAACAAGACTCTCATTTTACTGTAACTAAACCTGGGTTTCCTTTAATGTTAAGGGTCATCACCCGTAAGTGTTATGACGGTTAGTGGCAGGTGATGTTGCAATGTTTGGTTTTATTAAATTAAGCAATTTAGAGAATTACAGACGAAAAACAGCTTGCACATGAAAAAACACTGTTCATGATTCATCACTTTTTTAAAGTATCTAATAAATGAAGAATTAGGACATAGGTTGCAAAAATGTATTGCATTGCTTGTTTAACAGGTAACAAGTTAAGGTTGAAATCGCTAAAAGAAAGAGGAAAAAAATACTTTAAATAAAAAATCTGTTTGGGAAAAAAACAGGTAAAACCATAACATCAAGACAATTAATTTCAAACTAGATAAACCACCTCAAAGCCTTAAAATGTCATATCATCCAATGAGCCTAATTGTCATCTGTTGAGGGCCAGAATAATGTTAGGTTAAATCTTCAAACACAGATTTAATACTCTTTTAGTTCTAAACAAAGAATATTATAATGAAAACTATAAAATAATAAAGTCTGTCTAATTGCATCACATACATACTTAATTAAAATAGATCCAAAAACTTTAGCAGTTCTTTACATTACTTCTTTTCAGTTGATGATGTAATATGCATTTCCAAGAGCAGCTCATCTTTTATTAATCTCAAATCTATCATCACTTCTAGATTAATTTCTTCATAAAATAATAAGGATACTGTCAATAATACAAAATAAAGTAATATCCTTCACTGAATTTTGTTTAACCCAAAACATGTTTATTGGTAGCTAACCACTCTTTGGCATGTGTGTTTGACCAGAACCGCACATTGGTTTTTTCGAACCGTTGCGATACTTTCATCCAATTGTCCTCTTTTCCAACTTGCATTAACTGCTGTCACTCTTCGTAAATTTGCAGAAAATTTCATTTAAACTGCGGGACTTGTGGCGCACAAATGTTGCACCAAATACGAGCATGTCAAACGGTGGGCGGCTCAAGGAAACAGATTGGACAAATTATTGTCTCTTTATAGGGGCCGGGCATTGTAGCTCAGCAGAAAAAACCTGAGTCACAGTGGACGATTTGTGGAACTTTGATTGACAAATGACACACTTAGCATGTTCAAGGACATTCAATAAAAAGTATATTTACCTTTAATTTTGAAGGATTTTTCATCATAAATAACAATTACATTTAATAATTGCTGAAAAACAACGGGCAGATACTGTCATTTCTTTGAGGGTTCAGGTCAGTAAATAACTGAAATAAAGGAAAATTCTGGGAATTATATTAATTTGATCAATCAACCTTTTGATATAAAAAAAAAAGTAGATGAATTGAACAGTAAACTGCTTGATGTACGTAGTATTCAAAAGTTTCTGGCATAGAGACTGTCACAATTCGAAACATAAAAATTTGGCTCATTATTTGTAGTACTTTGTTTTTGTTGTTTTGAGTCTTTTAATGATGTTGTGTAAATGTAAAGGGGGAGAAATTAAGGGGAAGAACAAAACTGAATACTTTTAAATATAACTTTTAGAGTTAAATATTTTATCCACATTTTGAATTCATTGGTAAAATGATCTACAGGATCAAGTTGTGAAATATGAAAGAATGGAGAAAAAACTTGCCATAATATTAGATTCAGTAGGCATCAAATTTGTAAACAGGATTCACTTATACCATATTATTCCTATTTGGGGCTACCAAGAGTTTTAGGACAATTGTCAAACATGAACTATCAAGAGGGATATTTACTGAAAATGTGTTCATCATTCTTTATTGATAAATATATAAATATAAAGACATAAATATCTCCCTTGGAAATAAAATTCATGGTAGAAATATTGGTTCCTAATTTTGGAAGAAGAAATGTGTTACAGACATGGTGGTCATGGCCCTCCATTTCTGTTGATAATTGCTATTCTTAAAAAGCTGGTATTGCTGATTTCTTTTTTAGGTTGCCCATTTGTTCTTGCTTTGCTAATATGGGACATGTTGCCTTCCCCCGATTCTCTTTCCAGCAATCTTCCCTGTGAATATTGTGTTTTTTATCCTTTAATTGTTATGATTTTCCTTTCTGTATATGTGACCCAATACTTTGTGTTCAACATTTCGATTCTTGGGCATGACTTGCCATCCTCAGCACGGTCAGGTTTTAAGCTACTAGAACATCGTCAAAGACATTTCGATTTCATGAATCTAATCCATCTTGCAAAACAAGATACCCTGAACATTGCCAACTCAACATAATATACATTTAACACAATTGATGAGTTTCATTTTCTCAGCTTTTATATATCAAACTTTCCACAATTTGAATATTCATGTTCTCTCAGTTTAAACAGACTTGTATAATTTGAAGAACATTAGTTACAAAATCACAAGAATCAAGGTGTTTGTAGCTAGTGAAATGCCTCTGCACAATGATATTCTGTTTACAGATCTACTCACTCAGATAACAAAAAAGTACACCGTTCTCTCACATTTAAAAGTACTGCAACTGTACTTCTAGTAATCAATTCATACACATACCATTTTCCCCCATCATTTAATTATTTAAATCAACCTTTGGTCAGTTCAACTGAAAGTTCTTTCAGTTGAACTGATATTTGATATTCCTTTAATTCCTTCGATTGTATCATCCCCTTCTCCCTTTTCAAAGCTTTTTCTTAACTTTGGAAATACAAGCACTGAACAACAGAGGGGGCTATTGCAATAAATCAGACAGTGCTTGATCTTATTTCATGAGGGATCAACACATTTTGCTGAGTGCAATCAAACACATCAACCCTTAAAATGGTGTAAGTTGGTGTCATCCCCCTATCCCTTTTCAAAGCTTTCTCTTTACTTTGGATATACAAGCACTGAACAACAGAGGGGGCTATTGCAATAAATCATACAAGGCTTGTTCTGATTTCAAGAGGGATTAACACATTTTGCTGAGTGCACTCAAATCACATCAACCCTCAAAATGGTGTCATTTAGGAATATTCCAAGAACAAAACCATACATAAAAGATTTATGTAAGATGTAAAATCTTACAATAGCCATTTACACACACACACACACAAATAAAGTGCTAATTACAAATGATATAACATGATGATGAACTTTTCTCTACACATATACAACCAATATTAATTGAGTTGAGCATCTCACTGCAAAGTCCTTTTACATATTGCGGTAACACAGGACGGAGTTACACTTACTTTTTCAATATTGCATTACAGTATCCACAATGATTTAACACAACAGCAGCATAGGTTTCTCATTGTCTTAAACAGTATTAAAGGTACATTTTAGACATCAAATAAAAAATATAAGTGGTTGTGCACAAATCTATCTTATTTTGCTAATAATGTAGGAAGAGGATAAACCCCATTTAATGTGCATCTTTTAGTTTGTTTGAAATTTAGAACAAATGATTTACTTGTTCCATTTTCTTTTTCACTACCGTATTCTTTTTGATAATCTAGATATTCTGCGAAGCTTTTAATTGTTATTGTTGGAAAACTGCAGTACTGCAGAGCTTGCCAATATCATTTCAAAATATTTGCCATCTTGACGAATATGTTTAGTCTATGATAACATTTGATAAATACTTAAATCAAAGGAACTCTTTCATGGCTTTGAACAGTACTGAAGTTCAAATAATCATTCAAACATGTTAATTTCTAGTTTACATTAACATCCAACACAACAAATAGGCCATATTGTATTTATGTCACCTTAACAAGTTCATTACTTTACAAAAATAGCTTTATATTTTGTCAAGATTTACTGGTACATTGCTTTTTTGTCTGTCTAGAAAATGTACAAAGAAAATCTGAACCAAAAGCTCTCATCACTAACTGTATAAATATTTTTTGGAGAAAATAATTTGGAATGAATTTGTATCATGTCATAAATTGAAGCATTAGATAGTAACATTAACAAATTAAACCTAACTAGCTATAAACATTCAACCTGAAATTGTTTATTTTATTAAGTTTCTCTCTCTTAGATATACTCTTGCACATTGTTCCACACTCGCATAAAAAATCACACTTTGACATTTGAAAGACATTGGTGCATGGCAGGCACGTAAAGTCATGTTTGCTTGCACAATTGGTACCGTCATATGTAATATAAATATATTAAAACAACTACGATACATCACTTTCATTCTATCTTTCAGTTTCAGAATAAAAATAATTCTATCTGTATATATACTTTGTCAAGTCATTTGTATTCCTGAATATAGTATTTTGATGCATGGACTAAAATTTGAATAGCAGTTGAGCAAAATTAACAACCAAACCTAACCTTCTTGATAAACCAGTATGATATTGAATATACTCTGTGGTTTATTAAGTCGCATTACATTTCATCTTCAGAAACTGGCCATTAACAAAACATTCTGTCTCATACATCTTAAAATAATTTACCAGTGCTATAACTGGATGTAACAAATTTATATATGTTACATGTACGTGCACATTAGTAGATAATATTCTATGGACAGTTATCTGACAGGTGATTGTTGAGAAGAAAATAGACACTGGACTGTAATATTGCATGAATGGTTTGCTGGAGGTCATAGGTCAAGGGTCAAGGGTCACGTCCCATCACCTGTACTATCTGCAGATGGAATCGCTAGGTCTTCTTTGAGCTGTGTCATCAAATGCCTCATCCTTCCCTGTTCAATTCAAAGTTAGAAAATAAGCGTGAATGTTTTGACTGGTATTCACTTATTTATATTAAGTATACCGGTATGTTTTGTTAAAAATAAATTCATGTGATGATTAAATTATTATTATTTTGAGCTCTTTCACTTTACAATTAAAGAATTCCAACACATTCAAGTCCTGGCTTCCAAACAAAATCTGATTGGATGGTATGGTTCTAATAACTAAAACTGACATTCTCACAGATATCAACTGAATTACTCCAAGTAATTAAGACGTCAAATAAATAACGTCATTCAATTTACTTCCACCACCACCACCAACTACCACCACCACCACCACCACCACCACAACCACCACCACCACCACCACCACCACCACCATCACCACCATCACCACCACCACCACCACCACCATAATACTACTACTACTACTACTACAACTACTACTACTACTACTACTACAGCTACTACTACTACTACAACTACGATACTACTACTACTACTACTACTACTTCTACAACCACCACCACCACTACCATACTTCTACTACTATACTATACTATACTACTATCCTATACTCTACCACTACCACTACTACTACTACTACTGCTACTACTAGTATTACTGCTACTACTACTACTACTTCTACTGCTACTAATTCTACTACTGTGACTACTACTACTACTACCACCACCACCACCACCACCACCACCACCACTACTACTACTACTACTACTACTACTACTACTACTACAATCACCACCATCTATGATTGCAATTATTAACACCAAAGTAGTACCATAAATGAAAAGATGAAAAGATGATAACATTTGTACTAACCTCATCCAGTCTGCCTTTATTCTTGTCTATGTGTGATTCAAAGACCTGCTTCAGGACTGTGTTAGTGAAGATACCTCTATTCAAGACGTCATTGGTTACATCCGTCACAAACTCAAGGTATCTCAACTCTTCCTCCCTGCAGAAAAGATGGACAAATAAATAAAACAATACTCTTAAAGTGGGACTGCACTACTTTTAGCTACTTGCGCCCTCTATATAGCCAACAATGCCTAAGCGGTACCCGCTGATCCCCCATGGTCCCCTTTTTCTTATGTTAATTGAGAGCTGATTTGATGAGATAGCCACCTGCCAGTGACCAAGCAGGGAGGTATAATCCCTCTTGGCCAAGCTACTTCTACTTCTACGACGATACTCAGCAGGATCCATAAGTCAGGATGTATAGTGCTGAGGAATAAACTATCTAGTTCTTGGTCTAGATGCTGGGTGGAAGCGCTCCCTTGTAGCTAGTGCAGATAGGCTTTAATATTCCTCTATATTATTCATCTTATTCTTTCTTTTCCTGAGCCATGAAATGCTAAAACTGCCACATTTGGTTTTTGTGTTCCATTCATATTCTACTATGACAAATGTCAACTGTGGCAGCCCACTCTTTGTTCAATTAATCTACAAAAGCAAGCAAGAGTTAATATTTTCCTTGTGTAAAAATATACTCTTTCAAAGGCATATGAATTGAAAATCAATGCACTTCTTGAGCAGAAATGCTGATTCCAATATACTCTTTGCACTTCCCTGTGTAAATTTGAACTTCCATTGAGTTTAAACAATGATGAATTTAAAAAAAAATCATTTCAAAACGAGGAACTATAGTATACTTCCAGTCACACAACACTACCAGATTCCACTGTCAATTATGTTTTTTCCAACAGAATATTTTTTGAAAGTTTACAAATTTAGGCCATACTTCCTTGAAGATGTTTTGTTTACAGCATTTGGTATTACATGCTGTATGGAAAATACAAATATTTATTCCAATCTTTCTTGTAAGAATAGAACTTACTCTTCTTGCATTCTCTTTGATACTTGATCCGGAGTTCTGTACGTCATGGAAGCAAGCTCAGACCTGAAATGACAACATTTGATTGATATCATTCTGGGAGCTTCCGATCCAACAGTCACTGTATTTCTTAATTCTTGTATTAAAGGGTCTTTGCACAAAATAATGATATCTATTTGTCTGTAAGGTCAATTGCAGGCACTGCTAGCTTGCTGCATACTTTCCATAGCTAGTGTGTGTATTCTTCATAATACAATGGTCCCAATCACCAGTGAAAATTTCAGACTCTGACTTTCTCATGCAATCACCAATTGGAGTGTAATATTTCCCATAAACATCCAGATTCCTTTAATTCTCATCCAATCAAATTCAGCTATGAAACGATTTCTTTTTGCATTAAACTTATTGATATACATACAATGTGCATATATTCGTTTTCCAGGAATACAGAAGAAGAAAAAAATTTGCACATTGAAAGCTTACAATCTACATCATTTCAATTTTTAATGAGATATGGGTTTTTTAAGAAAAATGTTTACCTGAGTGACTGATTGCCATAGCTGACATTCAAATCTTTGGTTCCACCTAAAGGAGTCCTCGCGCCTTTCCTGGAGGGCTTGAGACTAGACATCATTGGTCTCAGCTCATCCTCCTCGTTCTCCTCGTTGAGTTCAAGGGTTTGGACCCTCATCGCTTGCTCCTCCACCCATCGGAGGTGATCCTCGGCCCTCTGGTGGCGGGCGTTCTCTCGGCGATCACGCTCTTCTAGCTCCTCAAGCTGCTCTCTTGAATGCAGGGTTCTGTTTTTGCAGGGGGAAGGATGGGTGGGGTTAATGCTTGTTAACAAAGAGGTTTAGAACTTGGCAGGAAACAAATCTATAATGTGAACTGACTATTATTATAGTGGTGGTGATGGTTATTTTACCTGACTACTAAGAAAGCAAGTAAGCAACCAGAGGACCGACGGCTTTAGGTCCTCTCCAAGAACTGTAGAAGAACTTTTTCCTTAAAAGCTACAATTTTGATACTTCGATAGCTTGAGATATTTCCTACTCTGCTGTATTGGTTTATTCTTTTGACAAGGGAAAGAAAGGGCTACCGTAATCCTTTTTCAGAACATGTTTAACTTTGAGGAGAAAAATCACCATATGTTTCAATGTGAAAACATTTTTGAACTTGTAAGCTATGGAAATGATTTCTCTGAAAAGATATAGTTTAGTATCATGACCCTTTTCAATACAAAGTATATCACTCATCAACTTGTAGGTGTCTAGTCCTATACGTTTACACTTTTAGATTTTTACACATTCCTTCTTTCTTTTGTTGTACTTTGGCAGATAGATATATCTCTTATGTAAGGATATGTCCCTACATGCTGAATAGTTCTCCTCACAATGCAATATCAGATTCTAAAGTTTTGAAAGGCACCATTTTGTGCCATCATACACTGGTTCTTACCTTGTATTGTTTTCATCCCACTGTTGTTCTCTCTCTGATCTCCCTGTTTCATTCGGTCCTTTTGCGCTCCCTTTCCTCTTAGGTGCATTATAATTCTTAGACTGAGAAAGTCTGGATGTTGCTGTTGTCTTTAAAGTTCTAGGCGTAAACAGCTTCCTGGACTCTGTAAACTTATCGGCTCGCTTATCTAAAATGTCCGCCGACTCTTTCCTAGGCGTTCTGCTCTGGTAGTCCAAGGTCATTGTTCCTTGCATGTCATTATTCTTAGTGTTTCTGTATTGGTTTGAAGTATTGTAGAGATGTGATTGGCTGGTGCGCGGCCTGTTGGCATCCGAGTATGCACTGTGAGGGCGGTATGGCTGCGGAGTCATTGAAGCATGTCGAGGACCACGCTGTTCGGAGATTCCGTACTTTGTGAGATCCTCATCCACGTCCTGATAATAAAAGAAGATAAACCCAAACATATTTACTAAAAATTTGACAACTTTTCTCATCTTTTTCTGATTTAACCATTTAATGATATCAAAATGTATTCTTATGAAAGGGTCACCTCAAAACACACCCAAAGATAAAAGATGTATTGATGCAACGTATATAAACTAGAAAACACAACTAAAAAGAATTATTCAAATTACCACTTTCATACATGTATATACCAAACAACAAAGGATGAAAGGGATGTAAATATCAAACATCATACATGTTTAGAAATAATCTCCCATCTTGCCCCAAATTGTGAATACCTATCTCACCCCATCACAACATTACAAACCATTTTGATTCAAACATATAATGCACTTCTGTTCACCACTTCTGCGCACTGCAGAATAAACATCAGATCAAAGACGGTGACACAACTAGTCTTACCTTGCGAATTAGTACCGTTCCTCCAAATCTTACTTTATGAAATTTCTCATGAGGAAAATATGTGAAGAAATAATGATTTATTATTTCAAAGAAAAAGTTTTCTGATTATTACATATTGTGCACATGAAGACTTAGTTTTCCTATGATGCCATATGTGTCCTTTTCTACCTCGCTTTCCCCTCTAGTTCAATGATTCTTTAAAAAGTCAATTAAGAGAATCTTTGAAGAATTTCTTTTTTATGCTCTCCTTTTAAAAAGAAAACATTGTACCAGCAATCACCTTTTTTTTTAAAGGTATCACATAACTGGAACTTTCATTCTAGAATAGAATAGGTTTTATATGTGAAGGGGTGCCGTTGTTTGTAGGAGTAGAACCAAAGGATTTTTTTTCATGAGTGGGACAGACGCGTTAACTTTTCAATGTGAATTGGGGCTTGCTCCCTTACTGTAAAATGGAAAGTTTACAGGTGCAATCACAGACTGTGACGTTATGCAAATTAGTAAGAGAAAGTATGTGGGTAAAGAATGAAGGGCAGGGATGTCTATTTTAGTGGAACAAGGGCACTGTTTCATGCACCTGTTCATCCTTTGTTCCAGGTATGTGTAATTGTCTATTATGGGCAATGGAGAGTTAAGTATTGTTTTGGTAAACAAGACCAGTTCACAAAGGCATTTCTCTCATTTTATGCAGACCTTTTAAACAAAAGTTTCACTTGACAACTAAAAAGCTTGTCATATGTTTGCCTAACATAGCAACAACTAATGTATGCAGAGTGGATTTCATTCATAGAAATGCTATTATTTATAGCAGGTGAATGAAATGGCTGGTCACCAGGGGCAAGGGAGAGAAGCATGCATAACCTGAAATAAATTAGTTTACAGGTCTGTTAGCAAGCTTTATTTACAAAGAGGATTTGTGGACACACATAATCTTTCCTGACAGAGCAACTTCATCTTGCATTCTAACTATTGTCATATGATGACTCATAACAAGTGAATAAAATGGTTCAAGGAACAGCTCTCGGTGTAAAATGGCAGCCATTTGTTTTTACCCTGATTTAAAATAGCACTACTAATGAGATCACAGCAGAGGGGGTATCTTCTTTTCCCGAGAAGAAGAGATACACGAGAAAGTAGTGACTTACATCATGTGTTACAGAGAGACTTTTTGGTGGTCGTGTTGGAATAGTGAACACAAACCAGCATGTGATGGTGAGTAACTGATTTTCTTTCTTTCATAAGTGGTGTGCTATTTGTATGTGTGTGTGTGTGTCTTTATTAGAGACACTTATATTAGATATTTAAAGATAACGTTGAGTTTTGGTCATGCGATTGCATTGTGATAGAAACGGTGTGGATTCGATCAGAAAAAGGTTGATCATGTAGTATATAAGTATTGGTGTGTACTGCAAGGTGTTCTGGAATTATCAAAATAATAGGTAATTTGGCCCAGTCTTGGTGAAGTTACAAGCACCTGTACACATATGGGACTACATGAACATGTGGCATAAAAATCTGTCCCGATTGTTATGCTGTTACATGCCATATTTAGAAAATTGAGGCATTTGAAGAGTCTTCTGTTTCAGGGAACATTTGTTATCTGATGTTCTTCCACACTTGCATAATACAATGATAACGCTCATAATTTATTTTCACCTCTTCCCAGAACTTAACCTTATCTTTAAGTGTTGAAGCATTTTTTTTTTTTTTTACATCTCCACTTTAAGGTTGCTTGATGTTTGTATGTCTGATGCTATCAGGAGTGTTGTATGTATTGATGAAAAATGGCACCAAAAAAGGTACAAAAATATCTGGGAGAACCTCAGACAACTAATGGCTACGAGGTGACTTCCTATAAAAGACAATCATGCATTTAAAACTTCTGTTAGAGTGACAAAGGATCAAGGTCTCACGCTACCGAGGTACGAAAACAACTAATCGAAGGAATTATGTTGGATTAAGATGTTCGATCATCCTTTTTTATGTTATTCTAATTTTTGTCAATATCCTGCTGGATATGGTTGTAAATAACAAGAGCCTCATAATTGTTTCCATGAATGAAAAGAAGGGTATGGCATCATCAATACATTAAACTTACTAGATCAAGGTCATTCATTGCTGTGGTGTTCCTAGAAGCAGGCCGAGAGGATGCTTTCTTCTGACCTTGTAGTTTCTTTCTCTGCTTGTCCATGGCTTGCCTCTTCAACTGGTCTTTTTCTGAAATAATGAAAGAAAAATATTTTGTAAACATATAACAGGAGAACTGATCAATCTGTGCACATCAGTCACTACTCATAATTTTATCTGTTAAGTCTACTTGTACTAACTTTATCCCACACTGATGATGAAAGATGTGGTTAATTTGCCAGATCCAGTCTTTTTTTTTTTAAAGTGTGGATTTCAATGCCACTGCATTCCATTAAGCAACATTATTGAAAATCTTTACAAAATATTTCTGATTTCATACTTTGAATACTAATTATTCATTTGCAATGGCTGATTTCATAAATTCAAATATTCTTTTGGTAATAAGGAGTATTTTCTTTAGGTCTACTTACTGATTGTACTCGATGTCCATGATTTAGGTAATGAAGAATCAATACGAGCTGTTTGCAAGAAAAAGAAGGAGGAAATAATGTAGGAATTGAGCACAATATATTCTGTTTTCATATATCTAGGATGATGAAATAAATAAAGAATAACAAATACTTTGAGCTACACATGTATGGGAACACAAAGCGTACGAGGGGTGTAAACTTTCCTTTGCTAATATGATAAAGTGCAAACAAGATTGAAAAAATCAAATGATTTGATGAATGGACCTGTTAAACCCCCTCCCCCCCCCCCCCAAAAAAAAAAAACCCACCAATTTATGTGACTTGATAGCAAGTTACCCAAGAGACAATATGCTGTGATACAACATTCAAATTCTATCATTTATTACCACTTGTGGAATATATACATACGTGTACATGTAAGTGTTTATAAAGTCCTTATTTCAGTCATAAAATAAAACAGCAACTTTTTTCATGATGGCAATTTCTAAAGGATAAAGAAGATGACACCAGGTGCGTCATTTCTCAGTGGACCAACTCTAACTGCTTGAGTTGGAGTCTAACCTGGACTAATTGTTAGTACCGGTATGCTTTCACTGAATCTATGGACGCTAGAAAATACTTTGAACAATACTTACATTTGGCTGAACCTAGCTTCTTATAGTGGACGTTAAGACCGTTGATAACATCATTCTGGTTTAGTACACTCTTGTTGTTCGATGAATATGCTGCAGAGGAAATAAAATGACTCTCTAGGGCTCTTTTCATCTTTCTCTAGTCTTAAATCTAAGTTTGATAATCACTTGCACATTCTCTGCGTTTACTGTTTGGATCAAAAGATATTATTGACTGGCTTTGAGGGGAATGTGAGATTTAATTACCTAATATAACTTGTGCAATTTGATAATATCGAAGGTAAAGTACATCATATTATCTGAAATAATGAAAATGTCAATATTACTCTCATTCATCCACTTCATACTACATGTACCAATAGTATTACTTATATCAAGTGAAGTATTATAAACAAATGAAGAAAATGAAGAAAACAACCTCAAACTTTCACTACCGGTAACTCATTTCTCTGTTTTCTGCAATTATTTTAAGAAACTTGAAAAAGGGTAGATTTGCTTTTTTAATGTTGAGATGGATGAGAGTTCTTCTTCTTCTTCTGTTATACTCCTCAACGTTCCGTAAGGAACCAAGCGAGGAGGATGAGGGGGTGCGCACTGTGCTTGTTTAGTTCTTATTGCTTGAGTCTTGGTTGCGGAAAAAGTTGGTTGCTTGGAGTTTGAAGGTGTCGATGTTCGTGGTCCTTTGGATGTCGGAGGGTAGTGAGTTCCAGTCCTTGATGGTACGTGGAATGTAGGAGTGTTTAAAACAATTGGTGCGGGTGGAGTATTGGATGAAGGAGTTTCCTGAGGTACGTCTGGTGGCTCGTGTAGCTGGACGCAGGTAGTCCGACATCGGCAGGGCCAAGTGCCCCCCCAAGGCTTTGTGCAATATACAGACCCTCGAAACTTTCCTTCGAATGGAAAGCAAATCCCATCCTAACCCCACCATTAATTTTGTCGCGCTGGTAGTTTGCCTGTAGTCATTGCATACCATTCTGGCTGCCCTTCTTTGAACCTTGCCAATTTCCTGCGTGTGTTCTTTGGTATATGGGTCCCAGACACTAGAACTATATTCTACAATTGGACGGACTAGGGTTGTGTAAGCTAAGGATTTAGTTTGTTTAGTACATGATATAAGGTTTCTACGGATGAACCCATTGACCTTATTTGCAGATGATGTTATGTTAGAAATATGTTTGTCCCACTTTAGATCATTGGAGATCTCTACCCCAAGGTACGAGTGAGAGGGGGTTTCCTGTAATACGGTACCTCCAATGGTGTACTTGGTTATTACAGGGGATCTAGAAGCGTTAAATCTAAGAACATGACATTTTTGGGGGTTTAGTTGCATTTGCCACTTATCCACCCATGCAGAAAGAAGAGTTAAAAAGAAGACTTACGACTGCTCTTCAAAGACAGCTGTCCTTTATCCAGCCCTTTGACAGATACTGGTCTGGGCGGGGTGGCAGGTGTTGGTGTAGCTAAGAACAAAAGAGAAAAGGGAGAAAAATTAGTAAATTTTAATCTGAAATCTAATGGTCAGTTCTCTGTTCCTTACCCTGACTAACCCTACAACCATACTGGAAATGAAAAGGAGCATACAATTTAATTTTGCCTGATATTAATTAAACAGTGATGTGTACAACATGTTTTATTTTTATTCTTGACTTGGAAGTTGGAATACCTTTTATTACCGGTAAGTAAATAAAATGTAATTTCTTAAAACAAGAACTTTTGGGGAATTCGACAAGCTGCTGAGATGAACAAAAATCACATTGCGCAATGTAGATTTAGATCAGAAATTGATGAATCTGATGATATCTTGGCAATTAGATTTTGGCAAAAGTATTTTGACTCAAAACAACCATGGTTAACACTATTAACAATACATGAAAATTTCATCTAAGGAATTCTTCTGGTGTACAGTAGAATGTTGTTAGTTTGAATCAATTAACTAACATTTACTTGAAATGTTTGCTGTGCCAACAGGCAACACACATAGACTACACAATTAATTATCTCAAGACTCACTCGCACACACACACACCGCCCTGGCCTTGGCCCCTACGTAGATCAAGACACAGACGCACACACTCAGAACATCAGTTTAATAAACAGACTTTTTTAAAGCACTTTTAAAGATTATTCAAGGACATAACAATACATGATCTATCATCTAGCATAGACCCTAGCTATGTAAGTGTAAACATTCTACAAGAAGTCAAATCAATACTACATGATGATAATGATGCCAAGTCAAGACATATGATTAAGTCAAGACCTGCAATTTGCTTTTAAAATTTTTAATTAATAAATTAATGTGTGGAATATTTTTCGAATGTTAAGAATTTTATCTCAAATGTTAACGAATAGATCTCTAGATCTAGGTCTAGATCTATATTCATCACTAATTTCCCCACTACAAGAACATTGGTTTGAGCATGAGCTGGTAAAAGCACTCGTCTCAATGACAATGCAATGTTACTTGTCAGAATTGCCTAGCCGGTTATGGCCCGAGCCGAGCTGATGTCTGATGATAATGATACTTTGAATTTGATAGAGCTCTGATCACTGACAACATTATACAACAAACATCATAATTGGTACATGGGACCACATTCACCCGTATTGCGCCCGTTAATATTTCGAATTCACCATGAAAATATCATTACCTCTTGGAAAATCGGGTTTCGCCATGTCAAACACAACTGTTTCTCTCACGAACTTCAAAATTTCATCAAGACTTCACATAAGGATAATGTCAAAGATCCGATTATCACTGTAAGCTTCGCAAATATTTGCTCATAATTTTGTCTAAAACTATGAAGAGGGCGTTTCACGAAAATAAAAATTGAGCTTGCGCATGCGCAGGGACGCGTGGCTATGGTAACATTTCTGTCAAGAATGGTTGCGGAGTTACACGGATAAATTAATATAAGTCTGCCTCCTTCATTGACTGCAGATTCTTGCAAACTATGTGCGTGTGTTAACCGCAATTTACGTCCATTAGAGTGCTATACTGCTATTTACATTATAATAGACCCAGTTTATTAAAAAAATAAGCCCATGTATATAGGATGGAGGAAGACATATAGTCATCTCTCTTAAATACGTCAAAAAGAATAATTCTTTGAGAATTTTTTTTTTAATGCACGATTACTTAGAATATTGGGGGATAAACGAGCTAAAGGCAAAATTAAAATGAATAAAATTACATTAAGAAAAGTGTGTGTTCAAAGAGCAAAATTTCATGCAATTAATGTTCAAAGTGCGAGTGTTCTTTTCCCCATTTTGTATTACTATTATATGTGATATTAGTCTACTAGTTTTTGGACTAGCCCTTTTTTTTCATATCAATTCCTTTCATAGCAAAAGCGCTCCTCACAATTTCTGTAAATTTGGCAGTTTAACGCTACGCGTACCGCCTTGACCGGACTGTGCGGTATCTATGCAGTTCTGTGTGTAGAGAGGTCGGGCTGTATTCATTATTTCTTGGGGGTGCATAAATTGCTCTAATTATACGTACGCGTGTAATGCGCAAGTTTATTGTGACGGCACTAAACCCATCCCACTCATTGTTCCCCTATTTTCATAATGGTACTGACCCAATGAACTGTAGTGCAGTGCGCTCGTACGCGCTGCGCTGCGTGTGTACATGTACTGTACTTATGCATGTTCAGTTATGTATGCATAGCATTACGTACATATAGCTGGCACAAAACCCTGGGTCGGGCTTCTAAAATGGGACATGAAGCATGATTTGACATGAAAAGTGACGGAGCTAAAAATGAATCAATCAAAATGAAATTTATATGTATGAAAAGCTTACGTATCATATGTCATTGTCTGTGATTGAGGATTTACAAATTTGACGCAAAACGCGTTGCTGCAAAGTTAAAGATTGGTTTAATAGGGACTTTTAGAAATGCACGTCAAGAGCTTTGACTGCAACGTGTGACGTCATTTTAAGGCACTGCGCCTGCGTCACGCGGTCTCAGTCGGCGATCGAGAATGCGTCAACCTTGATTTTCCTAAATCTAGTACATGCAATACATACATACATATTGACATTTATAAAGCGCCTTTACATGCTGAAATGTGTAGAACAGGTGTCACATGCACCTGTTCTACACATATTTACATATTAGCAGTGAAGGGATGTTCTTTTGTTGAGGGTAGAATGAGGAATGTCCTCTTTCTTTGTCCGTGATGTTTATTGTGTTACTTCCTGCATGCATATCGTCGAGTGCAATCTAAAAGATTTCTAATTGTAGCCAACATGGGCAGTTAAGTACGTTGACACGCATGATCAGTCGGCGTTCGTCGTGTTCTCGTTCACTCATTCTAAAAGTCCCTATTGAAAGGCAATCGAGCACAGTGCGACCGATCCATTGACATTGTGTATGAGAGAGTAATTTTTTTTAAATGGATTGTAAAGTTCAACGTCAAAGTGACGGAGGTTTTTTTTCAAGTAAGGGCATGGTTTTACATGGAATGTAAAGGAAATGTTTCCTTCTTCTCATATCTCGATTGAGGATATTATTCTCAATTTCGATTTTTAATGGTAAAGAAAAGTGTAAAAAGATGTCGAGAATTTTACCATATGTCATGTATAATATAAAATGCGCGCGGGTCGGTTGATCTCCCAAAAGGAGCGCGAAGGAATTGATATGCCCTTCTTTTTTAAGAGAGAGAGAGAGAGAGAGAGAGCGAGAAAGTCGCTATACATAATATACATGTAACGTTAAATATGCCCCAATGGTATATTCATTGATTGGTGAAATCATTCCCCGGAATCATTCATTGATTCGTTAAAATTGATGGATGAATGGACAGATGGATTGATTGATTGATTTCTTGATTAATTGATCGATTGATTGGTTGTTTGATTTTATTCGTCAAATATACATGTGTAACTTGACAGAGGGTCAAAGTATTATACCACCGGACCACGCCACCACGGTGATGGTAGAGTTTATGGATAACCGTTATTTCCAAAGAATATAGGCCTATATCCGCCTATGCCTAGGCGTTGTGGCGTGCGCCTGTAATCCAGCTAACAGTGGAAGTTACAAACTGATTCAGCCGAGGACGCAGGTTCGAAACTGATTCACGTCTTTCGGATGGTGACGTTTAAAGGTCGGTCCCCAGACGTAAATAATCATATCTGATTGATACACGTCTGTAAAAACCAAATACACACACACACGCCTAGGAAATTTACAAACTGGATACATAAAAGATGAACATTTCGCTTTGATTGATAAAGATGTAAAATAAATGTAATGTAGAATCAAAAGAAAAGATGAAAGAGAAATGAAACGTTTAAATCCACAATCACTATTTTTTTTCTTCCTAATCCATCTTTCCCAGACTGCTGTACATTAATTTTATCAAAGAAACATTGTACAAAGCAAAACATAAATATAGGCCAATACGTTTTTGGCTTCATCGCCGTAACGGTGTGGGGTCCAAATGTAAGGCCCCATAAGAATCCTTGGTTTTTAGCGTTTTAAAACCGCCTCTCCTCTCATATTTTTTCTTCTACTTTTCAGACAAGTTTTGCCTAAAACTGTTTGTTATGTTATAGATGTTATACTTATATATGCGTGACATAATTATAATAGCTGTACTATAGCGGAATCATCAATTCCTCATTTAAGTCATTTGTAAACCATTACTACAGAAAAAAAAAGTTTATGCAAAACACACTTCACAGGGGACCGTTGAAAGTGACAATAATTTAAAATTCCACCTTGGCTCGATGTTCTGTACAATGCAAACATGAGGATTTAGTTGAATCAAGATGATTGGTCGACAACATATTATAAGTTCATCGTTATAATTATAAATTAAAGGCTTTCGTGAATTTGTCACTTAATGGAAAAGGTACTCGAACTCGATTTGAAAACTATCATTCTTCTGCCGGTTCATACTTTTTCATTTTGTATAAAATACTTATGTTTTCGTATATATACGTTATAGAAATTCTACAAATTCATCATTATTTTCCTCTTCTTCCTCCTTCTCTCTTTCTTCTTCTCCTTCTTCTTTTTCTGTTTGTACTTATTATCATTTCTATCATCAGTTTAATGTTGTTTTAATTATTATTGTCTTTCATAAGTAAATCTTTTATTTTCTTATCTGTCTGTTAATATTACTATTTTAACTTATTAATTTTATACATGTCTGTAAGGGAGCTCACTGGAATTAAGCTCTCGAGCTTTCGTGGGTTATCCTGTTCAAGCTGACTTATTTTTTGATCTGTTATTATTGTATATTGTTGTATGTTTGAAGCTTGAGGGGGCGGCCCGGGGGCGGCTTCAGATACGACCATAATTATTATACGAAATTAATAGTAGTGCACTGATTGTTTTTTACCATTATTATTAATCTCGATGTAATTAAGTACTGTAAAAAAACATTCCCATGCTCACTGTCTCCCACGAGTTTGGATTTGAATATGGTCGAGTTGTTGGGATCATCTGATGACGGGGCAATCATAAAACATAATATGTGTATATTGTCTCACTATATACTTGTGTTTTTTTCCTTTTTGTTTGAAAAGAAAAGGGGAAAAATTGTAAAAGGATTACGAGTAATATAATTTTTTTTTTATCCTTGTATCATATTTCAGGTGTGACATGCAGTAGTATGTTAATTTGTGTAATTCCTGGTTATTGTTATCTTTACTCTTACACTCAACTATCTATGTGTCTATGGTTACACTATAACTTTGAAATTTGTTTATATCCGATGTATAAACAAATTGAGAATGATCCTATCTGTTTGGATTGAAATCAATAAAGTTTGAATTTGAATTTGAAATTGATAATAATGTATAATATATATTATATTATATTCCACATACTAAGAATCTCTCTCAGTGGGGCGGGGGGGGGGTAGTGATCACTAATTTTTTTTTTTTTTGGGGGGGGGCCTCGAAAATTTGAACCCCCCCCCCCCCCCCCCCCCCCCCCCCCCTTGAGCGACAGGGGAGAGGCCATCTCCAAAAAAAAAAAGATAAAATTATTTTTTTACACGTTTTTTTCTCTCGGCCCCCTCTGGATCCGCCACTGATCCCCCCCCCCCCCCCCCCACGCTGGTGACTACGACTGCATAAATAGACTTGTATTTGGTCAAGAACCAGGTCGAGGGCCAGGGTTCTTTGTTTATAAACAGTAGAAGGTTCACGTGAAGATGGGCTCACATGGTTCGCTCCTGCGTCCAGCATTTTTAGTCTATTTTGAGACATCATAATTTGAGGTAAGTGTTTAAATCAAAATTAAATTGAAATTGAAGTGCTGAATTAAGTAAACATCTTATATTTTAAAGATTAGTTATAGTTCAGTCACTCACCAAATATATGATTCGTTGATTTGAATTTTGAAGTGATTTTTCTAACATTATTATTTGTTTGTTACATATTCAGGTTTGAAATTTTAGACTACTTATCGGTGACCCCAAACCAAACACTACACAGTACCTCCCCCTTCTATCTCTTTGCCCATCCGCACACTGTACGTATATTGCTAGTGTTTTGTGAATAGGTTTTTGTATACATACGGAGTATACTACGCGACGTACGTGCACAGCGCAGATTATTTTGTGGATTGCTGCATGTTGACATCTAATTCTAAAATCGTTCGTGTTGCTCTGTTTCAGGGCCTTTGCTCATTATCTCAAGATCAAATTCTGTGATGCAGATGTGGATCTGATCTGACCTCTGAAGTTTGCTCTGGCCTCAATGATGACCTAAGTATCAGTGAGATGACCCAGTTCAATGGGAGATAAGGTGGAATGAGTTAACGTGTAGTTGTATGTCGATGATGTCTGTCTGTTGTGAGCTGTTTTACTTTTAGTCTCTTCTAGACTCTACTTCTAGTTCTACCAAATGTATTAATGGCCAAGTGCTAATTGGCCAAACTGTAAGTTAACCTGACTTTGTCTTAAAAGTGATGACTGTAAACTGATTTTATTTGGATGGTTTGATCTTGAATCTCAATCTGTGCAGGACATTTCTAGACATTGACTTATAATCCACAAAGCTCAAGAATTCATTAAAAATGGAGAAGGCAGAAAATGCTGATGTTCAGAACTTGCAGAATGCTGCAGGAGACAGCGTTGCCAGTCCAAATACGAGACGCCGTCTCCTCAGGTTGAAGGCCCCCAAGCTACACATCAAAATACCGTTCCTGAAGCGAAGCGCCCATCTTGACAATGGGCGGGAATGCCGCAGTGCCGATGTCGTGAGTCAGTCCCTTCCAGCGGAGTCATACATGCCTAAGATGTGTGAAGTCGAGTTGTACCACGATTGCAGTGAGTGTAGCGAAGCCACTGAGAACCTTCCAGGAGACCATCCCGATTCTTCTACTGATATCACCAAGCCAATTCCAGTAGAAGAGGAAGACGAAGCCGACTCTGACAAGCACCAGAGTGACCTCGATGAAAATGAAAAGGACAATGAAGAAGAGTCAAAAGAAAATGGACAAGATGGCTCCAAGGAAAATGTGGAAGAGAGTGAGAAGACATCGACTGAAGAAGTCACGCCAGAAGGCTGTCTGAAACCCTGTTTGAAGGTTCGTTACCATGGTCGACGAAGGGCTAGTACTTACCCGGGACCTGTGGACTGCCTGGAAGCCAGCTTCAAGAGGTGCGTTACGTTCTCACCGGACACCGTAGAACCCACCGCCAGAGATTGCAAGTACAGGGAGTGGATGGAAAAGAAGTGCCTACACCCCAAGACCCCCCAAGTCAACATCAAGCACGAAAAGAGGAAGTGCCAACTGGTAAGAATAAAGACTTCTTTAATTAACTAATCACTAATTTTCTTGATTGAATGAGGAATAAAGGGGATATTTTCGTATTGTAATCAAATTTAATGCATAAATCTTTGTTGAGTGCCTCGTTACAAATTGTTTCATTCGCCTGTTATGAATAATTGTATTTACAGGTAATTAGTCAGAATGCAAATTGCATTCTTTACATGTACATGTTGCTAGGAAAGGCAAGCCACAACTTTTCTCCTACCTAGCAACAACTAATGTATATAATTTGCATTCTGACTATTGAAATACATTTATTTGTAAGAGATGAATGAAATAAGACAGGATTTAGGAAATGGCATTCTGTAGGTCAAATTTTATGACTTTAAATTGAAAGTTAGTACCGGTACGGCGGTATTATGTATGTAATAATAAAACTTTACTGCCTCGAAAATGCCAAAGATACTGGTAGATTTTCACTGTACGCTACAGTGAGTCCATTTTAAAATAGACATTGATCCACGTTTCATCCGCTCTCTATATATACCACAACCACATAATGCTCGACTTCAAACAACAGGACATTAGGCCTACACACATACATGTACATGTACATTATGTTAGGAATGTAAGTAGGAATTTTAAGGGGAGAGGGGAGAGGAAGAATTGTTTCAACAGGCAATGAGAGTCCAGCATGTGCCTGCCTGATGATAATGTAGTTTAAATGATATAAATGATTTCAAAATTAAGTTCTTGAATACAGAGAAAAATGGCCAAAATCCCACGGCGCACTACGTTTCGGGCAAATGGGACTGCCGGGAACATCATGTAATTCTAGCATTACCGGGTACATAGTACATTTCAAGTGAATGTTTTTCTGCGGAACAAATTGCACACCAGTCATTCAATGTGGAGATAAAAACTTTGCTGGCAAAAAAGAAAATTAGAAAAAAAGTTTGTTGTTTTATTATTTTTTGTTGGATGTTGTGTGGGTTTAATTACCACCACTCAACAAAAACAGTATAAATTCAACCAGAGAAAGAATTTGTAACGATCATACATGAAGCATTACATAGTGCATTTCAACTTTCAAGTGAATGTTTTACTGTTGAACAAATTGCACACCAGTCATTTAATGTGGAAATGATTGTTATGGAATTGATGGCTTTAAAATAGATCTGTAGGTACCTGTAAAATAATTTCATCTGCCCCATTTTCTATCACTTTTATCAGCTTATTGTACCTGGTACAGGAAATGAGATTTTTCCCCAGTGTTTTGCTCCATAGTTATTTCCTTCATTTATGCTGAGTATTTAAAAAAAAGATGGAAGATTTTATTCTGGGGCCTCTAGGCATTCATAACCATGTATAGAAAGACCTACTGTATAGATAGAAAGACTTTATTATTACGTGATATGCAATTCACACAAAAGCAAACCAAAAGTTGTAGCCTACATTGCACATCTACAAATGTATAATACAGTAGATGTACATGTAGATAACATGAAAGGCTTTGGACATGATGCATTGGAAATATATAAAACAAGGTCTGCATATTGATTTAAGTTATGAATGACTGTTCAAGGTCATATTCTTCTGCATTATAGCTACATGTATTCAAAGAAACAAACAGTATCACTAATGTTCTCCATAAAAAACCTGTTGACAGTACAATGTCGATCTATACTTGCGTACATGATAGGTACATGTACGTGCAGTGTGAATGCATTCTGTTGCGTAGTCACTGTTAATTGTGGATTGGAATTTTCCATTATCTCATTTGTGTACATGTAAACCTCAGATCTGTGGTTACTCTTGTTATACCAGGGACAAAGATTCCTCATGTTCTCTTGAAAAAATGCCAAAGTGTTTGCCCAGGAGCTCTGTTCTTGGGACATGTACAGGGTGTATGCTACATTAAATGTAGCATACACCCTGTACATGTCCCAAGAACAGAGCTCCTGGGCAAACACTTTGGCATTTTACGAGCAAAATGGCAGTGATTGATCGAAGAAAATGTCATAACTCAGCTGCTCTATTCAAACTACTTCTGTATTTTTTCCCTGTCAAATAGCGTGTCTTTAAATGAAGGTATCAACCGTCTCAACAAATTTTGTTGAGACGGTTGATACCTGCATTTAAAGACACGCTATTTGACAGGGAAAAAATACAGAAGTAGTTTGAATAGAGCAGCTGAGTTATGACATTTTCTTCGATCAATCACTGCCATTTTGCTCGTACATTGTTGTTGCCCTGATAGTAAAAGTTACAAACGATGTGCATCAGAAAAGCCAGAGGACCTAAAGAAAATAAAATTAGACCCAACTTTGCCATTTATTGTATTTTAGAAGGAGAGGGGAGGAGGGAAGAAAGGAAGGAAAAAATCCATCAAAATTTCTTGGTATTTTACTTTTTAGTACTGGTAGTTGAGTAAAACAAGATTTGTATTTTGTAATGTACATTTGTACATTGTAGGTGACCAGTGTGATCTAATATGGGTTTTTTTTTAAAGAAAAAAAGAAAGAAGATGCACATCGTTATTGTGAAAGAGAAAACAACAAAACATACAAATCTGTAGATTCAATTTCAATCCATGGTTTATTCCAAAGAAACATACCAGTATATTTACAGTCTATGCATAATAGAGCTCTTATACTGTTCAATTTCCTTGGCTAATTCATGCCAGCATATATGGGATAGGATGGGGAGGGAAGACATTGAGCCGAGTCCCTAAAAATGAGATATTGTTATTGCAGTAAAAAAAAACATGTCCTTGTTGGCTTGTGTACCTGGATCATGAAGGTAAAATGGTGTTGTTCAACTTCATTCCCATCATGTACAGGATGTATGGTTTATTTTTCCGCTCCCTGTTTTTTCCTGTTTGTTAAAAGATCCGCATCCAGCTGTTTATTTAATTTCTCTTATCTCTTTTGCCTTGCCATTTCAATACTGAGGGCACATGCACAATGTATGGCTGTATATCATAGTGAAGAATATAAAGTGGAATAGGTTCTTCACTGACATTTATGAAAAATATCAACAACAATAAAGCCAAATAACAACAAAAAACTTGCTTCTCGTCCGGATTTTTAAATAAAAGGACATTACTATTAACTATTTTGCAATTTGTTTCCAAGATGGCTGCCACGCTAATTATAGCTGGCCAAGCCTATTTATTCACAGATGTTGTGCTATGTGAGTAATCTGACGCAATGTATGACAAAACAAATTTATCACTTTACAAACTATTTAAACAAAATGGATATCACAGGTTTTTTTTTTTTTTTTGGGGGGGGGGGGGCTTTTGTTTCCTGAATAGTAAATACCGTAGTTTTAAAAAAGGAGGCGGGCAGGGACGAGTAACACTTCATTTTTGTTCTTTGGCCTAAAGCAAAAACAAACAAGATTTCATGGGATGATTAGTCAAAGATTGACCTTAACTACCTGTAATACCTGGCCATTCAATGCAAAGCCTCAATAACTTTGTAGACTTAGGTTGCGTTTATTCACCATATTTTTGGCTAGAATCGGGTTTCTCAAACGTCTTTCATGCAAATTTAGAAGGTGATAAACGCAAAGCCTTTTTTAAAGGTCTTTAGATATGGGCATATCTAAAGACGCAAAAAGGTGTGTTTTGTATGTGACATACAGGCTACAGCCAGAATCACGTTTCTGAGAGATGATAAATGAAAAGCTGTTTTGAGCCCCACATACAAATCGGACCACCCAGGTTAATTTCCGGTTCGGAGGCTAGCGCGCGCCATGTGTTGTGTACAAGCATGTGTGTGTAGTTGACCTCCGAAAAAAACTGTCTGCTTCCCGGGTCAAAACAGCTGCGCAGACACAAGGCCTTTATTTTGAATCGTGAAGAGACGATAAACGTGACATCCCGCAAATCACTTTTGTATAGTGGGGTTCGATAGTGGGGTATGATAGTGGGGTACGATATGTATATATCTAGTGGCAAGACTCAATAAACATACCCTAAGGAAATCCAAAAGTGTGGTTGATTTCACCAGTGAACAATACAGGATTCTATGGGGGAGGCCCATGCAGGTCTCACATTTTCTAACAAGAGCAGAACAAAATTTCAGAGGTAGAATTATGTCTCAAAATCTCAAGTCAAGAATAGAATTTCAGACTGACACATTTAACCATGGATGAGGAGAGACACCTGTGGTCACACTTTCTAAGTATAGTAAGTACCGGTATAGATTTGGGACACCTACATGTAGTACTAGGGGCACCCCTCCCCTTCTCCCTCTCCACCCCTATTCATATTATATTTACCGGTCCATAATGCAATTTGAAATGCCCCTTTGTACATGAACATTCTCTGCACTGAAACAGTCTACCAGTAATAATCAAACTCAGAATCATGTTATACACATAAAAACAACTTTGGTAATGACTCAAAACCACATCATGTTAACCCTGGATATACAACACAGGCACCTTGACATACAGTGCAGCCCCTTGATGTGTAATGTCGACTGACTACAGGCCAATTTACATTGCAGAAAAACAAATTTGAAAAACCATTGTAGATTTTTTTTTTTTTTTTTTTTTGGTAGTACTATTTACACTGCTGTAAAAACCTATAAAAAAAAACTGTTGGTGGTAATTCAGGGGGGGGGGGAGGGTATGCGCGAACATTTCTTTCAAGCGAATGTTTCTGGTCTTACATTATGTAGAAAAGGCTCAGCATTGATATTTATCATATTCAGTACCTGCTTCAAATAAACAACTAGATCTCTTTTTGTCGCTGCCAGGGTAGAATTGGTTATTCTTATAATTTGTTTACCACACATTCTAATTGTTACCTTGTCTATCATTGATACATGATCAGTGATCAGTCATTTTTCTCTGAAAAGGGTAATGACAGGAAACTGAGGTATATCATATTTCCCAGGCGATTGTTTATGTTGATTTGTCTAGTTACGTGTGAATATTTTTTAGAAGTGAGAACTATGCAATACATTCAATGGCGTTTTTGTATTCACATTTTATACAAGACATTAATGCTCCTTGTTTTATTTTGTTTGTTTTTTATTGTTTTTCTAGAACCAGATGAGAAAGGTGAATATCTCTGACTACATGTCCAAGGGCTATGGGTCATCTTTCTTTAATCCTATTGGAAGCTATGGAGGCGACATGCTCCTGTAATCTATGAGGCTGGGTATGAAATGAAGCATCCAATGAACTGCTTTGATGATGCGTTCATCTACTGATTAGCCAATCATCTACCATGATGATGAATATATTCATGAATAGGGTAACCAATCAACTACGGATGCAATGAATATTCATCTGCGGATCAACGAGTCAGCTGTGTGGATGATGCATTCATCTGCTGATTAGCCAATTACCAATAATGATGAATATTCATCTGTTTAAACAACCATCTATTTGGATGATGAATACCCAGTATTCAACTGCTTAACCAATCAACTTTTAGATTATATACATTAATTTGCTGAAGTAACCGATCAACTGCCAGAAAAAAAAATGAATATTCATTCATGTGTACTCTTCATAGATAACCTGTGATTGGCATATACTACAAAGAAAAATGATGTCCTGCCCAATAGTTAAAGTGATCTGGTATCTTTGCCTCAGATTATAAATGAGATCCTGTACCATTATTTAGCTCATGCTGCAATCATGATTATAAACCTTTAGGTCAGTCAGGAATCCTATTGATTTTATAAGCCGATCTCCTGTCTGATTATCAAAATATTTATGATTTTAATTAGAAATGTCAAAGACTGTTTGCCAAACAGTTTTGAACAATACTACAGTGAATTGGGGAAAATGAGTACCGGTATGGTAAAACTGGTCCTTTTTTTAACCACTTCATGATCATTTTGAAGCACAATTTTTTAGGGCTTCAATATTACACCATATCACAGACACTGTTTTAACATGTAGGGCCATGCATCTCAGATTTGTAAAACTTGAAACATTGTTAAACAATGCCTTTAAGGAACATTTCCATTTTATATTTTTATATCAGCATTTTATCTACGTAATCCACCAAGAAATATTTGTGAAAATAATTTAGTTCAATCTTTGTTTTGCTAGGGACCATGCATAGCAATTGTGAATTATGCTTCATCAAGTTCATCTTTTCACCCTTACCTAACAAAGCAGCAAAGCTTGTAGTACCATGAACATTGTAAGTTGTAGATTATTTGATAGAACCATTGATGTTCATCTTACAGAATTGTTTGTAGGATATTACCTAGAAACTTAAAAAGTAATCCTGTACTGTGAGGTTTGACCTAAAATACTACTTTTTCTTCCTTTCAAAAGGTTACGGTAATTGTGAGGGTTGTTGTTTTATTGGTTAAGCAAATTAATTCTCTTCAAAAGAAAGTTAAAGTTTGCACCA
The DNA here is from genome assembly GCA_035222895.1 of Strongylocentrotus droebachiensis. Classification (NCBI taxonomy): domain Eukaryota; kingdom Metazoa; phylum Echinodermata; class Echinoidea; order Camarodonta; family Strongylocentrotidae; genus Strongylocentrotus; species Strongylocentrotus droebachiensis. The sequence goes on along the minus strand of JAVYIG010000663.1, from coordinate 9,156 downwards.
ACTCAATTTGATATGTTGTCAATCAGATACACATGACTGTCCCATTTAAAAATGATGTGTATTTTGTATATAGTTACATGCAAAAGAAATGAATTTCCGAAGTGGACTGATACAGAAGTACTGTAGCTTCTGACCAATTTTTATTATACTTTAATAATAATAATAGCTACCGTAGTTCTTATATTGTGCTTTTCAGGACCAAAGGCCCTCTCAAAGCACTTTAGGGCCTGGGGTCAAATGTCAGTAGGGGTTCTCTTGTTTTAATAATAATTCCATCTTTTTTGTACTTACCTGGACTAAACTAGAAGCCAGGTAAAGTTTGGTAGACTGTTGGAATCCTAAATACAAAGGTTATTATTAAATATGTAAAGATTATACAGCTATTTTGTAGGAAGTATACTTGTATATACTGTACAATGTAGATGGATAATGTCTTTCATGGATACTTGGATTAATTGGATATTTAACCCATTTGAATGATTCCCGAGAATAACCCCATATGCACCAGTACCAATTTTCATTGGACCCCCTTCTCTTCATTTGTGTACATTTATTTCTCACATTTAAATTTCTCTGTAAACTTTTACTTTTGTATAGTATTCCAGCTCATCAATACAGAAAACATTATCATTATTATGATAAATAACATGGTCCAACCTACATGTATGAGCTATCGTGGCAAGATTTCTGCCAAAAGATGGGATAAACCATGTTTTTCTTTCTCTTTCTGTGTACTTTCTGCTATAACTATTAATGTTCAATTTGGATACTTTGTTCATTTATGTATATATACAGATTATATTATTGTAAATTGACTACCGGTTGTTTCTTTGTTTTTGAAGAAAACGACCAAATGCATTGTAAGATATAAAGCTTAAATGATTTTTGTTCCTATAACACCTTAATTAATCATGTTGCTGCTCACCTATGTACTCAAGAAGCTTGAAAGAAATTTAGGCCTTTCATGAAATGCAAAGAGAGTGAATTGAGTAAATCTAGCCTATCGTCCTTTTAGAGCCAGAAGGGAATTCAATCTACTGTATGTGTACGCAAAGAGTAAAGACAAGTGGCATGTTTATGTTTATACAGGATCTCAACATACCCTTACTTTCCACAACCAGAGTCTTATGCTATAATAGAATTACATACCAGTCTTTCCACACTACTCCAGATAATTCGTACGCGGTTCTTTAGAAACACACTGTAATTCGAGTCTAATGCTGTAATAGAATTGCATACCTATCTGAAGAGGTGGATTTTACAGGGTACCCTGGCCTTCTTGGTTCTGTAGAAACGTTTCCAGACTTTAGAGCTAGCATATAGGCTATCCAACGCAATGTATGTATTACTTCATGCATTACCCACTTTCCATACATCCAGTGTACCTGTTAAAGACTGTTAACTGCGCTTCTGTAGAAACGACTGGTTACATTCCTACATGTATATAGGTTTATTTACCAGGTCTGTTCTAACCCTTACTCTCAAGATCTCCTGTAGAAACGCACGATTGTCGCATATTGAATTTCAAAATATTAAATTATATTTTTAGAGCTGAAGTCTATACTGTAGGCTGCTTTCATTAGAGCCAATGCTGCAAATGTATTTTTTTTTATTCACATTCATTTTCAAAAACATTTCATCATGAATGTTATCATAAGGCGATACAGATGTTCCTGCAGAAGATTGTCATTGATTCCTCAAGTGAAAGTATGCTAGACAGCACTAAACTGCAATTGAATTGTTTCAATGCAAAATCTTGTGTAGTTCAGTTCTACATGTACCTGCATAAAATCCCTTTTACATATTCAAACACCGTGCATTACTGCTACAGTGTACACTACATGTATGTCTCAATAATTATAGGCCTATTTTTTAGGTCTGATACGCATTTTCTTACAGGAAAGGGAAGCAGAGATTTTCAAGATTATCATGAGCATGAAAATATATCCGCTTAGTTCAACTTTTATGTATATATTTCTGTAAAATATTGATTTAATGTAATATTTAGAAAGGGTATTTACATTTCATTTATATGTGATATTTTGAATAACATGATTTTGAAGTTGATATTTATAAATTGTTGCAACTTTTTTTTAAGGGATTTATTCTGCATGGGTGAATTTTAATCCACCTCTGAGCAATTGTAGCACTCTCAATTTAGAATATGATAAATTTTGAGTTTGTGTCAAGAATATGATTTCTTCTTGCTCATCGTTTGTTAGTTTGTTTTGGCATCTTACTAATCAATGCACTTGGTCTAACGAACCTTGAGCAATGCAACATGTATATTTTAGAATTGTGTGCGCTGCAGCTTTCTTTTAGTTGTGTTATATGCAATCGCTAGCAATGTCTATTAGTAGTTATTTCTGGAATAGAAGTATTGAATCATGAAAGTTATTTTCATATTTTAGAGGTAGGAACCAGAAGAACATTAACCCATATTCTTAAAAACAAAGTTTATGACCTTCTAGCTGTGAATAGACTATATTATACAAAACCTGTACACAAAGACCACTCAAGGTTTCAATAAGAAAAGATTTTCAAGGGAATTAAACCCCCAAAACATGGTCTTTATAGACAGGTGGTTGTTCCATACAGGTGGTCGATGGAGCAGGTTTCTTGATTTTCAAGGGAATTAAACAAAAAAAACATGGTCTTTATAGACAGGTGGTTGTTCTATACAGGTGGTCGATGGAGCAGGTTTCTCGATTTTCAAGGGAATTAAACCAAAAAAACATGGTCTTTATAGACAGGTGGTTGTTCCATACAGGTGGTCGATGGAGCAGGTTTCTCTGTAGTAATGTAAGATGTAAAGTTATGCTATGTAACTGAATCATCAAGGATAGTGAATGATATATTTAGTAACACCATATTAATTTTTATCATATTTGCTTTCTTAAATGCCTTGTATGTATGTGAGTGCAGGTTTGATTTAGTGCTGCTTGTAGTAAAAAAAAACACGGAAGTTACACGTTGACAAGAATCTTGAATTTTAGAGCCACACAACAATTAGCCCTTGAAGAATAACCCCTTGATTTAAGTTATCTTTGTTGAGATATAATAGGGCATGTTAAAAATATTCCATTGTGTTATGATGAAGAATGCCCATATTTTTGTTTGCTTTTTATCTCACTTGCACTTTAGTCTCCTAATCTACAAGTACCTACCTGGTACCTGTAATAATGATTTTCATTTGTCGTTGTTTTTTCATATGTCTAATGTGTAATACTGAAATTATTTATATCTTGAAGATACCGTAACTCAATTTAGAATTTAGGCATTCTGGAAACTTAGCTGCTTACTGGTTAATTTGCATGATCGTCATAGAATTAAAAGAAAAGGAAATGCAATAGAATTTGCAATACATATTGTATTTCAATTCAATACCGGTATACTTTGCAAAATGTACCAGCATGATTTTATATAGAGCTTTATTCCTTCATTGAATGGCTATTCAAAGTATGACCCTTGACACTGAACTTGAGTGTCATCTCTCCCGAGAGCCAGAAGGGTTCAACTCATCTTTTAACTCAAATTTTAACATCCTTCTAACACTCAACAGATGATTCATTCCTATGTTATAAAGTACTACTAGCTAATGCTTTAGCTCGTCCCTTGTTTTATTTTTATATTTAAATTAAAAAATAATTTTTAGCTGTGAAGTATAACTTCGTTTAGTATTTAAAAAAAAAGTCTTTTACATGTTCATCATGTAGGACTTAGAAGTGGATATAAATGTACTTTGGGTTTTACTTAAATTCTGTCAAAGTGTCAGAATTCATTCATTTCAATTTGACATATTCTGAATATGTAGGTCATATTTACACCTCCCAATTATTCTGTGAGAGAAGTTTTATTATGTTTCATTATAAATTTCTTAATATGTATGTATTATTTTATATCCATTTTGTCTTCCAGAATGAAATAAGGGAGACTGTATGATATATTGTGTACAATTTTCATTTGATACCAAAATGGTGTTAGCTGCATAAATTTTATTTCATATTCTTTAAGTCTCAAATGACATGATTGTATCTTGGTCTTTAATTAATTCAATTTTGGCATTTATTGCTAAATGTAATCAGTTGATATGGACAATGTGAGAGATATTAAATCTTACTGGAATTATCGCTACAAAGCATTGTTTGACTTGACTGCTTACATGTAATTCGTGTGTTGTCGCATTGGTGTAATTAGTTGTTTAGTCGTAATGTTTTGTTCTGTATTTGATGTTTATCCTGGCAGTGTCTTGTTTGTTTGCTCATTCTTTCATTCTAAGTATTGAAGCTTTGTACAGACAAGGTGCATGATAACTGAGAATCAGGTGATTTTAGTGAAATAAACTACATGGATAAGCCGGAGATGTAAATGGAAGGGAAAATGGAAAAAAATGATGATGTTTCAGTTATTACAACTTTATCAGAAGCATGATTAGGGGGAATTGCTCCAAGGAGATCCTTTTGAATAATTAGGGGAAATCGATGGGAAAATGGAGGTGCAAAAAGGAGTGAGGTTAAACAAAATAGCAAATAGATAGAAAAGAAAAGGATCTAGTTTATTGGTCTGTACTGACTGGTACATGGTTACCAGGAAGTGATAAATGGAGATTCTCTGAAAAGAGACTTGGTGTAGCAGGATAATCTGGAAATGAAAATGAAAATGGAAAAATATGGAATCTGGGAGGTTCATTTTTAATACAAAAAAACAGATAGATTAATCACTAACAGTTTTCACGCAGATCTCCATGTTACATAGGAGGGGGGGGGGGGAGGAGAAACTGTACATGGAAAGTTAGAAGATGCAGAAATTGAGGAATAGAATATGAAAACATGTAAGAGAGAAGAAAACCAGGAAGGTCTACGTATACTAGAAAATGACTTGCAGACAGATAAACGAAGAAAATACCTTGATATAAAAAAATGTATAAACCTTCATTACTTCCCAGTGTACCTGTTTGCAGATAATACCATTAATCTTCCCCGAGTGTCTCCCGTTATCACAAGTTTGTGGCCTTGTATGATTGTTTATGACCTAGTCCTGGATTTTGGGGCGATAAATTAGCTCAAAGTACAAATTTCAACCAGACGATGTACCATGTAAACAAATTATTATCAGTGTAAACGATGATTCGCAAACAAATTGGATCCGTGGTATTGATTATAATGATGGTTATAATTGTGATTACAGCGACGCATGTTTAAGGTACGTGCGTGTGTATTAATCTGTAATATTGTATTTCAAAATGTATACAGTATAACCCAGGAGATGAGAAGAGACATTCAACTTTAATATCATATAATCATATCGACTCCAGATAACGAATTAAAAAAAAATGATTTATCATTATAGGGAATGCTACAAGTCGAGACATTCCGTCATCGCCTCATTCGGTATTGGTTATGAATTAATTTGTATGACGATTAAAACGTATTATCAGCCGCCCCCCAAAAAAAAAATCAAAACGAGGGGAAATCTTCCAAATGCCCCGTATAGCTCCTTAGGCCTATATCATTATATTTAAAAGTCGCAATCCATACATTTGGGACAGTATTAATAGCATAGCTGCAGTATTCTTTCAGATGTTTTGTAAGACCATTCAGAGATGCAGAGTGATGTTGTATGCTCCTACAATTTACCAATAATTTTGTTTACCCAGAGTAGCCTCATCAGCATCGAGGCTGTTCTTTCTGAGGGCCCCTGTTATTATTATTACCACAGCAAAGCAAAATGTTTGTTTATAATCTACATGTATTTATATTTATAGTCCTATGCCGTCATCACACGAGAAAGAAATTCTGGTAACAGTTTCTGAACAAAATTTTATTTTTCTAATGGGATAGACAACATAGGACCACAGTCAACCCTACCCTACCTACGCGGCGGATCTAAAATTTCCTGGCGGGGTGGGGGGGGGGGGGGGGGCACAAGTCTGAAAATCTTGTGACAAGCTTCAAAACAGAACCGATAACAGTCATCTTCTTCCTGTTCCTCTCTCATTTTGTTTGGGGGGGGGGGATTTGCCCCGGGATCCCCCACCATCCGCAGAATAGTGCGGTGTAATGAGTAATGTGTACTTTACAGATTGATTTATTTCACATGTGAACAAACAAAATGTGTAGTATAGTGTTTTTAGTCACGTAAGCTGTGACGTGCATTTTCATTTTTTCATTTTTTCATTTTGTTTACCACAAGATTTGCTGCACGTATGATCCGGTATCTCAATGGCGTATCCATAAATTGATGAGCATGGGCATAGCACGGGGCTTCGCTTCTGCGTTTTAACCTTGGTTCATTTTCGTCGGACAGAAATTGCGAACAATCAACAACAAAATTATCGACAGCCTACCCTTTAATTTTGTAATTGAAATCAAATTGTAGGCCTACCGATAAAATTGTCCTCATTAAGTCCTCAAATGGAGGGAGGGGCTTGTCTGAGGTCTTCCCCACGTGCTGCTTGTATATACAGGCCCATTGCAAGTTGTATTGATTTCATTTCCCCAATAGCCTGAGCCTTTAGACAGGGAAGGGGCGTACGCCGGTCTCGCCCTATACTCTGGATACGCCATGTGACATGTCAAAAAACCATGATAACAGTTGAGATTATCCGTGTATAAAATTCCTTTTTGGGGGTGGGGGAGGAGGGGTCTTTTGTTGTTGTCCTAGTGTCCTAGATCATGATAATCTGATAATAGTTATTCGTTTGCATTGTATCTGTATATATGGAATCTACTCATTATATATACCAAGATGGGCAAGTCTTGTGCAAGCTTCCACCCCGGCGCCCCCCCCCCCCCCCCCCCCACTCCGTGAACGGAGGGATACCACCCGTATTGACTTTACACACCGAACTTTTGTTGAAAAGGGGGGGGGGTCGCTTGGAACACGCATATGCGTCCCCTTAATAACACTGAGGTGGGGAGGGGGGCTTCCACTCTTCCAGGGTTGCCAAGAGCTTTACCAAAAAAATCTCATGAAGTATTGTTCTATTCTCAGAAATAATGAATACATAGGCCTACAGCATAGGCCTGCATTATTATTTTATTCCAGGCGGTATATTGTTATTTTAATATCAATGTTTTGTATAGTTAATTCTAAAATAAGTTTATGAATTATGATAAATCTTTGTGATAAACTAACAGTACGTACCTTATCTATTTAATAATACAAACATGTAATACCATATAATGTTGTTGTGATTATCCACATATTATTACAGGATTATTTAATACAAGGACTCAGGGGAAAAGGTACGGGAGATGACTTTTGCAGGTGTTCATTGACATTAGCTACGTGGATGTTTCTTATCAAATGTTTTTTTGTTATTAAATCCGATGTACGCGAAGGCCAAGTTAATCATTACTGCTCTTATCGGAACAGTTATCATTGTTTATGGAAGGAAAAGAGAAATGTAATGTTTTCCATGAAATCTAGAAACACTATTAGTTGAAGGGTAGTGAATGCATTCGTTTTTTGACATGCGGTAACAGTAGTTCCAATACCCCCCCCCCTAAAAAAAAAAAAAAAAAAAAAAAAAAAAAACATTAATAATAAGAATAAGAATAAGAATAATTATAATAAAAAAAAAAAAAATCAGTTAATCTGAAGTTCCATTTCAAATGTATAAATATATCTCTTGACTTGAATCTCACTCCTGCTCCCAAACCCCTAGAACTTATCCAAAAGAAGGTAGTTGGATGTTTGGATGTTACCGATGTTCATTTCTAAGTAAAGCAGGTGCTTCTTATACTTGAACGCAGGGGCGGATCCAGCCGGCGGCAGGGGAGGGGGCCCAATTCGTGAGAAAATATTTAGCGGCGAAACAGCCGGCCGATAATTCGCATAGTGGGGGAGGAGGTGGGGGTGGGGGTAGTGAGCACTAATTTATTAATTTTTTTGCTCCCGAAAATTTGAAAATCGTGCTGGCCGATAATTTGCTCAGGCCCCCCCCCCCCCCCCCCACTATGCGAATTATCGGCCGGCTGTTTCGCCGCTAAATATTTTCTCACGAATTGGGCCCCCTCCCCCCCCCCTAGATCCACCAAGGGCGGATCCAGCCGGCGACAGGAGGGGGGCCAAAATCTTGAGAAAAAAAATTAGCGCCGACTCAGCCGGCCGGTGAATAAGCGGGGGGGGGGGGGGAGGGGTAAGAGCACATTTAAAAAAAAAAGGGCCAATTCGTGAGAAAATATTTAGCAGCGATTCATCCAGCCGGTGAATACGCAGTGGGGGGGGGGGGGGGGGGTGATGGTCTGATGGAAAGGAGATCCACTAATTTGTTTTTTGTGGGCGATTTTTGTTGTTTTTAAAACATTTTTTGGGGCTGGGGGGGGGGGGGGGGCCAGGCCAAAAAAATCGCCACGTGGACCCGCGTCTGGGATCCACCACTGGTGTCCAACAATTTTTCACAAAATAACTATAATTTCTTTTGTGCAAAATGGATGACTCCGGAGAGTCTTTGCATTTTAGAGTACCTAGATAATTATGCTTTCCATAATACTCTCATTACCTTAGCCTGCTTATACACTCTTTCAATTCAATGGACTTGAATTTCTCTGTGCATTAACCTGTACAACTATAATTACTTATACCTCATTTATCTCTGATCTTTTTTTTTGAAGAGCACCTAAAAAGATTGTAAAACAAAGGTGTTTTTAGTATTATTATAATCATGAAGTTTTTATCGTTATGCACATAAGCAAGAAACTAAGGTTGCCTGTTTACAATTCTATTCCATATGATGTTTTAATTATTATGATAATCAGAAAGGTTTGATTGCCGTGCACTAATCAAGAACCTAAGGTTACCTGTTTACGATCCAATTCCATAATGGTGTTTTAATTATTATGATAATCAAAAAGGTTTGTTTGTCGTGCACAATGTTATAATCAAAAACCTAAGGTTACCTGTTTACAATTCAATTCATAAGGTGTTTTAATTATTGTGATAATCAGAAAGGTTTGTTTGTCGTGCACTAATCTAAGGTTTCCTAAGGTTACCTGTTTACGATTCTATTCCATATGGTGTTTTAATTATTATGATAATCAAAAAGGTTTGATTGTCATGCACATAATCAAGAACCCAACGTAACCTGTTTACAATTCTACTATTCCAAACGGTGTGTTTATTGTAGCTTGTTTTATATGCTAAGGAGTATTA
>JAVYIG010000662.1:488162-493162 GCA_035222895.1 Strongylocentrotus droebachiensis | reverse complement strand
AACCCTAACCCTAACCCTAACCCTAACCCTAACCCTAACCCTAACCCTAACCCTAACCCTAACCCTAACCCTAACCCTAACCCTAACCCTAACCCTAACCCTAACCCTAACCCTAACCCTAACCCTAACCCTAACCCTAACCCTAACCCTAACCCTAACCCTAACCCTAACCCTAACCCTAACCCTAACCCTAACCCTAACCCTAACCCTAACCCTAACCCTAACCCTAACCCTAACCCTAACCCTAACCCTAACCCTAACCCTAACCCTAACCCTAACCCTAACCCTAACCCTAACCCTAACCCTAACCCTAACCCTAACCCTAACCCTAACCCTAACCCTAACCCTAACCCTAACCCTAACCCTAACCCTAACCCTAACCCTAACCCTAACCCTAACCCTAACCCTAACCCTAACCCTAACCCTAACCCTAACCCTAACCCTAACCCTAACCCTAACCCTAACCCTAACCCTAACCCTAACCCTAACCCTAACCCTAACCCTAACCCTAACCCTAACCCTAACCCTAACCCTAACCCTAACCCTAACCCTAACCCTAACCCTAACCCTAACCCTAACCCTAACCCTAACCCTAACCCTAACCCTAACCCTAACCCTAACCCTAACCCTAACCCTAACCCTAACCCTAACCCTAACCCTAACCCTAACCCTAACCCTAACCCTAACCCTAACCCTAACCCTAACCCTAACCCTAACCCTAACCCTAACCCTAACCCTAACCCTAACCCTAACCCTAACCCTAACCCTAACCCTAACCCTAACCCTAACCCTAACCCTAACCCTAACCCTAACCCTAACCCTAACCCTAACCCTAACCCTAACCCTAACCCTAACCCTAACCCTAACCCTAACCCTAACCCTAACCCTAACCCTAACCCTAACCCTAACCCTAACCCTAACCCTAACCCTAACCCTAACCCTAACCCTAACCCTAACCCTAACCCTAACCCTAACCCTAACCCTAACCCTAACCCTAACCCTAACCCTAACCCTAACCCTAACCCTAACCCTAACCCTAACCCTAACCCTAACCCTAACCCTAACCCTAACCCTAACCCTAACCCTAACCCTAACCCTAACCCTAACCCTAACCCTAACCCTAACCCTAACCCTAACCCTAACCCTAACCCTAACCCTAACCCTAACCCTAACCCTAACCCTAACCCTAACCCTAACCCTAACCCTAACCCTAACCCTAACCCTAACCCTAACCCTAACCCTAACCCTAACCCTAACCCTAACCCTAACCCTAACCCTAACCCTAACCCTAACCCTAACCCTAACCCTAACCCTAACCCTAACCCTAACCCTAACCCTAACCCTAACCCTAACCCTAACCCTAACCCTAACCCTAACCCTAACCCTAACCCTAACCCTAACCCTAACCCTAACCCTAACCCTAACCCTAACCCTAACCCTAACCCTAACCCTAACCCTAACCCTAACCCTAACCCTAACCCTAACCCTAACCCTAACCCTAACCCTAACCCTAACCCTAACCCTAACCCTAACCCTAACCCTAACCCTAACCCTAACCCTAACCCTAACCCTAACCCTAACCCTAACCCTAACCCTAACCCTAACCCTAACCCTAACCCTAACCCTAACCCTAACCCTAACCCTAACCCTAACCCTAACCCTAACCCTAACCCTAACCCTAACCCTAACCCTAACCCTAACCCTAACCCTAACCCTAACCCTAACCCTAACCCTAACCCTAACCCTAACCCTAACCCTAACCCTAACCCTAACCCTAACCCTAACCCTAACCCTAACCCTAACCCTAACCCTAACCCTAACCCTAACCCTAACCCTAACCCTAACCCTAACCCTAACCCTAACCCTAACCCTAACCCTAACCCTAACCCTAACCCTAACCCTAACCCTAACCCTAACCCTAACCCTAACCCTAACCCTAACCCTAACCCTAACCCTAACCCTAACCCTAACCCTAACCCTAACCCTAACCCTAACCCTAACCCTAACCCTAACCCTAACCCTAACCCCCTAACCCTAACCCTAACCCTAACCCTAACCCTAACCCTAACCCTAACCCTAACCCTAACCCTAACCCTAACCCTAACCCTAACCCTAACCCTAACCCTAACCCTAACCCTAACCCTAACCCTAACCCTAACCCTAACCCTAACCCTAACCCTAACCCTAACCCTAACCCTAACCCTAACCCTAACCCTAACCCTAACCCTAACCCTAACCCTAACCCTAACCCTAACCCTAACCCTAACCCTAACCCTAACCCTAACCCTAACCCTAACCCTAACCCTAACCCTAACCCTAACCCTAACCCTAACCCTAACCCTAACCCTAACCCTAACCCTAACCCTAACCCTAACCCTAACCCTAACCCTAACCCTAACCCTAACCCTAACCCTAACCCTAACCCTAACCCTAACCCTAACCCTAACCCTAACCCTAACCCTAACCCTAACCCTAACCCTAACCCTAACCCTAACCCTAACCCTAACCCTAACCCTAACCCTAACCCTAACCCTAACCCTAACCCTAACCCTAACCCTAACCCTAACCCTAACCCTAACCCTAACCCTAACCCTAACCCTAACCCTAACCCTAACCCTAACCCTAACCCTAACCCTAACCCTAACCCTAACCCTAACCCTAACCCTAACCCTAACCCTAACCCTAACCCTAACCCTAACCCTAACCCTAACCCTAACCCTAACCCTAACCCTAACCCTAACCCTAACCCTAACCCTAACCCTAACCCTAACCCTAACCCTAACCCTAACCCTAACCCTAACCCTAACCCTAACCCTAACCCTAACCCTAACCCTAACCCTAACCCTAACCCTAACCCTAACCCTAACCCTAACCCTAACCCTAACCCTAACCCTAACCCTAACCCTAACCCTAACCCTAACCCTAACCCTAACCCTAACCCTAACCCTAACCCTAACCCTAACCCTAACCCTAACCCTAACCCTAACCCTAACCCTAACCCTAACCCTAACCCTAACCCTAACCCTAACCCTAACCCTAACCCTAACCCTAACCCTAACCCTAACCCTAACCCTAACCCTAACCCTAACCCTAACCCTAACCCTAACCCTAACCCTAACCCTAACCCTAACCCTAACCCTAACCCTAACCCTAACCCTAACCCTAACCCTAACCCTAACCCTAACCCTAACCCTAACCCTAACCCTAACCCTAACCCTAACCCTAACCCTAACCCTAACCCTAACCCTAACCCTAACCCTAACCCTAACCCTAACCCTAACCCTAACCCTAACCCTAACCCTAACCCTAACCCTAACCCTAACCCTAACCCTAACCCTAACCCTAACCCTAACCCTAACCCTAACCCTAACCCTAACCCTAACCCTAACCCTAACCCTAACCCTAACCCTAACCCTAACCCTAACCCTAACCCTAACCCTAACCCTAACCCTAACCCTAACCCTAACCCTAACCCTAACCCTAACCCTAACCCTAACCCTAACCCTAACCCTAACCCTAACCCTAACCCTAACCCTAACCCTAACCCTAACCCTAACCCTAACCCTAACCCTAACCCTAACCCTAACCCTAACCCTAACCCTAACCCTAACCCTAACCCTAACCCTAACCCTAACCCTAACCCTAACCCTAACCCTAACCCTAACCCTAACCCTAACCCTAACCCTAACCCTAACCCTAACCCTAACCCTAACCCTAACCCTAACCCTAACCCTAACCCTAACCCTAACCCTAACCCTAACCCTAACCCTAACCCTAACCCTAACCCTAACCCTAACCCTAACCCTAACCCTAACCCTAACCCTAACCCTAACCCTAACCCTAACCCTAACCCTAACCCTAACCCTAACCCTAACCCTAACCCTAACCCTAACCCTAACCCTAACCCTAACCCTAACCCTAACCCTAACCCTAACCCTAACCCTAACCCTAACCCTAACCCTAACCCTAACCCTAACCCTAACCCTAACCCTAACCCTAACCCTAACCCTAACCCTAACCCTAACCCTAACCCTAACCCTAACCCTAACCCTAACCCTAACCCTAACCCTAACCCTAACCCTAACCCTAACCCTAACCCTAACCCTAACCCTAACCCCCTAACCCTAACCCTAACCCTAACCCTAACCCTAACCCTAACCCTAACCCTAACCCTAACCCTAACCCTAACCCTAACCCTAACCCTAACCCTAACCCTAACCCTAACCCTAACCCTAACCCTAACCCTAACCCTAACCCTAACCCTAACCCTAACCCTAACCCTAACCCTAACCCTAACCCTAACCCTAACCCTAACCCTAACCCTAACCCTAACCCTAACCCTAACCCTAACCCTAACCCTAACCCTAACCCTAACCCTAACCCTAACCCTAACCCTAACCCTAACCCTAACCCTAACCCTAACCCTAACCCTAACCCTAACCCTAACCCTAACCCTAACCCTAACCCTAACCCTAACCCTAACCCTAACCCTAACCCTAACCCTAACCCTAACCCTAACCCTAACCCTAACCCTAACCCTAACCCTAACCCTAACCCTAACCCTAACCCTAACCCTAACCCTAACCCTAACCCTAACCCTAACCCTAACCCTAACCCTAACCCTAACCCTAACCCTAACCCTAACCCTAACCCTAACCCTAACCCTAACCCTAACCCTAACCCTAACCCTAACCCTAACCCTAACCCTAACCCTAACCCTAACCCTAACCCTAACCCTAACCCTAACCCTAACCCTAACCCTAACCCTAACCCTAACCCTAACCCTAACCCTAACCCTAACCCTAACCCTAACCCTAACCCTAACCCTAACCCTAACCCTAACCCTAACCCTAACCCTAACCCTAACCCTAACCCTAACCCTAACCCTAACCCTAACCCTAACCCTAACCCTAACCCTAACCCTAACCCTAACCCTAACCCTAACCCTAACCCTAACCCTAACCCTAACCCTAACCCTAACCCTAACCCTAACCCTAACC